>JBBPBS010000185.1:1924907-1972571 GCA_037974835.1 Cicer judaicum
GGTGTGTTTTTGTCATTTGATGAACATTTAGGCCATTTTCGTTCTCCCTATGATTATTCTTGTACAATTAGGGTTTTTAAGAAATCTTGTGCACCCAATAAGTTCCTTTTTGTCAATGGATTAACATTTAGGTCATTTTCGTCCTACCTAGGCTTATTCGTTTCCAATTAGGGTTTTTAAGCAATCTTGTGAATCCGATAAGTTCCTTTGTGTCGTTGAATTAACATATAGGTCATTTTCGTCCTCCTTAGGCTTATTCTTGTCCAATTAGGATTTTTAAGCAATCATGCGAATCCAATAGGTACGTTTGTGTCATTAGATGAACATTTAGTTCATTTTCGTCCTTCCTAGGCTTCTTCTTGTCCAATTAGGGTTTTTAACCAATCTAGTGATTCCAATTGGTGTGTTTGTGTCATTGGATGAACATTTAGGTCATTTTTTGTCTTCCAAAATCTTATTCTTGTCCAGTTAGGGGTTTAATGCAATCTTGTGCATTCAATAAGTTCCTTTGTCTAATTGAATTCACATTTAGGTCATTTTCGTCCTCCCTAGGGTTATTCTTGTCCAATTGGGCTTTTTATCCATTCTTGTTCATACAATAGGTGTTAGTGTGTCATTGGATGAATATTTAAGACATTTCGGTTCTCCCTTGGCATATTCGTGTCCAATTAGGGATTTTAACCAATCTAGTGCATCCAATTGGTGTGTTTTGTCATTGGATGAACATTTCGGTCTTTTTTTGTCCCCCCAAGTCTTATTCTTGTCCAACTAGGATTTTAAAGCAATCTTGTGCATCCAATAAGTTCCTTTGTGTCATTCAATTAACATTTAGGTCATTTTCGTCCTCCCTAGGATTATTCTTGTCCAATTAGGGTTCTTAACCATTCTTGTGCCTCCAATAGGTGTGTTTGTGTCATTGGATGAACATTTAAGACATTTTGGTCCTACCAAGTCTTCTTCTTGTCTAATTAGGGGTTTTCAGAAATCTTGGGGATCCAATAAGTTCCTTAGTGTCATTGGATTAACATTTAGGTCATTTTCGTCCTCCCTAGGCTTATTCTTGTATAATAAGGGTGTTAAACCTTTCTTGTGCATCCAATAGGTGTGTTTTTTTCATTTGATGAACATTTAGGCCATTTTTCGTTCTCCCTAAGCTTATTCTTTTCCAATTTGGGTTTTTAAGCAATCTTGTGCATCCAATAAGTTCCTTTGTGTCATTGGATTATCATTTAGGTGATTTACGTACTCTCTAGGCTTATTCTTTTCCAATTAGGGTTTTATGCAATCTTGTGCAACCAATAAGTTCCTTTGTGTTGTTGGATTAACATGTAGGTCATTTTAGTCCTCCCTAGGCTTATTCTTGTCCAATTAGGGTTTTTAAGCAATCTTGTGAATCCAATAACTATGTTTGTGTCATTAGATGAACATTTAGTTCATTTTCGTCCTCCCAACGCTTATTCTTGTCCAATTAGGGTTTTTAACCAATCTAGTGCATCCAATTGGTGTGCTTGTGTCATTGGATGAACATTTAGGTTATCTTTCGTTCTCCCAAGTCTTATTCGTGTCCAATACGTTCCTTTGTGTCATTAGATTAACATTTAGGTCATTTTGGTCCTCCATAGGCATATTCTTGTCCAATAGGGCTTTTTATCCATTCTTGATCATACAATAGGTGTTATTGTGTCATTGGATGAACATTTAGGCCATTTTCTTCCGCCCTAAGCTTATTCTTGTCCAATTAGGGTCTTTAACCAATCTTGTGCATCCAATATGTGTGTTTATGTCATTGGATGAACATTTCGGTCATTTTCATCCTCCCTAGTCTTATTCTTGTCTAATTAGGGTTTTTAAGCAAATTTTTGCATCCAATAAGTTCATTTGTTTCATTGGATTAAAATTTAGGTTATTTTTTTCCTCCATAGGTTTTTTTCTTGTCTAACAAGGATTTTTAACCAATCTTGTGCATCCAATAGATATGTTTGTGTTATTGGATGAACATTTAGGTCATTTTTGTCCTCCCAAGGCTTATTCTTGTCTAATTAGGATTTTTAACATATCTTGTGCATCCTATAGGTGTGTTTGTGTCATTGGATGAACATTTAGGCATTTTTCGTCCTCCCAAGTCTTATTGTTGTCCAATTATGGGTTTTAAGCAATCTTCTGCATCCAATAAGTTCCTTTGTGTCATTGGATTAGCATTTTGGTCATTATGTGTCATTGGATTATGGGTTTTTAGCTATCTTATGCATCCAATAAGTTCGTTTGTGTCATTAGATTACATTTAGGTCATTTTTGTCGTCCCTAAGCTTATTTTTGTCCAATTAGGGTTTTTAACCAATCATGTGAATCCAATAGGTGTGTTTGTGTCAATGGATGAACATTGAGTTCATTTTTGTCCTCGCTAGGCTTATTCTTCTACAATTAGGAATTTTAACCATTCTTGTGCATCCCATTGGTGTGTTCGTGTCATTGGAAGAATATTTAAGCATTTTTCGTCCTCCCAAGTCTTATTGTTGTCCAGTTAGGGGTTTTAAGCAATCTTGTGCATCCAATAAGTTCCTATGTGTCAATTGATTAGCATTTAGGTCATTTTCGCCCTCCCTTGTCTTATTTTTGTGTAATTAGAGTTTTTAACGAATCTTGTGAATCCAATAAGTGTGTTTGTTTCATTGGATGAATATTTTGTTCATTTTCGTTCATCCAAGGCTTATTCTTGTCAAATTAGGGTTTTTAACCAATTTTTTGCATCCAATAGGTGTTTGTCTTATAGGATGAGCATTTAGTTCATTTTCGTCCTCGCTAGTCTTATTCTTGTGTAATTAGGATTTTTAAACAATTTTGTGCAACCAATAAGTTCGTTTGTGTCGTTGGATTGACATTTAGGTCATTTTCTTCCTCCCTGTGATTATTCTTGTCCAATAAGGGTTTTTAACCAATCTTGTGCATCCAATAGGTGTGTTTGTGTTATTGGATGAACATTTAGATTATTTTAGTCCTCCCTAGTCTTATTCTTGTCCAATTAGGGTTTTTATACAATCTTTTGCATCCCAAAAGTTTCTTTGAGTCATTGGATTAACATTTACGTCATTTTCATCTCCCTAAGGCTTATTCTAGTACAATTAGGGTTTTTAACCATTCTTTTGCATCCAATAGGTGTGTTTGTGTCATTGGATTAACATTTAGGTCAATTTCGTCCTCCCAAGGCTTATTCTTGTCCAATTACGTTTCTTAACCAATCTTGTGGATCCAATAAGTTCGTTTGTGTCATTGGATTAACATTTGGGTCATTTTTGACGTCCCTACGATAATTCTTGTCCAATTAGGGTTTTTAACCGATCTTGTGCATCCAATAGGTGTGTTTGTGTCATTGGATGATCATTTAGGTCATTTTCGTCATCCCTAGGCTTATTCTTGTCCAATTAGGGTTTTTAACCAATCTTGTGCATCCAATAGGTGTGTTGGTGTCATTGGATGACCATTTAGGTCATTTTCGTCCTCCCTAGGCTTATTCTTGTGCATCCAAAAAGTTCATTTGTTTCATTGGATTAACATTTCGGTCATTTTCGACCTCCCTAGTCTTATTTTTGTTCGATTATAGTTTTGAAGCAATCTTGTGCATCCAATAAGTTCATTTATGTCATTGGATTAAAATTTAGGTCATTTTTGTCCTTCCTACGCTTATTCTTTTCCAACTAGGGTTTATAACCATTCTTGTGTATCCAATAGGTATGTTAGTGTCATTGGATGTACAGTTAGGTCACTTTCCTCTTCTCTAGGCTTATTCTTGTCCAATTATGGTTTTTAACTAATCTAATAGGTGTGTTTGTGTCATTGGATGGTCTTTTAGATCATTTTCGTCCTCCCTAGGCTTATTCTTGTCCAATTAGGGTTTTTAACCAATCTTGTGCATCCAATAAGTTCATTTGTGTCATTGGATTAACATTTAGGTCATTTACTTCCTCCCTAAGTTTACTCTTTTCCAGTTTGAGTTTTTAACAAACCTTGTGCATTCAACAGGTGTGTTTGTCTCACTTGATGAACATTTAGGTCATTTTCATTCTCCCTAGTCTTATTCTTGTCCAATAATGGTTTTTAACCAATCTTCGCAATCCAATATGTTCATTTGTGTCATTGGATTAACATTTAGGTCATGTTTATCTTCCCCAGGCTTATTCTCGTCCAAAGAGGGATTTAAACCATTCTTGTGCATCCAATAAGCGTGTGCGTGTCATAGGATGAACATTTAGGTCAGTTTCGTCCTCCATTGGTTTATTCTCTTCCAATTAGGGTTTTTAACCAATCATGTGCATCGAATAGTTATGTTTGTGTCATTGCATGAACATTTAGGATATTTTCGTCCACCCTAGTCATATTCTGGTCCAATTAGGGTTTTTAAGCAATCTTGTGCATCCTATAGGTGTTTTTGTGTCATTGGATGAACATTTAGGTCAGTTTCTTCCTCCCTAGGCTTATTCTTGTCCTATTAGGGTTTTAACCATTCTTGTGCTTCCAATAGGTGTGTTTGTGTCATTGGATGAAAATTTAGGTAATTTCCGTCCTCCCTAGAATTTTTCTTATCCAATTAGGGTTTTTAGGCAACCTTGTGCATCCAATAAGTTCATTTGTGTCATTGGATTAATATTTATTTCATTTTCGTCCACTCTAATCTAATTCTTATCCAATTAGGAGTTTTTAACAAACCTTGTGCATCCAAAAGGTGTGTTTGTCTCATTGGACTAACTTTTACATTATTTTCATCCCCTCTAGTCTTATTCTTGGCCAATTACGTTTTTTAACCAATCTTGTGCATCCAATAAATTAATTTGTGTCATTGGATTAACATTTTGGTCATTTTCGTCCTCCCTAGGGTTATTCTTGTCCAATTTGGGTTTTTATCCAATCTTATGCATCCAATATGTGTGTTTGTGTCATTGGACGAACATTTAGGTCATTTTGGTTCTCGCTAGTATTATTCTTGTCAAATTAAGGTTTTTAAGAAATCTTGTATAGTCGATAAGTTCATTTGTGTCATTGGACTAACATATAGGTAACTTTTGTCCTCCCTAGGCTTATTTTCGTCCAGTTATGGTTTCTAACCAATCTTGTGTATCCCATAGTTATGTTTGTGTCGTTGGATGAACATTTAGGTCAGTTTCCTCTTCCCTAGTCTTATTCTTGTCCAATTAGCATTTTTAACCAATCTTGCGCATCCAATACGTGTTTTTGCGTCATTGGATGAACATTTAGGTCATTTTCGTCCTCACTAGTCCTATTCTTGTGTAATTAGGGTTTTTAAGCAATCTTGTGCATCCAATAAGTTAATTTGTGTCATTGTATTAACATTTAGGTCATTTGGGTCCTCCCTAGGCTTATTCGCGTCCAATAAAGTTTTAGAACCAATCTTGTGCATGCAATAGGCGTGTTTGTGTCATTGGATGAACATTTCGGTCATTTTCGTCCTCCGTATGCTTATTCTTGTCCTGTTAGGGTTCTTATCAAATCTTATGCATCCAATAGTTGTGTTTGTGCCATTGGTTAACATTTAGGTCATATTCTTCCTCCCTAGTATTAGTCTTGTCCAATTAGGGTTTTTAACCAATCTTCTGCATCCAATAAGTTAATTTGTGTCATTGGATTAACATATAGGTCATTTTCTTTTTCCCTAGTCTTATTTATGTCCAATTAGGGTTTTTAAGCAATCTTGTGTATCCAACAAGTTCTTTTTTGTCATTGGATTAACATTTATTTCATTTTTGTCCTTGCAAGACTGATTCTCGTCCAGTTATGGTTTTAAACTAATCTTGTGAATCCAATACGTATGTTTTTGTCTCTAGATGAACATTTAGGTCATTTTCGTCCTCCCTAGGCTTCTTCTTGTCCAATTAGGGTTTTTAACCACTCGTTTGCATCCAACACGTGTGTTTGTGTCATTGGATGAACATTTAGGTCATTTTCGTCCTCCCAAGCCTTATTATTGTCCAATTACGGTTTTTAAATAAATTTGTGCTACTAATCAGTTCCGTTGTGTCGTTGGATTAACATTTAGGTCATTTTGGTCCTTCCTAAGTATATTCTTATCTAGTTAGGGTTTTGACTCATTCTTGTGCATCTAATAGGTGTGTTTGTGTTATTGGACGAACATTTTGGTCATTTTCGTCACCCCTAGGCTTATTCTTGTCCAATTATGGTTTTTAACCAATCTTGTGCATCCAATAGGTGTGTTTGTGTCATTGGATCAACATTTAACTCATTTTCATCCTCCCTAGACTTATTGTTGTCCAATTAGGTCATTTGTGTCATTGGATTAACATTTAGGTCATTTTCGTCCTCCCTAAGTATATTCTTTTCCAGTTAGGGCTTTTAACAAATCTTGTGCATCCAATAGGTATGTTTGTGTCACTAGATGAACACTTAGGTCAATTTCATCCTCCCAAGGCTTATTCTAGTTCAATTAAGGGTTTTAACTAATCTTGTGCATCCAATAAGTTCATTTGTGTCATTGGATTAACATTTAAGTCATTATCGTCCTCTCTAGATTTATTCTTGTCTAATTAGGGTTTTTAACCAATCTTGCGCATCCAATAAGTTCATTTGTGTTTGTTGGATTAACATTTAAGTCATTTATGTCCTCCTTAAGTATATTCTTATCCAGTTAGGGCTTTTAACAAACCTTATGCTTCCAATAGGTATGTTTGTCTCACTGAATGAAAACTTAGGTCATTTTCATCCTCCCAAGGCATATTCTTGTCCAATTAAGGGTTTTAACTAATCTTGTGCATCCAATAAGTTCATTTGTGTCATTGGATTAACATTTTGGTTATTTTCGTCCTCCGTAGGCTTATTCTTGTCCAGTAAGGGTTATTAACCATTCTTTTGCATCCAATAGGTGTATTTGTGTTCTTGGATAAACATTTAGGTCATTTTCTTCTCCCTAGTCTTATTCTTGTGTAATTACGGTTTTTGTGCAATCGTTTGCATCCAATAATTTGATTTGTGTCATTATATTAACATGTAGGTCATTTTTGTCCTCCCTACTCTTATTCTTATCCAATTAGGGTTTAGAAACAATCTTATGCATCCAAAAAGTTCATTTGTGTCATTGGATTAATATTTAGGTCATTTTGTTTCCTCCTTAGGCTTATTCTTATCCAATTAGGGTTTTTAACCAATCTTGTGCATCCAATATGTGTGTTTGTGTCATTGGATGACCATTTGGGTTATTTTCGTCTTCCCTAGGCTTATTCTTGTCCAAAAAGTTCATTTGTGTCATTGGATAAACAGTTAGGTCATTTTCTTCCTCCTTGTCTTATGCTTGTGTAATTATGGTTTTTAAGCAATCTTCTGCATCCAATAAGTTCATTTGTGTCATTGGCTTAACATTTAGGTTATTTTCGTCCTCCCTAGGATTTTTCTTATCCAAAAAGCTTTTTTAACCATTCTTGTGCATCCAATAAGTGTGTTTGTGTCATTGGATTATCATTTAGATTATTTTCTTCTTCCCTAGGCTTATTCTTATTTAATTAGGTTTTTCAACAAATCTTGTGAATCTAATAGCTGTGTTTGTGTCAATGGATAAACATTTAGGTCATTTTCATCCTCCCTAGTGTTATTCTTATTCCATTAGGGTTTTTAAGCAATCTTGTGCATGCAATAAGTTCATTTGTCTCATTAGATTAACATTTAGGTCTTTTTTTCGTCCTCCTTAGCCTTATTGTTGTCCAATTATAGTTTTTAACCAATCTTGTGCATCCAATAGGTGCGTTTGTGTCATTGGGTGAACATATAGGTTATTTTCGTCCATCCAAGTCTTATTCTAGTCCAATTAGAGTTTTTAAGCAATCTTGTGCATCGAATAAGTTCATTGGTGTCATTGGATTAACATTTAGGTCCTTTTCATCCTCCCTAGGCTTATTCTTGTCCAATTAGGGTTTTTAACCATTCTTGTGCATCAAATAGGTGTGTTTGTGTCATTGGATGATTATTTAGTTTATTTTCATCCTCCCTAGGCTTATTCTTGTCCAAAAAGTTCATTTGTGTCATTGGATAAACAGTTAGGTCATTTTCTTCCTCCTTGTCTTATGCTTGTGTAATTATGGTTTTTAAGCAATCTTCTGCATCCAATAAGTTCATTTGTGTCATTGGCTTAACATTTAGGTTATTTTCGTCCTCCCTAGGATTTTTCTTATCCAAAAAGCTTTTTTAACCATTCTTGTGCATCCAATAAGTGTGTTTGTGTCATTGGATTATCATTTAGATTATTTTCTTCTTCCCTAGGCTTATTCTTATTTAATTAGGTTTTTCAACAAATCTTGTGAATCTAATAGCTGTGTTTGTGTCAATGGATAAACATTTAGGTCATTTTCATCCTCCCTAGTGTTATTCTTATTCCATTAGGGTTTTTAAGCAATCTTGTGCATGCAATAAGTTCATTTGTCTCATTAGATTAACATTTAGGTCTTTTTTTCGTCCTCCTTAGCCTTATTGTTGTCCAATTATAGTTTTTAACCAATCTTGTGCATCCAATAGGTGCGTTTGTGTCATTGGGTGAACATATAGGTTATTTTCGTCCATCCAAGTCTTATTCTAGTCCAATTAGAGTTTTTAAGCAATCTTGTGCATCGAATAAGTTCATTGGTGTCATTGGATTAACATTTAGGTCCTTTTGATCCTCCCTAGGCTTATTCTTGTCCAATTAGGGTTTTTAACCATTCTTGTGCATCAAATAGGTGTGTTTGTGTCATTGGATGATTATTTAGTTTATTTTCATCCTCCCTAGGCTTATTCTTGTCCAATTAGTGTTATTAACCAATCTTGTGCATCCAATAGGTGTATTTGTGTCCTTGGATAAAAATTTAGATCAGTTTCTTCCTCCCTAGTCTAATTCTTGTGTAATTACGGTTGTTAAGCAATCTTTTCCATCCAATATTTTAATTTGTGTCATTGGATGAACATAAAGGTCATTTTCTTGCTCCCATGTCTTATTCTTTTCCAATTAGAGTTTTTAAGCAATCTTGTGAATCGAAAAAGTTACTTTGTGTCATTGGATTAACATTTTGGTCATTTTCGTCCACCCTAGGCTTATTCTTGTCCAATTAAGGTTTTTAACCATTCTTGTGCATCCAATAGGTATAGTTGTGTCCTTGGATAAACATTTAGATCATTTTCTTCATCCCTAGTCTTATTCTTGTGTAATTATGATTTTTAAGCAATCTTCTATATCCAATAAGTTCATTTTTGTCATTGGATTAACATTTATGTCATTTTCGTCCTCCCTTGGATTTTTCTTATGCAATAAGCGTTTTTAACCAATCTTGTGCATCCAATAGTTGTATTTGTGTCATCGGATGAACATTTAGATTATTTTCATCCTTCCTATGCTTATTCTTGTCCAATTAGGATTTTAACCAATCTTTTGCATCCAATTGGTATGTTTGTGATAATGGATGAACATTTAGGTCATTTTCGTCCTCCCTAGGCTTATTCTTGTCCAATTAGAGTTTTTAAGCAATCTTGTGCATTCAATATGTTCATTTGTGTCACTGGATTAATATTTATGTCATTTTCGTTCTTCCTTGGACTTATTCTTGTCAAATTAGGGTTTTTAACTAATCTTGTGCATCCAATACGTGTGTTGGTGTCATTGATTGAATATATAGGTCATTTTCGTGCACCCTAGGCTTATTTTTGTCCAATTACGGTTTTTATCCGATCTTGTGCATCCAATAGGTGTGTTTGTGTCAATGCATGAACATTTTGGTCATGTTTGTCCTTGCTAGGCTTATTCTTGTCTAATTAGGGCTTTTAACTAAGCTTTTGCATCCAATTGTTGTGTTTGTGTCATTTGAGGAACATATAGGTCATTTTCGTACTCCCATGTCTTATCCTTGTCCAATTAGAGTTTTTAAGCAATCATGTGCATCGAAAAGGTTCCATTGTGTGATTGGATGAACATTTAGGTCACTTTCATCCTCCCTAGTCTTATTCTTGTCCAGTTAGAGTTTTTAAGCAATCTTTTGCATCCAATAAGTTCATTGTGTCATTGGATGAACATTTAGAATATTTTCGTCCTCCCAAGGCTTATTCTTATCCAATTAGGGTTATTAACGAATCTTGTGCATCCAATAGGTGTATTTGTGTCCTTGGATAAACATTTAGGTCATCTTCTTCATCCCTAGTTTTAATCTTGTGTAATTATGATTTTTAAGCAATCTTCTACATCCAATAAGTTCATTTTTGTCATTGGACTAACATTTATGTCATTTTCGTCCTCCCTTGGATTTTTCTTATCCAATAAACGTTTTCGACCAATCTTGTGCATCCAATAGTTGTATTCGTGTCGTCGGATGAACATTTAGATTATTTTAATACTTCCTATGCTTATTCTTGTCAAATTAGGATTGTTAACCAATCTTGTGCATCCAATAGGTGTGTTTGTGTCATTGGATGAACATTTAGATCATTTTTCTCCTCTCATGTCTTATTCTTGTTCAATTAGGGTTTTTAAATAATCTTGTGCACCCAATAAGTTCCTTTATGTCGTTGGATTAACATTTAGGTCATTTTCGTGCTCCCTAGGCATATTGTTTTCCAGTTAGGGTTTTTAACCATTCTTGTGCATCTAATAGGTGTCTTTGTGTCATTTGATGAACATTTACGTCATTTACGTACTCCCTAGTCTTATTCTTCTCCAATTAGAGTTTTTAAGCAATCTTTTGCATCCAATAAGTTCATTGTGTCATTCGATGAACATTTAGATTATTTTTGTCAGCCGTAGGCTTACTCTTGTCCAATTAGGTTTATTAACCAATCTTGTGCATCCAATGGGTGTATTTGTGTCTTTGGATAAACATTTAGGTCATTTTCTTCCTCCCTAGTCTTATTCTTGTTTAATTACGGTTTTTAAGCAATCTTCTGCTTCCAATAATTTGATTCTTATCATTGGATTAACATTTAGGTCATTTTTGTCCTCCCTAGTCTTATTCTTATCCCATTATGGTTTTTAAGCAATCTTATGCATCCAATAGGTGTGTTTATGTCATTGGATGCACATTTAGGTTATTTTCGTCCTCCCTAGGCTTATTCTTATCCAATTAGGGTAATTAACCAATTTGGTGTATCCAATAGGTGTATTTGTGTCCTTGGATAAATATTTTGGACATTTTCTTCTTGCCTAGTCTTATTCTTGTATAATTATAATTTTTAACCAATCTTGTGCATCAAATAAGATTATTTTTGTCATTGGATTAACAATTAGGTAATTTTTGTCTTCCCTAGGGTTTTTCTAATCCAATAAGCGTTTTTACCCAATCTTGGGCATCCAATAGTTGTGTTTGTGTCATTGGATAAACATTTAGATTATTTTCGCCCTTCCTATGCTTATTCTTGTCCAATTTGGGTTTTTGACCAATCTTATGCATCCAATTGGTGTGTTCGTGTCATTGAATGAACATTTAGGTCTTTTTCGTCCTCACTAAACTTATTCATATCCAATTAGGGTTTCTAAGCAATCTTGTAAATTGGTGTGATTATGTCATTGGATGAACATATAGGTCATTTTCGTTCTCCCATGTCTTATTCTTGTCCAATTAGGGTTTTAAAATTATCTTGTTCATTCAATAATTTCTTTTGTGTTATCGGATTAACATTTAAGTCATTTTTGTCTTCCCTAGGCATATTCTAGTCTAGTTAGGGTTTTTATCCATTATTGTGCATCTAATAGGTGTGTTTGTGTTATTGGATGAACATTTAGGTCATTTACGTCCTCCCTAGTATTATTCTTGTCCAATTAGAGATTTTAAGCTATCTTTTGCATCCAATAAGTTCATTGTGTCGTTGAATGAACATTTAGATTATTTTCGTCCTCCCTAGGCATATTCTTGTCCAATTAGGGTTATTAACCAATTTGGTGCATCCAATATGTGTATTTGTGTCCTTGGATAAACATTTTGGACATTTTCTTCCTCCCTAGTCTTATTCTTGTGTAATTATGGGTTTTAAGCAATCTTCTGCGTCCAATAAGATTATTTTTGTCATTGGATTAACATTTAAGTAATTTTCGTCGTCCCTAGGATTTTTCTTATCCAATAAGCGTTTTTAACCAATCTTGTGCATCCAATAGTTGTGTTTGTGTCATTGGATGAACATTTAGATTATTTTCGCCCTTCCTATGCTTATTCTTGTCCACTTAGGGTTTTTGACCAATCTTATGCATCCAATTAGTGTGTTTGTGTCATTGGATGAACAGTTACATCATTTTCATCCTCCCAAGTCTTATTCATGTCCAATTAGGGTTTTAAAATAATCTTGTTCATTCAATAAGTTCCTTTGTGTCATTGGATTAACATTTAAGTCTTTTTTGTCTTCCCTAGGCATATTCTAGTCTAGTTATGGGTTTTAACCATTCTTGTGCATCTAATAGGTGTGATTGGGTCATTGGATGAACATTTAGGTCATTTACGTCCTCCCCAGTCTTATTCTTGTCCAATTAGAGTTTTTAAGCAATCTTTTGCATCCAATAAGTTCATTGTGTCGTTCAATGAACATTTAGATTATTTTCGTCCTCCCTAGGCATATTCTTATCCAATTAGGGTTATTAACCAATTTGGTGCATCCAATAGGTGTATTTGTGTCCTTGGATAAACATTTTGGACATTTTCTTCCTCCCTAGTCGTATTGTTGTGTAATTATGGGTTTTAAGCAATCTTCTGCATCGAATAAGATTATTTTTGTCATTGGATTAACATTTAAGTAATGTAAGACCCATAATTTTAAAGTGTACTCTATGTAATTTGGTGTATTTTTGGTTTTGAACTCGGAGGTTTTTTAGCCAAGTTATTAATTATTTGGAGTTTATATGACCAAAGAGATATTTTGATGCCTGATTAGAATTACTCGTTGATAAATAAATTATATTAGTTGCGGTGAATCTTTTGCGAAGAGTTTAAATGCGTTATGGGTAAAAGAGTAATTTAATAAATATCTAAAGATTTGGAGATATTTGTTAATTATTATTAATATATATATATATATATATATATATAAAGAAAAGGAAAGGAAGGAAATAAAAAGAAAAGAAAATAGAAAGGAAGGAAAAAGGAAGAAAGGAAAAGAGAAGGAGAGAAAACAGAAAATTCCATCTTTTTCCTCCCCTGCCTCGCGTGCGTTTTTCTTTCTTCGTCCATCTTCATCCATTTTCGTTCTTCCTTGCTTCCTTGAGTTCGAAATTGATAGTGGGTGATAGGACAAGGATTTCTCAACTTCACTCTCCCTCTTTGATCCGAAAACGAAGAAAAACGGTTTAGGGATTTCAAAACCGTCAAACACAAATCTTCCCATTTCTTCTAGATCTAAGCTTCGTTTCACGAAGAGATAGAAGGGAAAGTTGGTCACCTCCGTGCTACGGTGCTAGTGGACCAACTTTGGAAGCGGCATTGCGAGTGGAGATTTTACCGGATTTACTCGCGGTACCGTAATCGAACGTGGAAGCTAACGTGAAGGTAAGGGCTCCTTCCAAACTTTTAGTTTGCATTTAGGGACTTACTTGTGGTTGTGTGGAAAAGAATTTGGTTAGGGTTAAAGTAATGCTTAGTGGAGAATGAATTTTAAACCCATTTATGTATGATTTCGAGTATATGAAACTTGTTGTGTTTGAGTGATGGATTGTGTTAATTTGTGTCGTCGTATTCGGTGTGTTCATACTTGATGTTTGTTGATTGATGTGTTTTGGTGTGAATTATGGATTGAATGTGAAAGTATGTTTGAGTTTGTTTTGTTTGGAATTTGAAAACCATTAAGTGAAACGAGTATTAAGAATGGGGAATCTCTTAGTGTCTTGTTTACTTAATGTGAGTTTGTAAAAGTCGTTTAAGTTAAATGAGAATTAAGAATGGGGAATCTCTTAATGTCTCGTTTACTTAATGTTGTTTGAAAATCATTTAAGTTAACTGGGCGTTAAGAATGGGGAATCTCTTAATGTCTTGGTTGCTTAACGTTTGTTCTTGAAAAATCGTTTCAGTTAAATGAGTATTAAGAATGGGGAATCTCTTAATGACTTGTTTACTGAATGTCTTGTTGTAGAAATCGTTTCAGTCAAAAGTATATTAAGAATGGGGAATCTCTTAATATGTCTATTTGCTTATGGTTGTTGTGAAAATCGTTAAGTTAAATGAGTATTAAGAATGGGCAATCTCTTGATATCTGCGTTTACTTAATGTCGTCGTGAAAATGATTTTGTGGAGAAATGAATTGTCGGGTCAAGGTGATGCCATGTGATTTGTTGGTTCATCTTGTCCGTGTTGGGATTGTCAAGTCAAGGCGATGCCATGTGATTTGTTGGTTCATCTTATCTATGTTGGGATTGTCGAGTCAAGGTGATGCCATGTGATTTGTTGGTTCATCTTGTCTGTGTTGGGATTGTCGAGTCAAGGTGATGCCATATGATTTGTTGGTTCATCTTGGCCGTGTTGGAATTGTCGAGTCAAGGTGATGCCATGTGATTTGTTGGTTCATCTTGTCTGTGTTGGGATCGTCCAGTCAAGGTGATGCCATGTGATTTGTTGGTTCATCTTGTCTGTGTGGGATTGTCGAGTCAAGGTGATGCCATGTGATTTGTTGGTTCATCTTGTCCGTGTTTGGATTGTCAAGTCAAGGTGATGCCATGTGATTTGTTGGTTCATCCTGTCCGTGTTGGAATTGGCGAGTCAAGGTGATGCCATGTGATTTGTTGGTTCATCTTATCCGTGTTGGAATTGTCGAGTCAAGGTGATGCCATGTAATTTGTTGGTTCGTCTTGTCTGTGTTGGGATTGTCGAGTCAAGGTGATGCCATGTGATTTGTTGGTTCATGTTGTCCGTGTTGGGATTGTCAAGTCAAGGTGATGCCATGTGATTTGTTGGTTCATCCTGTCCATGTTGGAATTGTCGAGTCAAGGTGATGCCATGTGATTTGTTGGTTCATCTTGTCTGTGTTGGGATTGTAAAGTCAAGGTGATGCCATGTAATTTGTTGGTTCGTCTTGTCCGTGTTGGGATTGTCGAGTCAAGGTGATGCCATGTAATTTGTTGGTTCGTCTTGTCTGTGATGGGATTGTCGAGTTAAGGTGATGCCATCTGATTTGTTGGTTCATCTTGTCCGTGTTGGGATTGTAAAGTCAAGGTGATGCCATGTAATTTGTTGGTTCGTCTTGTCTGTGTTGGGATTGTCAAGTCAAGGTGATGCCATGTGATTTGTTGGTTCATCATGTCCGTGTTGGAATTGTCGAGTCAAGGTGATGCCATGTGATTTGTTGGTTCATCTTGTCTGTGTTGGGAATGTCGAGTCAGGGTGATGCCATGTGATTTGTTGGTTAATCTTGTCTGTGATGGGATTTTCGCTTCAAGGTGGTGCCATGTGATTTGTTGGTTCATCTTGTCTGTGTGGGTATTGCGTTGTAATCGTTAAGCGGTATGTTTTGAAATTGTGTGTAAGTGTGTTGATTCAAGTTTATTATTGAGTATTTGAACTTGAGATGTCATTGTGATTGTGTTGATTTTACTAAGAGTTATGTTTTGGAATTGTGTGATAGCAAGTTTGATTGCAAAACTATTTCGAAAACCCAACTTGTCGTGGCGTTTGTGTGGGAATTGCTAAGTGTTAAGATTTGGAGTTGTGTATGAATGTGATTGAATTAGTTTATGTGTTTTTGAAAGAATAGGCAGGGAAATCGATTGCCCAATCAATTGCCCAATCGACTGGCATTAAGTCAGTTGCTCAGCTATGCTGTCAATCAATTGTCCAATCAATTGTCGATTGAATTAAGCCCAGAGTTCAAACTTCACTAAAAACCTTCAGGAAATCGATTTGGAAATCGATTGGCTTTAATACAGGGGCTCAATTATCCAGTTAATCGATTTCCCAATCGATTGGTTTAGTGGAAATTGTTATTTTGAGTTAGATAATCGATTGCTCAATTAATTTATCAATGTTTTTTTCAGTTGTGTATTACTTGATGGATTGAGAACTCTATTTGATTTCATTTACATTTGGAAAGCATTGTATGAACTTTTAGCATATGGAAAATCCTTTTAAGGTGCATACTAAGTTGAAAAGGTATTTTGTGCATTTAAAAACTTAAATGTTATGTGTTAACTGTTAATTTCGGTTGGTGACCCTTTACAACTATTGTGGAAATCTGGGCTTTGCCCTCAGATGAGAGTCAGGATGATCCCACCGGTTCGTGCCCTCCGGACGGGAATGTGGATAGGAGTGCTTGATTGGAGCTATGTTAGGAGAATCTGACGGGGCGTGTGGAGATTACTCAAGGCGTATAGTTTTTTGTTATGTATAGAATGATCAGACTAGGTTGTCACTTAGGACACATATGTCTTTCTTTCGGGCTACCTTTATGTTAAGTTGAAAGGGTCTACCTGTACTATTGTTGACATCAGGACATGCTTTGGATTTATATTTTGAAAAACTTTTCCGTTGCTTGTAAATTTTAATGACTTAATTATTTATCCAAAGGTTTTACCTTATTTATTTCTTTGTTGTATTTTAATTCCTTTAAAAAAAATACACCATCGCTTTGAAAAATGGGATGTTACAAGTAATTTTCGTCCTCGCTAGGATTTTTCTTATCCAATATGCGTTTTTAAACAATCTTGTGCATGCAATAGTTGTGTTTGTGTCATTGGATGAACATTTAGGTCATCTTGTGCATCCAATAGGTGTATTTGTGTCCTTGGATAAACATTTAGGTCATTTTCATTCTCCCAAGTCTTATTCTTGTGTAATTAGGGTTTTTAAGCAATCTTTTGCATTCAATAATTTGATTTGTGTCATTGGATTATGATTTAGGTCATTTTTGTCCTCCCTAGGCATATTCTTGTCCAATTAGGGTTATTAACCAATCTTGTGCAACCAATAGGTGTATTTGTGTCCTTGGATTAAAATCAAGATCATTTTTTTCCGCCCTAGTCTAATTCTTGTGTAATTACGGTTTTTAAGCAATCTTTTCCATCCAATAATTTAATTTGCGTCATTGGATGAACATATAGGTCATTTTCTTCCTCCCATGTCTTATTCTTTTCCAATTAGAGTTTTTAAGCAATCTTGTGAATCGAAAAAGTTCCTTTCTGTCATTTGATTAACATTTTGGTCATTTTCGTCCTCCCTAAGCTTATTCTTGTCCAATTAAGGTTTTTAACCATGTCTTATTCTTGTCCAATTAGAGTTTTTAAGCAATCATGTGCATCGAAAAGGTTCCATTGTGTCATTCTATGAACATTTAGGTCACTTTCGTCCTCCCTAGTCTTATTCTTGTCCAGTTAGAGTTTTTAAGCAATCTTTTGCATCCAATAAGTTCATTGTGTCATTGGCTGAACAATTAGAATATTTTCGTTCTCCCAAGGCTTATTCTTTTCCAAGTAGGTTTATTAACCAATCTTGTGCATCCAATAGGTGTATTTGTATCCTTGGATAAACATTTAGGTCATCTTCTTCATCCCTAGTCTTATTCTCGTGTAATTATGATTTTTAAGCAATCTTCTACATCCAATAAGTTCATTTTTGTCATTGGATTAACATTTATGTCATTATCGTCCTCCCTTGGATTTTTCTTATCCAATAAACGTTTTTGACCAATCATGTGCATCCAATAGTTGTATTTGTGTCATCGGATGAACATTTAGATTATTTTAATCCTTCCTATGCTTATTCTTGTCCAATTAGGGTTTTTGACCAATCTTATGCATCCAATTAGTGTGTTTGTGTCATTGGATGAACATTTACATCATTTTCATCCTCCCAAGTCTTATTCTTGTCCAATTTGGGTTTTAAAATAATCTTGTTCATTCAATAAATTCCTTTGTGTCATTGGATTAACATTTAAGTCATTTTTGTCTACCCTAGGCATATTCTAGTCTAGTTAGTGTTTTTAACCATTCTTGTGCATCTAATAGGTGTGTTTTTGTCATTGGATGAGCATTTAGGTCATTTACGTCCTCCCTAGTCTTATTCTAGTCTAATTAGAGTTTATAAGCAATCTTTTGCATGCAATAAGTTCATTGTGTCGTTCGAGGAACATTTAGGTAATTTTCTTCCTCCCTTGGCTTATTCTTATTCATTTATGGTTTTTAACCAATCTTGTGATCCAATGGCTGTGTTTGTGTCATTGGATAAACATTTAGGTCATTTTCGTACTCCCTACTGTTATTCTTGTTTAATTAGGGGTTTTAAGCAATCTTGTGCATCCAATCAGTTCATTTGTGTCATTAGATTAACATTTAGGTCATTTTCTTCCCCCTAGTCTTATTCTTTTGTAATTACGGTTTTTAAGCAATCTTTTGCATCCAATAATTTGATTTGTGTCATTGTATTAACATTTAGGTCATTTTTGTCCTCCCTACTCTTATTCATATCCAATTAGGGTTTTTAAGCAATCTTGTGCATCCAAAAAGTTCATTTGTGTAATGGGATTAACATTTAGGTTATATTTCTCCTCCTTAGGCTTATTCTTATCCAATTAGGATTTTTAACCAATCTTGTGCATCCAATATGTGTGTTGGTGTCATTGGATGAACACATAGGTTATTTTCGTCTTCCCTAGGCTTATCCTTGTCCAAAAAGTTTATTTGTGTCGTTGGATAAATATTTAGGTCATTTTCTTCCTCCTTGTCTTATTCATGTGTAATAATGGTTTTTAAGCAATCTTCTGCATCCAATTAGTTCATTTGTGTCATTGGCTTAACATTTAGGTTATTTTCGTCCTCCATAGGATTTTTCTTATCCAATAAGCTTTTTTAACCAATCTTGTGCATCCAATAAGTGTCTTTGTGTCATTGGATTATCATTTAGATGACTATCTTACTCCCTAGGCTTATTCTTATATAATTAGGTTTTTCAACCAATCTTGTGAATCTAATAGCTGTCATTGTGTTATTGGATGAACATTTAGGTCATTTTCGTCCTCCCTAGTGTTATTCTTGATCAATTAGGGTTTTTAAGCAATCTTGTGCATCCAATAAGTTCATTTGTGTCATTGGATTAACATTTAGGTCTTTTTCGTTCTCCCTAGCCTTATTCTTGTCCAATTAGGATTTTTTAAACAATCTTGTACATCCAATAGGTGCGTTTGTGTCATTGGGTGAACATATAGGTCATTTTCGTCCATCCAAGTCTTATTCTTGTCCAATTAGAGTTTTAAGCAATCTTGTGCATCCAATAAGTTCATTTGTGTCATTGGATTAACATTTATGTCATTTTCGTCCTCCCTAGGATTTTTCTTATCCAATAAGTGTTTTTAACCAATCTTGTGCATCCAATAGTTGTGTTTGTGTAATTGGATGAACATTTAGATTATTTTTATCCGTCATATGCTTATTCTTGTCCAATTAGGTTTTTAACCAATCTTTTGCATCCAATTGGTGTGTTTGTGTCATTGGATAAACATTTAGGTCATTTTCGTCCTCCCTAGGCTTATTGTTGTCCAATTAGAGTTTATATGCGATGTTGTGCATCCAATATGTTCATTTGTGTCACTGGATTAATATTTAGGTCATTTTCGTCCTCTGAAGGCTTATTCTTATCCGCTTAGGGTTTTGTAACCAATCTTTTCCATCCAATACGTGTGTTGGTGTCATTGATTGAATATTTAGGTCATTTTCGTCCACCCTAGGCTTATTTTTGTCCAATTAGGGTTTTTATCAACTCTTGTGCATCCAATTGGTGTGTTCATGTCAGTGGATGAACATTTAGGTAATTTTCGTTCTCCCTAGGCTTATTCTAGTCCAATTACGGTTTTTAACCAATCTCATGCATCCAATAAGTTCATTTGTGTCACTGGAGTAACATTTAGGTCACTTTGTTCCTCCCTAGGATTATTCTTATTCAATTAGGGTTTTTAACCAATCTTGTGAATCCAATAATTGTGTGTGTTTCATTGAATGAACATTTAGATCATTTTCGACTTTTCTAAGCTTATTCATTTCCAAATAGGGTTTTTAACCAATCTTGTGCATCCAATAAGTTCATTTATGTCATTAGAGTAACATTTAGGTCACTTTCGTCCTCCCTAGGCTTAATTTTGTCCAATTTGGGTTTTTATCCAATCTTATGAGTCCAATAGCTGTGCTAGTGTCATTGAATGAATATTTAGGATATTTTCGTCCACCCTAGCCTTATTCTTGTCCAATTAGGGATCTTAACTGATCTTGTCCATCCAATTGGTGTGTTTGTGTCATTGGATGAACATTTAGGTCATTTTCGTCCTCCCTAGGCTTATTCTTATCTAATTAGGGTTTTTAACCAATCTTGTGCATCCAATACGTGTATTGGTGTCATGGATTGATTATTTAGGTCATATTCGTCCTCCCTAGGCTTATTCTCTTCCAATTAAGGTTTTCAACCGATCTTGTGCATCTAATAGGCGTGTTTGTGTCAATGGATGAACATTTAGGTGATTTTTGTCCTCGCTAGGCTTATTCTTGTCAAATTTGGGTTTTTAACCAATCTTGTGCATCCAATTGGTGTGTTTGTGTCATAGGATGAACATTTTCGTCATTTTCGTCCTCCCTAGTCTTATTTTTGTTTAATTAGTGTTTTTAAGCAATCTTGTGCATCTAGTAAGTTCATTTGGATCATTGATTTGACATTTAGGTCATTTTGGTCCTCACTTGGCTTATTCTTGTCCAATTAGGGTTTTTAACAAATCTTGTGCATCCAATACGTTCATTTGTTTCACTGGAGTAACATTTAGGTCACTTTCTTCCTCCCTAGGCTTTTTCTTATTTAATTAGGGTTTTTATGCAATCTTGTGCTTCCAAAAAGTTCATTTGTGTCATTGCATTAACATTTAGGTATTTTTTGTCCTCCCTAGGCTTATTCCTATCCAATTAGGGTTCTCAACCAAGCTTGGGCATGCAATAGGTGCGTTTGTGTCATTGGGTGAACATTTAGGTCATTTTCGTCCTCCCTTTGCTTATTCTTATCCAATTAGTGTTTTTAACCAACTTTTGCATCCAAGAAGTTCATTTGTGTCACTAGAGTAACATTTAGGTCACTTTCTTCCTCACTAGGCTTTTACATCGTCAATTAGGGTTTTTAACCAATCTTGTGAATCCAAAAGCTGTGTTTGTGTCATTGGATGAACATTTAGGTCTTTTTCGTCCTCCTAGGCTTATTCTTGTCAAATTTAGGTTTTTATCCAATCTTGTGCATCCAATAGGTGTGTTTGTGTCATTGATTGAATATTTAGGTCATTTTCGTACTCCCTAGGCTTATACTTGTCCAATTAAGGTTCTTAACTGATCTTGTGCATCCAATTGGTGTGTTTGTGTCAATGGATGAACATTTAGGTCATTTTCGTCCTCCCTAGGCTTATTCTTTTCCAATTAAGGTTTTAACCAATCATGTGCATCCAATAGGTTTGTTTGTGTCACTGGATGAACATTTAGGTCATTTTCGTCCTCCCTAGTCTTATTCTTGTGTAATTAGGATTTTTAACCAATCTTGTTCATCCAATAGGTGTGTATATGTCATTGGATGACGATATATGTCATTTTCGTTCTCCCTAGTCTTATTCTTGTGTAGTTCGGGTTTTTAAGCAATCTTGTGCATCCAATAAGTTCATTTGTTTCATTGGATTGACATTTAGGTCATTTTGGTCCTTGCAAGGCTAATTCTTGTCCGATTAAGGTTTTTATCCAATCTTGTGAATCCAATAGGTATGTTTGTGTCGTTGGATTAACATTAAGGTCATTTTTGTCCTCACGACTCTTATTCTTATCCAATTACAGTTTTTAAGCAATCTTCTGCATCCAATAAGTTCATTTGTGTCATTGGCTGAACATTTAGGTTATTTTCGTCCTCCCTAGGAATTATCTTATCCAATAATAAGCTTTTCTTATCCAATAAGCTCTTATTTAATTAGGTTTTTCAACCAATCTTTTGAATCTAATAGTTGTGTTTGTGTCATTGGAAGAACATTTAGGTAATTTTCATTTCCCTAGTGTTATTCTTGTTCAATTAGGGTTTTTAAGCAATCTTGTGCATCCAATAAGTTCATTTGTGTTATTGAATTAACATTTAGGTCTTTTTCGTCCTCCCTAGCCTTATTCTTGTCCAATTAGGGTATTTAACCAATCTTGTGCATCCAATAGGTGCGTTTGTGTCTTTGGGTGAACATATAGGTCATTTTCGTCCATCCAATCTTATTCTAGTCCAATTAGAGTTTTAAGCAATCTTGTGCATCAAATAAGTTCATTTGTTTCATTGAATTAACATTTAGGTCATTTTCGGCCTCCGTAGGCTTATTCTTGTCCAATTAGGGTTTTTAACCAATCCTGTGCATCCAATAGGTGTATTTGTGTCCTTGGATAAAAATTTACGTCATTGTCTTCCTCCCTAGTCTAATTCTTGTGTAATTACGATTTTTAAGCAATCTTTTGCATCCAACAATTTGATTTGTGTCATTAGATGAATATATAGGTCATTTTCGTCCTCCCATGTCTTATTCTTTTCCAATTAGAGTTTTTAAGCAATCTTGTGCATCGAAAAAGTTCCTTTGTGTCATTGGATTAACATTTTGGTCATTTTCGACCTCCCTAAGCTTATTCTAGTCCAATTAAGGTTAATAACCATTCTTGTGCATCCAATAGGTGTGTTTGTGTCATTGGATTAACATTTAGGTTATTTACGTCCTCCCTTGGCTTATTCTTGTCCAATTAGGGTTATTAACCAATGTTGTGCATCCAATTGGTGTATTTGTGTCCATGGATAAACATTTAGGTCATTTTCTTCCCCCGAAGTCTTATTCTTGTGTAATTACAGTTTTTAAGCAATCTTCTACATCCAATAAGTTCATTTGTGTCATTGGCTTAACATTTAGGTTATTTTCGTCCTCCCTAGGATTTTTCTTATCCAATAAGCTTTTCTTATCCAATAAGCTCTTTTTTAATTAGGTTTTTCAACCAATCTTGTGAATCTATTAGCTGTGTTTGTGTCATTGGATGAACATTTAGGAAATTTTTGTTCTCCCTAGTGTTATTCTTGTTCAATTAGGGTTTTTAAGCAATCTTGTGCATTGAATAAGTTCATTTGTGTTATTGAATTAACATTTAGGTCTTTTTCGTCCTCCCTAGCCTTATTCTTGTCCAATTAGGGTATTTAACCAATCTTCTGCATCCAATAGGTGCGTTTGTGTCTTTCGATTAACATATAGGTCATTTTCATCCATCCAAGTCTCATTCTTGTCCAATTAGAGTTTTAACCAATCTTGTGCATCAAATAAGTTCATTTGTGTCATTGAATTAACATTTAGGTCATTTTCGTCCTCCCTAGGCTTATTCTTCTCCAATTAGGGTTTTTAACCAATCCTGTGCATCCAATAGGTGTATTTGTGTCCTAGGATAAAAATTTAGGTCATTTTCTTCCTCCCTAGTCTAATTCTTGTGTAATTACGGTTTTTAAGCAATCTTTTGCATCCAATAATTTGATTTGTGTCATTGGATGACCATATAGGTCATTTTCGTCCTCTCATGTCTTATTCTTTTCCAATTAGAGTTTTTAAGCAATCTTGTGCATCGAAAAAGTTTCTACATGACATTGGATTAACATTTTGGTCATTTTCGTCCTCCCTATGCTTATTCTTGTCCAATTAAGGTTAATAAACATTCTTGTGCATCCAATAGGTGTGTTTGTGTCATTGGATGAACATTTAGGTTATTTACGTCCTCCCTTGGCTTATTCTTGTCCAATTAGGGTTATTAACCATTGTTGTGCATCCAATAGCTGTGTTTGTGTCCATGGATAAACATTTAGGTCATTTTCATCCTCCTAAGTCTTATTCTTGTGTAATTATGGTTTTTATGCAATCTACAACATCCAAGAAGTTCATTTGTGTCATTTGATTAACATTTAGGTCATTTTGATCCTCCCTAAGCGTCTGTTGTCCAATTAGAATTTTTAAGCAATCTTGTTCAACCAATAAGTTCATTTGTGTCATTAGATTAACATTTAGGTCACTTTTGTCCTCCTTAGTCTTATTCGTATCCAATCAGGATTTTTAAGCAATCTTGTGCATCCAATAAGTTCATTTGTGTCTTTGGATTAACATTTAGGTCATTTATTGTCCTCCCTAGGCTTATTCTTATCCAATTAAGGTTTTTAACCAATCTTGTGCATCCAATAGGTGTGTTGGTGTCGTGGATTGATTATTTAGGTCATTGTCGTTCTCCCTAGGGATATTCTTGTCCAATTAGGGTTTTTAGCTGATCTAGTGCATCCTATAGGTGTGTTTGTGTCAATGGATAAACATTTAGGTCATTTTGGTCCTCGCTTGGCTTATTCTTGTCTAATTAGGGTTTCTGACCAATGTTGTGCATCCGATAAGTTCATTTGTGTCATCGGATGAACATTTAAGTTGTTTTCGACCTCCCTAAGCTTATTCATGTCCTATTAGGGTTTTTAACAAATCTTTTTCGTCGAATACGTGTGTTTGTGTCATTGGATGATCATTTAGGTCATTTGAGTCCTCCCTTGACTTACTTTTGTCCAATACGGGATTTTAACCAATCTTGTGATTCTAATAGGTATGTTTGTGACATTGGATGAACATTTAGGTCTTTGTCGTCCACCCTAGGCTTATTCTCGTCTAGTTAGGGTTTTTAACCGATCATGTCCATCCATAAAGGTTATTTTGGCCTTCTATGTGTTATTCTTGTCCAATTAGAGTTTTTAAGCAATCTTGTGCATTGAAAAAGTTCCTTTGTGTCATTGGATTAACATTTAGGTCATTTTCGTCCTCCGTAGGATTTTTGTGATCCAATAAGAGTTTTTAACCAATCTTCTGCATCCAATAGTTATGTTTGTGAATTGGATGAACATTTAGATTATTTTTTTCCTTCCTATGCTTATTCTTGTCCAATTAGGTTTTTAACCAATCTTTTGCATCCAATTGGTGTGTTTGTGTCATTGGATGAACATTTAGGTGTTTTTCGTCCTCCCTAGGCTTATTCGTGTCCAATTAGAGTTTTTAAGCAATCTTGTGCATCCAATATGTTCGTTTGTGTCATTGGATTAATATTTAGGTCTTTTTTGTCCTCCTTAGGCTTATTCTTATCCAATTAGGGTTTTTAACCAATCTTGTGCATCCAATACATGTGTTTGTGTCATTGTATCTTGTGCATCCAATAGGTGTGTTTGTGTCAAAGGATGAAAATTTTTGTCATTGCTAGGCATATTCTTGTCCAATTAGGGTTTTTTACAAATCTTTTGCAAACCAATTATTGTGTTTGTGTTAGTTGATAAACATTTAGGGAATTTTCGTCCTCCCTAGGCTTATTCTAGTCTAATTAGGGATTTTAACCAATTTTATGCATCCCATAAGTTCATTTGTGTCACTAGAGTAACATTTAGGTCACTTTCTTCCTCCCTAGGCTTATTCTTATTCAATTAGGGTTTTTAACCAATCTTGTGAATCCAATAATTGTGTTTGTTTCATTCAATGAACATTTAGGTCATTTTCGACCTTTCTAAGCTTATTCTAGTCCAAAAAGGGTTTTTAAACAATCTTGTGCATCCAATAGGCGTGTTTGTGTCATTGGATGATCATTTAGGTCATTTTCGTCATCCATAGTCTTATTCTTGTCCAATTAGGGTTTTTAAGCAATCTTTTGAATCCAATAGGCGTGTTTGTGTCATAAGATGAACATTTTGGTCTTTTTTGTCCTCCCTAGGCTTATTCTTATCGAATTAGGGTGTTTAACCAATCTTCTGAATCCAATAGTTGTGTTTGTGTCATTTGAAGAACATATAGGTCATTTTCGTCCTCCCATGTCTTATTCATGTCCAATTAGAGTTTTTAAGCAATCTTGTGCATCGAATAAGTTCATTTGTGTCATTGGGTTAACAATTAGATCATTTTTGTCCTCCCTAGTTTGATTCTTATCCAATTAGGGTTTTTAAGCAATCTTGTGCATCCCAAAAAATCATTTGTGTCATTGGATAAACATTAAGGTCATTTTTGACCTCCCTAGGCTTATTCTTATCCCATTAGGGTTTTCAACCAAGCTGGTGCATGCAATAGGTGTGTTTGTGTAAGAAGCGATTTTAAGCAATCTTGTGCTTCTGATAAGTTTATTTGTGTCATTGGATTAATATTTAGGTCATTTTCGTCCTCCCTAGGCTTATTCTTATCCAATTATGGTTTTTAACCATTCTTGTGCATCCAATATGTGTTTTCGTGTCGTGGATTGATTATTTAGTTCATATTCATCCTCCCTAGGCTTATTCTTGTCCAATTAGGGTTTTTAACAGATCTTGTGCCTCCAATAGGCGTGTTTGTGTCAATGGATGAACATTTAGGTCATTTTTGTCCTCGTTAGGCTTATTCTTGTCCAATTTGGGTTTTTAACCAATCTTGTACATCCAATAGGAGTGTTTGTGTCATTGAATGAATATTTACGTCATTTTTGTCCTCCTTAGGCTTATTCTTGTCCAATTAGGCTTCTTAACTGATCTTGTGCATCCAATTGGTGTGTTTGTGTCATTGGATGAACATTTTGGTCATTTTCTTCCTCCATAGGCTTATTCTATCAAATTAAGATTTTCACCAATCTTGTGCATCCAATAGGTGTGTTTGTGTCAATGGATGAACATTCAGGTCATTTTCGTCCTCCCTAGTCTTATTCTTGTGGAATTAGGATTTTCAACCAATCTTGTTCATCCAATAGGTGTTTTAAACCAATCTTATTCATCCAATAGTTGTGTTTGTGTCATTGGATTAACATTTAGGTCATTTTCGTCTTCCCTTGGCTTATTCTTGTGCAATTAGGGTTTTAAACCGATCTTGGGCGTCTAATTGGTATGTTTGTGTCATTAGATGAACATTTAGGTCGTTTTCGTTTTCCCTAGGCTTATTCTTGTCCAATTAGGGTTTTTAACGAATCTTGTGCATCCAATAGGTGTGTTTGTGACAATCGATGAACATTCTGGTGTAATTAGGGTTTTTTAACAACCTTATGCATCTAGTAAGTTCATTTTTGTCATTGGATTAACATTTAGGTCATTTTTTCCCCCTAGTCTTTAAGTAACCCTGTGAATCCAAAAAGTTCATTTGTGTCTTCGGATTAACATTTAGGTCATTTTAGTCCTCCCTAGGCTTATTCTTATCCAATTAGGGTTTTAAACCAGTTAGGGTCATTGGATAAATATTCTTATTCGTGTCTTCGGATTAACATTGGATGAAAATTTAGGTTATTTTCGTCCTTCGTAGGCCTATTCTTTTCCAGTTAGGGTCATTAACCAATCTTGGGCATCCAATAGGTGTATTTGTATTCTTGGATAAATATTTAGGTCATTTTCTTCCTCCCTAGTGTTATCCAATAGGTGTTTTTGTGTCATTGGATGAACATTTAGATAATTTTCTTCCTCGCTAGGCCTTTTCTTATCCAATTAGGATGTTAACCAATCTTGTGCATCCAAAAGGTGTGTTTGTGGTAATGGATGAATAATTAGGTCATTTTCAACCTCCCTAGTCTTATTATTGTGTAATTACGATTTTTAACCAATCTTGTTCTTCCAATAGGTGTGTTTATGTCATTGGATGAACATTTAAGTCATTTTCATCCTCCCTAAGCTTATTCATGACCAATTAGAATTTTTAACCAATCTTGTGCATCCAATAGTTGTTTTTGTGTTATTGAATGAACATTTAGGTCAATTTCGTCCTCCCTAGGTTTATTCTTTTCCAATTAGGATTTTTAACCATTCTTGTGCATCCAAAGGTGTGTTTGTGTCATTAGATGAACATTTAGGTCATTTTCTGATGGTAATCAGGCCTTAGTTTTATGGAAATATATGCAAGAATTATTTCTATGCTAACAAAATGTGCAGTAGTTTTATAAACTGTAAATTTACAAAACATAAGATTGCGGAAGGTCCCTAATAATCAATTTTAAAGAATGTCAAGTAATATCAGTTATTGATTATATGGAGAAGTGCATCAAAACAGTTTGTATTCAGAATATTGATTTTCATGCAGCCATGTCAAAACAATTTGTCATGTAAAGCTATCTAACACAGAATCTTTATCATGCATTCAATCAATATCAAGAACACTATAATTGCAGAAATCTAAAAGAGATAAGGGAAAGAAAAGTGTACGCATATATTTATACTGGTTCAGCCGCTTCGTGACGGCCTACATCCAGTCCTAAGATCAAACCCGATCTTAGCCTTTTCCACTAGAATGTCTTAGAATCAGTTTACAGATGTTCCAGCTTCTCGCCTATCAATCTTAAACTATTCTTTTATATTCTAGTCTTCTCTCCCCGAATCCCAGAGTTTATCTCCAACAAACTCTTCCAAGATTTCAGTCAAGTGTCCTTTTGATGAGATCCCTCAATCACAAAAGATCACTACCAGTTGTAACTGGATTTTCTCAAAGTAATTTGGTTACAAAATTTGAATTCCAAAAATTTCAAATGATCAAATATACAACGTTCTTGATCTTCATTCTTCTCAAAGCTATCTTTCTCAATTGTTGTCTTTTTCAATCCTTGTTGATCACCAATGTAAATTAATTAAGGCTGAAAAAGATATTCAACGTAATATCAGTTGAGAAAGGATTGTAATATTTTCAGTTGTTATCACTGTGGTATGAGTATGGTTGTTATGATTATTATTGGTGTTATTTGAGAAGAAATGAGTAAATGCAGTTTATATAGTTTCAGGAAAAACAACATGTCAATCGATTAGGCCAATCGATTTCTTAAAGTAATAAAGCAGGCTAATCGATTTGTCCAATCGATTTCGCGAATCTTGTTTTTCTTGAATCTTGAAACTGCACATACTAATCGATTTACCTAATTGATTAGTTTACCTGAGTTCTTCAGACTTGGATGAATGTTTATATATGAATCGATGTGCACAATAGATTTGTAGTGTTTTGTTCCAACAACGAGATCAAAACAATCGATGTGTCCAATCGATGCAACTATATACATAATCCTTAATCCATCACTGTTTCTAAAAACTTTTGTACCAATCGAATTGGTCAATCGATTTCACTGGTTCCAGAGACACAGTGGTTCACATCAATCGATTTGCCCAATCGATTTGACAAGATACATAATTGATTTTAAACAACATAATCGATGTTCCCAATCAATTGTGGATTTAAGTCTGAAGCTCATTTTATTATTTGGTCCATTCAATCGATTTACCTAGTCGATTGATGCCAAACTTATTTCAACAAAAATGATTTAGTGGATTGTGATAATCGATTGCATATGTCCTAGACCAACTCTGTTTTGAAGTAGATTTGGGTAAATCGATGTGTCCAATCGATTTGCTTACTTTTGGTTTGGCTCTGTGACTTTCGAAATCGATTATCCCAATCGATATAGACAAATATCATCACTGATATGATTGGCTCAATCGATTTACCAAATCGATTTGAATACAAGACAGGCTACTGACTTGCACATTTTAATTTCAGTAAATATACCAATCGATGTGAGCAATCAGTTCAGTCCTGGAAAATTAACCAATCGATTTGCCCAATCGATTTGAGACTAACAAGCTCTCTGACTTGCACAATTTCTTTTCTGATAGATGTACCAATCGATTTGCCTAATCGATTGATATCAGGCTTTATTGTGCAAATCGATTGTGCCAATCGATTGCTTACTTCCAGACTGCATAATTTCATTCAACCCTGTTACAGAATCGATTCGACCAATTGATTTGCCTGTGAATCTTCAAGCTTTTGTTGATTTCTTAAGCTCCAAACAATTGTCTCAAGTTTGTAGGGTTGAGTTGTTGATCCTGAAATTTTTCTCAGTTTACAAATGTTAGATATATTTAATGATGTATGTTTGTCAATAATATCAAAAATAGGCAAATATCCAACATTTTCGTCCTCCGTAGGCTAATTCTTGTCGAATTAGGGTTTTTAACCAATCTTGTGCATCCAATAGGTGTGCTTGTGTCATTGGTTTAACATTTAGGTCATTTTTGTCCTCCTTAGGCTTATTTATGTCCAATTAGGGTTTTTAACCAATCTTGTGCATCCAATAGTTGTTTTTGTGTCATTCGATGAACATTTAGGTCATTTTCGTCCTCGCTTGGATTATTCATGTTCAATTAGGGTTTTAAACCAATCTTGTGCATCCAATAAGTCGGTTCGTGTCATTAGATGAACATTTAGGTCATTTTCGTCCTTCCTAAGCTTATTCATCACCAATTAGGGTTTTTAACCAATCATGTGCATCCAATAGTTGTTTTTGTGTCATTGGATGAACATTTAGGTCAATTTCGTCATCCCTAGGTTTATTCTTGTCCAATTAGCGTTTTTAACCATTCTTGTGGATGCAAAGGTGTGTTTGTTTCATTGGATTAATATTTAGGTCATTTTCGTCCTCGCTAGGCTTATTTATATCCAATTAAGGTTTTTAACCCATCTTGTGCATCCAGAAGGTGTGTTTGTGTCATTAGATGAACATTTAGGTAATTTTCGCCCTCCCTGGGCTAATTCTTGTCGAATTAGGGTTTTTAACCAATCTTGTTCATCCAATAGGAGTGATTGTGTCAATGGATTAACATTTATGTCATTTTCGTCCTCCGTAGGCTTATCTATGTCTAATTAGGGTTTTTAACCAATCTTGTGCATCCAGTAGGTTTTTTTATGTCATTGGATGATCATTTAGGTCATTTTTGTCCTCCCTGGGCTTATTCATGTCGTATTAGGGTTTTTAATCTATCTTGTGCATCGAATAAGTTCGTTTGTGTCAGTGGATGAACATTTAGGTCAGTTTCGTCCTCCCAAAGCTTATTCATGACCAATTAAGGTTTTTAACCAATCTTGTGCATCCAATAAGTTCGTTTGTGTCATTAGATGAACATTTAGGTCATTTTCGTCCTCCCTAAGCTTTTTCATGACCAATTAGGGTTTTTAACCAATCATGTGCATCCAATAGTTGTTTTGGCGTCATTGGATGAACATTTAGGTCAATTTCATCCTCCCTAGGTTTGTTCTTGTCCAATTAGGGTTTTTAACCATTCTTGTGCATCCAAAGGTGTGTTTGTGTCATTTAATTAATATTTAGGTCATTTTTGTCCTCCCTAGGCTAATTTATGACCAATAAGGGTTTTTAACCCATCTTGTGCATCCAGAAGGTGTGTTTTTATCATTAGATGAACATTTAGATCATTTTCGACCTCCCTAGGCTAATTCTTGTCGAATTATCGTTTTTAACCAATCTTGTGCATCCAATAAGTGTTTTTGTGTCAATGGATTAACATTTAGGTCATTTTCGTCCGCCGTAGTCTTATTTATGTCCAATTAGGGTTTTTAGCCAATCTTGTGCATCCAATAGTTGTTTTTGTGTCATTGGATGAACATTTAGATCATTTTCGTCCTCCCTAGGCTTATTCATTTCCAATTAGGGTGTTTAACGAATCTAGCGCATCTTGTAAGTTCGTTTGTGTCATTAGATGAAAATTTAGGTCATTTTCGTCCTCCCTAAGCTTATTCATCACCAATTAGGGTTTTTAACCAATCTTGTGCATCCAATAGTTGTTTTTGTGTCATTGGATGAACATTTAGGTCATTTTCGTCCTCCCTAGGTTTATTCATGTCCAATTAGGGTTTTTAACCAATCTTGCGCATCCAATAAGTTCGTTTGTGTCATTAAATGAACATTTAGGTCATTTTCGTCCTCCCTAATCTTATTCATGACCAATTAGAGTTTTTAACCAATTATGAGCATCCAATAGTTGTTTTTGTGTCATTGGATGAACATTTAGGTCATTTGCGTCCTGCATAGGCTTGTTGTTGTCCAATTAGGGTTTTTAATTATTCATGTGCATCCAAAGGTGTGTTTGTGTCATTGGATGAACATTTAGGTCATTTTCGTCCTCCCTAGGCTTATTCATGTCCAATTACGGTTTTTAACCAATCTTGTGCATCCAATAGTTCGTTCATGTCATTAGATGAACATTTAGGTCATTTTCGTCCTCCCTGAGCTTTTTCATGACCAATTAGGGTTTTTAACCAATCATGTGCATCCAATAGTTATTTTTGTGTCATCGGATGAACATTTAGTTCCATTTCATCCTCCCTAGGTTTATTCTTGTCCAATTAGGGTTTTTAACCATTCTTGTGCATGCAAAGGTGTGTTTGTGTCATTGAATTAATATTTAGGTCATTTTCGTCCTCCCTAGGCTTATTTATATCCAATTACGGTTTTTAACCCGTCTTGTGCATCCAAAAGGTGTGTTTGTGTCATTAGAGGAACATTTATGTCATTTTCGTCCTCCCTACGCTTATTCACGACCAATTAGGGTTTTTAACTAGTCTTGTGCAACCAATAGTTATTTTTGTGTCATTGGATGAACATTTAGGTCATTTTCGTCCTCCCTAGGTTTATTCATGTCCAATTAGGGTTTTTAACGAATCTTGCGCATCCAATAGCGGTTTTTGTGTCATTAGATGAACATTTAGGTCATTTTCGTCCTCCCTAGTCTTATTCATGACCAATTAGGATTTTTAACCAATTATGAGCATCCAATAGTTATTTTTGTGTCATTGGATGAACATTTAGGTCATTTTCGTCCTCCCTAGGCTTATTGTGGTCCAATTAGGATTTTTAACCAATCTTGTGCATCCAATAGGTGTGTTTTTGTCATTGGATTAACGTTTAGGTCATATTCGTCCTCCCTAAGCTTATTCATGACCAATTAGGGTTTTTAACAAATCTTGTGCATCCAATAGTTTTTTTCGTGTCATTGTATGAACATTGACGTCATTTTCGTCCTCCATAGGCTTATTAATGTCCAATTGTTGTTTTTAACCAATATTGTGCATCCAATAGGTGTGTTTGTGTCATTGGAATAACATTTAGGTCATTTTCGTCCTCCCTACACTTAATCTTGTCCAAATAAGGTTTTTAACCCATCTTGTGCATCCAATAGGTGTGTTTGTGTTATTGGATGAACATTTAGGTCATTTTCGCCCTCCCTACGATTATTCTTGTACAATTAGGGTTTTTAACCAATCTTGTGCATCCAATAGGTGTGTTTGTGTCTTTGGATGAACATTTAGGTCATTTTCGTCTTCCCAAATCTTAATGTTGTCCAATTTGGATTTTTAACCAATCTTGTGCATCCAATTGGTGTGTTTGTGACATTGGATTAAAACTTAGGGTGTTTAACCAATCTTGTGCATCGAATAGGAGTGTTTGTGACATTGGATGAACATTTATGTCATATTCGACCTCCCTACACTTAATTTTGTCCAATTTTGGTTTTTAACCAATCTTGTGCATCCAATTGGTGTGTTTGTGTCATTGGATTAAAACATAGGTCATTTTCGTCCTCCCTAGGCAAATTCTTGTTCGATTAGGGTGTTTATCCAATCTTGTGCATCCAATAGGTGTGTGTGTGACATTGGATGAACATTTAGGTCATTTTCGACCTCCCTACACTTGATTTTGTCCAATTAGGGTTTTTAACCAATCTTTTGCAACCAATAGGAGTGTTTGTGTCATTGGATGAACATTTAGGTCATTTTTGTCCTCTGAAGTCTTAATCTTGTCCAATTACAGTGTTTAACGAATCTTGTGCATCCAATAGGTGTGTCTGTGTCATTGGATGAACATTTTGGTCATTTTCGTCCTCCCTACACTTAATCATGTCAAATTAGGGTCTTTAACCGATCTTGTGCATCCAATAGTTGTGTGTGTGTTAGTGGATGAACTATTGGGTTATTATCATCCTTCCTACGGTTATTCTTGTCCAATTAGGGTTTTTGACCAATCTTGTGCATCCAATAGGTGTGTTTGTGTCATTGGATGGACATTTAGGTCATTTTCGTCCTCCCAAGTCTTAATCTTGTCGAATTAGGGTTTTGAACCAATCTTGTGCATCCAATACTTGTGTTTGTGTCATTGGATGAACATTTTGGTCATTTTTGTCCTCCCTACACTTTATATTGTCCAATTAGAGTTTTTAACTAATCTTTTGCATCCAATGGTTGTGTTTGTGTCATTGGATGAACATTTAGGTCATTTTCGTCCTCCCAAATCTTAATGTTGTCCAATTAGGGTTTTTAACCTATCTTGTGCATCCAATACGTGTTTTTGTGTCATTAGATGAAAATTTTGATTTTCGTCTTCCCTAGGCAGATTGTTGTCCAATTAGGGTTTTTAACCAATCTTGTGCAACCAATAGCTATGTTTGTGTCATTGGATGAACATTTAGGTTATTTTTGTCCTCCCTACTCTTAATCTAGTCCAATTTGGGTTTCTAACCTATCTTGTGCATCCAATAGGTGTTTTTGTGTCATTGGATGAACATTTTGGTCATTTTCGTCCTCACTTGGCCTATTCTTGTCCAATTAGGGTTTTTAACGAATATTGTGCATCCAATAGCTATGTTTGTGTCATTGGATTAAGATGTAGGTCATTTTCAACCTCCCTACACTTAATCTTGTCCAATTAGGGTTTTTAACAAATCTTGTGCATCCAACAGGTGTGTTTGTGTCATTGGATTAACATTTAGGTCATTTTCGTCCTCCCTACACTTAATCTTGTCCAATTAGGGTTTTTAACCAATCATGGGCATCCAATAGGTGTGTTTGTGTCATTAGATGAACATTTAGGTCATTTTCATCTTCCCAAGTCTTAATCTTGTCAAATTAGGGTTTTTAACCAATCTTGTGCATACAATAATTATGTTTGTGTCATTGGATGAACATTTACGTCATTTTCCTCCTCCCAAGTCTTAATCTTGTCCAATAATTAGGGATTTTAACCAATCTTGGGCATCCAATGGGTGTTTTTGTGTCATTGGATGATCATTTAGGTCATTTTTTTCCTCCCTACACTTAATCTTGTCGAAATAGGGTTTTTATCAAATCTTTTGCATCCAATAGGTGTGTTTGTGTCATTGGATGAACATTTAGGTCATTTCCGTCCTCACTAGGCCTATTCTTGTCCAATTAAGGTTTTTAACCAATCTTGGGCATCCAATATGTGTGTTTGTGTCGTTGGAAGAACATTTAGGTCATTTTCGACTTCCCTACACTTAATCTCGTCCAATTAGGGTTTTTATCCAAAATTATGCATCCAATAGATGTTTTTGTGTCATTGGACAAACATTTAGGTCATTTTCGTCTTCCCTACACTTAATCTTGTCCAATTAGGGTTTTTAACCAATCTTGTGCATCCAATAGGTCATTTTCGTCCTCCCAAGTCTTAATCTTGTCGAATTAGGATTTTTAACCTATCTTGTGCATCCAATAGGTGGTTTTGTGTCATTGGATGAACATTTAGGTCATTTTGGTCCTCCCTACACTTAATCTTGTCCAATTAGGTTTTCTATCAAATCTTTTGCATCCAATAGGTGTGTTTGTGTCATTGGATGAACATTTAGGTCATTTTCGTCATCACTAGGCCTATTCTTGTCCAATTAGGGTTTTTCATTCATCTTGTGCATCCAATATGTGTTTTTGTGTCATTGGATGAACATTTAAGTCATTTTTGTCCACCCTACACTTAATCTTGTCCAATTAAGGTTTTTAACAAATATTGTGAATCCAATAGGTGTGTTTTGTCATTGGATTAACATTTAGGTCATTTTCCTCCTCCCTACACTTAACCTTGTCCAATTAGGGTTTTTAATCAATCTTCTGCCTCCAATAGGTGTGATTGAGTCATTCGATGAACATTTAGGTCATTTTCAACCTCCCTACACTTAATCTAGTCCAATTTGGGTTTTTAACCTATCTTGTGCATCCAATAGGTGTTTTTGTGTCAGTGGATGAACATTTTGGTCATTTTCATCCTCTCTAGGCCTATTCTTGTCCAATTAGGGTTGTTAACGAATATTGTGCATCCAATAGATGTGCTTCGTCATTGGATAAACATTTAGGTCATTTTCCTCCTCCCTACACTTAATCTTGTCCAATTAGGGTTTTTAACCAATCTTGTGCATCCAATATGTGTGATTGTGTCATTGGATGAACATTTAGGTCATTTTCAACCTCCCTACACTTAATCTTGTCCAATTAGGGTTTTTAACAAATTTTGTGCATCGAACAGGTGTGTTTGAGTCATTGGATTAACCTTTAGGTCATTTTGGTCCTCCCTACACTTAATCTTGTCCAATTAGGGTTTTTAACCAATCATGGGCATCCAATAGGTGTGTTTGTGTCATTGGATTAACATTTAGGTCATTTTCCTCCTCCCTACACTAAATCTTGTCCAATTAGGGTTTTTAACCAATCTTGTGCATCCAATAGGTGTGATTGTGTCATTGGATGAACATTTAGGTCATTTTCAACCTCCCTACACTTAATCTTGTCCAATTAGGGTTTTGAACCAATATTGTGCATCCAATAGGTGTGTTTGTGTCATTGGATTAACATTTAGGTCATTTTCGTCCTACCTAGGCTTATTCTTGTCCAATTACGGTTTTGAACCAATATTGTGCATCCAATAGGTGTGTTTGTGTCATTTGATGAACATTTAGGTCATTTTTGTCCTCTCAAGTCTTAATCTTGTCCAATTACGGTGTTTAACCAATCTTGTGCATCCAATAGGTGTGTCTGTGTCATTGGATGAACATTTAGGTCATTTTCGTCCTCCCTGCACTTAATCATGTCTAATTAGGGTCTTTAACCGATCGTGTGCATCCAATAGGTGTGTGTGTGTTAGTGGATGAAATATTGGGTCATTATTATCCTCCCTAAGATTCTTCTTGTCCAATTAGGGTTTTTGACCAATCTTGTGCATCCAATAGGTGTGTTTGTGTCATTGGATGGACATTTAGATCATTTTCGTCTTCCCAAGTCTTAATGTTGTTCAATTTGGGTTTTTAACTACTCTTGTGCATCCAATAGGTGTGTTTGTGTCATGGGATTAAAATTTAGGTCATTTTCGTCCTCCCTAGGCAAATTCTTGTCCAATTAGGATTTTGTACCAATCATGTGCATCCAATAGGTGTGTTTGTGTCATTGGTTGAACATTTAGGTCATTTTTGTCCTCCTTACACTTAATATTGTCCAATTAGGGTTTTTAACCAATCTTTTGCATCCAATAGGTGTGTTTGTGTCATTGGATGAACTTTTAGGTCATTTTCGTCATCACTAGGCCTATTCTTGTCTAATTAGGGTTTTTCATTCATCTTGTGCATCCAATATGTGTTTTTGTGTCATTGGATGAACATTTAAGTCATTTTTGTCCACCCTACACTTAATCTTGTCCAGTTACGGTTTTTAACAAATCTTTTGCATCCAATAGGTGTGTTTGTGTCATTGCATGAACATTTGGGTCATTTTCGTCCTCAATAGGCCTATTCTTGTCCAATTAAGGTTTTTAACAAATATTGTGAATCCAATAGGTGTGTTTTGTCATTGGATTAACATTTAGGTCATTTTCCTCCTCCCTACACTTAACCTTGTCCAATTAGGGTTTTTAATCAATCTTCTGCCTCCAATAGGTGTGATTGAGTCAATGGATGAACATTTAGGTCATTTTCGACCTCCCTACACTTAATCTATTCCAATTTGGGTTTTTAACCTATCTTGTGCATCCAATAGGTGTTTTTGTGTCATTGGATGAACATTTAGGTCATTTTTGTCCTCTCAAGTCTTAATCTTGTCCAATTACAGTGTTTAACCAATCTTGTGCATCCAATAGGTGTGTCTGTGTCATTGGATGAACATTTAGGTCATTTTCAACCTCCCTACACTTAATCTTGTCCAATTAGGCTTTTTAACAAATTTTGTGCATCGAACAGGTGTGTTTGAGTCATTGGATTAACCTTTAGGTCATTTTGGTCCTCCCTACACTTAATCTTGTCAAAATAGGGTTTTTGACCAATCATGGGCATCCAATAGGTGTGTTTGTGTCATTGGATGAACATTTAGGTCATTTTCGTCATCCCAAGTCTTAATGTTGTCCAATTTGGGTTTTTAACCAATCTTGTGCATCCAATTGGTGTGTTTGTGTCATTGGATTAACATTTAGGTCATTTTTGTCCTCCCTACACTTAATCTAGTCCAATTTGGGTTTTTAACCTATCTTGTGCATCCAATAGGTGTGATTGTGTCATTGGATGAACATTTAGGTCATTTTCGACCTCCACACACTTAATCTTGTCCAATTAGGGTTTTTAACCAATCTTTTGCAACCAGTAGGTGTGTTTGTGACATTTGATGAACATTTAGGTCATTTTTGTCCTCTCAAGTCTTAATCTTGTCCAATTACGGTGTTTAACCAATCTTGTGCATCCAATAGGTGTGTCTGTGTCATTGGATGAACATTTAGGTCATTTTCGTCCTCCCTACACTTAATCATGTCTAATTAGGGTCTTTAACCGATCTTGTGCATCCAATAGGTGTGTGTGTGTTAGTGGATGAACTATTGGGTCATTATTATCCTCCCTACGATTATTCTTGTCCAATTAGGGTTTTTGACCAATCTTGTGCATCCAATAGGTGTGTTTGTGTCATTGGATGGACATTTAGATCATTTTCGTCTTCCCAAGTCTTAATGTTGTTCAATTTGGGTTTTTAACTACTCTTGTGCATCCAATAGGTGTGTTTGTGTCATGGGATTAAAATTTAGATCATTTTCGTCCTCCCTAGGCAAATTCTTGTCCAATTAGGATTTTGTACCAATCATGTGCATCCAATAGGTGTGTTTGTGTCATTGGATGAACATTTAGGTCATTTTTGTCCTCCTTACACTTAATATTGTCCAATTAGGGTTTTTAACCAATCTTTTGCATCCAATAGGTTTGTTTGTGTCATTGGATGAACTTTTAGGTCATTTTCGTCCTCCGAAGTCTTAATCTTGTCCAATTAGGGTTTTTAACCAATCTTTTTCATCCAATAGGTGTTTTTCTGTCATTGGATGAACATTTAGGTCATTTTTGTCCTCCCTAGACTTAATCTTGCCGAATTAGGGTTTTTATCAAATCTTTTGCATCCAATAGGTGTGTTTGTGTCATTGAATGAACATTTAGGTCATTTTCGTCCTCACTAGGCCTATTCTTGTCCAATTAAGGTTTTTAACCAATCTTGGGCATCCAATATGTGTGTTTGTGTCGTTGGAAGAACATTTAGGTCATTTTCGACTTCCCTACACTTAATCTCGTCCAATTAGGGTTTTTATCCAAAATTATGCATCCAATAGGTGTGTGTTTGTGTCATTGGACAAACATTTAGGTCATTTTCGTCTTCCCTACACTTAATCTTGTCCAATTAGGGTTTTTAACCAATCTTGTGCATCCAATAGGTCATTTTCGTCCTCCCAAGTCTTAATCTTGTCGAATTAGGATTTTTAACCTATCTTGTGCATCCAATAGGTGGTTTTGTGTCATTGGATGAACATTTAGGTCATTTTGGTCCTCCCTACACTTAATCTTGTCCAATTTGGTTTTCTATCAAATCTTTTGCATCCAATAGGTGTGTTTGTTTCATTGGATGAACATTTAGGTCATTTTCGTCATCACTAGGCCTATTCTTGTCCAATTAGGGTTTTTCATTCATCTTGTGCATCCAATATGTGTTTTTGTGTCATTGGATGAACATTTAAGTCATTTTTGTCCACCCTACACTTAATCTTGTCCAATTACGGTTTTTAACAAATCTTTTGCATCCAATAGGTGTGTTTATGTCATTGCATGAACATTTTGGACATTTTCGTCCTCTCTAGGCCTATTCTTGTCCAATTAGGGTTTTTAACGAATATTGTGCATCCAATAGATGTGCTTCGTCATTGGATTAACATTTAGGTCATTTTCCTCCTCCCTACACTAAATCTTGTCCAATTAGGGTTTTTAACCAATCTTGTGCATCCAATAGGTGTGATTGTGTCATTGGATGAACATTTAGGACATTTTCAACCTCCCTACACTTAATCTTGTCCAATTAGGGTTTTTAACAAATTTTGTGCATCGAACAGGTGTGTTTTAGTCATTGGATTAACATTTAGGTCATTTTCGTCCTCCCTACACTTAATCTTGTCCAATTAGGGTTTTTAACCAATCATGGGCATCCAATAGGTGTGTTGGTGTCATTAGATGAACATTTAGGTCATTTTCGTCCTCCCAAATCTTAATGTTGTCAAATTAGGGTTTTTAACCAATCTTGTGCATCCAATAATTATGTTTGTGTCATTGGATGAACATTTAGGTCATTTTTCTCGTCCCAAGTCTTAATCTTGTCCCATAATTAGGAAGTTTAACCAATCTTGGGCATCCAATGGGTGTTTTTGTGTCATTGGATGAACATTTAGGTCATTTGTATCCTCCCAAGTCTTAATCTTGTCCAATTAGGTTTTTAACCAATCTTCTGCCTCCAATACGTGTGATTGAGTCATTGGATGAACATTTAGGTCATTTTCGACCTCCCTACACTTAATCTTGTCCAGAAGGTTTGTTTGTGTCATTGGATGAACATTTAGGTCATTTTCGTCATCCCAAGTCTTAATGTTGTCCAATTTGGGTTTTTAACTAATCTTGTGCATCCAATTGGTGTGTTTGTGTCATTGGATTAACATTTAGGTCATTTTTGTCCTCCCTACACTTAATCTTGTCCAATTAGGGTTTTTAACCAATCTTTTGCAACCAATAGGTGTGTTTGTGTCATTTGATGAACATTTAGGTCATTTTTGTCCTCTCAAGTCTTACTCTTGTCGAATTAGGGTTTTGAACCAATCTTGTGCATCCAATAGGTGTGTTTAACCAATCTTGTGCATCCAATAGGTATGTCTGTGTCATTGGATGAACATTTAGGTCATTTTCGTCCTCCCTACACTTAATCATGTCTAATTAGGGTCTTTAACCGATCGTGTGCATCCAATAGGTGTGTGTGTGTTAGTGGATGAATTATTGGGTCATTATTATCCTCCCTAAGATTCTTCTTGTCCAATTAGGGTTTTTGACCAATCTTGTGCATCCAATAGGTGTGTTTGTGTCATTGGATGGACATTTAGGTCATTTTTGTCCTCCTTACACTTAATATTGTCCAATTAGGGTTTTTAACCAATCTTTTGCATCCAATAGGTGTGTTTGTGTCATTGGATGAACTTTTAGGTCATTTTCGTCCTCCCAAGTCTTAATCTTGTCGAATTAGGGTTTTGAACCAATCTTGTGCATCCAATAGGTGTGTTTGTGTCATTGGATGAACATTTTGGTCATTTTTTCCTCCCTACACTTAATATTGTCCAGTTAGGGTTTTTAACTAATCTTTTGCATCCAATAGGTGTGTTTGTGTCATTGGATGAACATTTAGGTCATTTTCAGCCTCCCTACACTTAATCTTGTCCAATTAGGGTTTTTAACCTATCTTGTGCATCCACTGGGTGTTTTTGTGTCATTGGATGAACATTTAGGTCATTTTCGTCCTCCCAAGTCATAATCTTGTCCAATTAGGGTTTTTAACCAATCTTTTGCATCCAATAGGTGTTTTTGTGTCATTGGATGCACATTTAAGTCATTTTTGTCCTCCCTACACTTAATCTTGTCGAATTAGGGTTTTTATCAAATCTTTTGCATCCAATAGGTGTGTTTGTGTCATTGGATAAACATTTAGGTCATTTTCGTCCTCACTAGGCCTATTCTTATCCAATTACGATTTTTAACTAATCTTGTGCATCCAATATGTGTGTTTGTGTCATTGAAAGAACATTTAGGTCATTTTCGACTTCCCTACACTTAATCTTGTCCAATTAGGGTTTTTAACCAATCTTGTGCATCCAATAGGTCATTTTCGTCCCCCCAAGTCTTAAACCTTTCGAATTAGGGTTTTTAACCTATCTTGTGCATCCAATAGGTGTTTTTGTGTGATTGGATTAACATTTAGGTCATTTTGGTCCTGCCTACGCTTAATCTTGCCCAATTAGGTTTTCTATCAAATCTTTTGCATCCAATAGGTGTGTTTGTGTCATTGGATGAACATTTAGGTCATTTTCGTCATCACTAGGTCTATTCTTGTAAAATTAGGGTTTTTCACCTATCTTGTGCATCCGATATGTGTTTTTGTGTCATTGGATGAACATTTAGGTCATTTTTGTCCTCCCTACACTTAATCTTGTCCAATTACGGTTTTTAACAAATCTTTTGCATCCAATAGGTGTGTTTGTGTCATTGGATGAACATTTAGGTCATTTTCGTACTCACTAGGCCTATTCTTGTCCAATTAAGGTTTTTAACCAATCTTGTGCATCCAATATGTGTGTTTGTGTCATGGGAATAACATTTAGGTCATTTTCGACCTCCCTACACTTAATCTCGTCCAATTAGGCTTTTTATCCAAAATTATGCATCCAATAGGTGTGTTTGTGTCATTGGACTAACATTTAGGTCATTTTCGTCTTCCCTACACTTAATCTTGTCCAATTAGAGTTTTTAACCAATCTTGTGCATCCAATAGGTCGTTTTTATCCTCCCAAGTCTTAATCTTGTCGAATTAGGGTTTTTAACCTATCTTGTGCATCCAATAGGTGTTTTTGTGTCATGGGATGAACATTTAGGTCATTTCGGTCCTCCCTACACTTAATCTTGTCCAATTAGGTTTTCTATCAAATCTTTTGCATCCAATAGGTGTGTTTGTGTCATTGGATGAACATTTAGGTCATTTTCGTCATCACTAGGCCTATTCTTGTCCAATTAGGGTTTTTCACCTATCTTGTGCATCCAATATGTGTTTTTGTGTCATTGGATGAACATTTAGGTCATTTTTGTCCTCCATACACTAAATTTTCTCCAATTACGGTTTTTAACAAATCTTTTGCGTCCAATAGGTGTGTTTGTGTCATTGCATGAACATTTAGGTCATTTTCGTCCTCACTAGGCCTATTCTTGTCCAATTAAGGTTTTTAAAAAATATTGTGAATCCAATAGGTGTGTTTTGTCATTAGATTAACATTTAGGTCATTTTCCTGCTCCCTACACTTAATCTTCTCCAATTAGGGTTTTTAACCAATCTTCTGCCTCCAATAGGTTATATGTATCATTGGATGAACATTTTGGTCATTTTCGTCTTCCCAAGTCTTAATGTTGTTTAATTTGGGTTTTTAACCAATCTTGTGCATCCAATTGGTGTGTTTGTGTCATTGGATTAAAATTTAGGTCATTTTCGTCCTCCCTACGCAAATTCTTGTTCAATAAGGGTGTTTAACCAATCTTATGCATCCAATAGGTGTGTTTGTGTTATTAGATGAACATTTAGAACATTTTCGACCTCCCTAGGCTAATTCTTGTCGAATTAGGGTTTTTAACCAATCTTGTGCATCCAATAGGTGTGTTTGTGTCAATGGATTAAAATTTAGGTCATTTTCGTCCTCCCAAATCTTAATGTTGTCCAATTAGGATTTTTAACCTTTCTTGTGCATCCAATACGTGTTTTAGTGTCATTGGATGAAAATATTGGTCATTTTCGTCCTCCCTAGGCAAATTCTTGTCCAATTAGGGTTTTAACCAATCTTGTGCATCCAATAGGTGTGTTTGTGTCATTGGATGAACATTTAGGTCATTTTTGTCATCCCTACACTTAATCTTGTCCAATTTGGGTTTTTAACCCATCTTGTGCATCCAATAGGATTTTTTGTGTCATTGGATGAACATTTTGCGCATTTTCGACCTCTCTAGGCCTATTCTTGACCAATTAGGGTTTTTAACGAATATTGTGCATCCAATAAATGTGCTTCGTCATTGGATTAACAATTAGGTCATAGTCCTCCTCCCTACACTTAATCTTGTCCAATTAGAGGTTTTAACCAATCTTTTGCATCCAATAGGTGTAATTGTGTGAATGGATGAACATTTAGGTCATTTTCGACCTCCATACACTTAATCTTGTCGAATTAGGGTTTTTAACAAATCTTGTGCATCCAACACGTGTGTTTGTGTCATTGGATTAACATTTAGGTCATTTTCGTCCTCCCTACACTTAATCTTGTCCAATTAGGGTTTTTAACCAATCTTTTGCGTCCAATAGGTGTGTTTGTGTCATTGGATGAAAATTTAGGTCATTTTCGTCCTCCCAAGTCTTAATCTTATCCAATTAGGATTTTTAACCAATCTTGTTAATCCAATAGGTGAGTTTGTGTCATTGGAAGAACATTTAGGTCATTTACGTCTTCCCAAATCTTAATGTTGTCCAATTTAGGTTTTTAACCAATCTTGTGCATCCACTTCGTGTGTTTGTGTCATTGGATTAAAACTTAGGTCATTTTCGTCCTCCCTAGGCAAATTCTTGTTCAATTAGTGTGTTTAACCCATCTTGTGCATCCAATAGGTGTGTTTGTGACATTGGATGAACATTTAGGTCATATTCGACCTCCCTACACTTAATTTTGTCCAATTTGGGTTTTTAACCAATCTTGTGCATCCAATAGGTGTGTTTGTGTCATTGGAAGAACATTTAGGTCATTTTCCTCCTCCCAAGTCTTAATCTTGTCGAATTAGGGTTTTTAACCTATTTTGTGCATCCAATAGGTGTCTTTGTCTCATTGGATGAACATTTAGGTCATTTTGGTCCTCCCTACACTTAATCTTGTCCAATTAGGTTTTCTATCAAATCTTTTGAATCCAATAGGTGTGTTTGTGTCATTGGATGAACATTTAGGTCATTTTCGTCGTCACTAGGCCTATTCTGGTCCAATTACGGTTTTTTCACCTATCTTGTGCATCCAATATGTGTTTTTGTGTCATTGGATGAACATTTAGGTCATTTTTGTCCTCCCAAGTCTTAATCTTGTCCAATTAGGTTTTTAACCAATCTTCTGCCTCCAATACGTGTGATTGAGTCATTGGATGAACATTTAGGTCATTTTCGACCTCCCTACACTTAATCTTGTCCAGAAGGTGTGTATGTGTCATTGGATGACCATTTAGGTCATTTTCGTCATCCCAAGTCTTAATGTTGTCCAATTTGGGTTTTTAACCAATCTTGTGCATCCAATTGGTGTGTTTGTGTCATTGGATTAACATTTAGGTCATTTTTGTCCTCCCTACACTTAATCTAGTCCAATTTGGGTTTTTAACCTATCTTGTGCATCCAATAGGTGTGATTGTGTCATTGGATGAACATTTAGGTCATTTTCGACCTCCACACACTTAATCTTGTCCAATTAGGGTTTTTAACCAATCTTTTGCAACCAATAGGTGTGTTTGTGTCATTTGATGAACATTTAGGTCATTTTTGTCCTCTAAAGTCTGACTCTTGTCCAAGTATGGTGTTTAACCAATCTTGTGCATCCAATAGGTGTGTCTGTGTCATTGGATGAACATTTAGGTCATTTTCGACCTCCCTACACTTAATCATGTCTAATTAGGGTCTTTAACCGATCTTGTGCATCCAATAGGTGTGTGTGTGTTAGTGGATGAACTATTGGGTCATTATTATCCTCCCTAAGATTCTTCTTGTCCAATTAGGGTTTTTGACCAATCTTGTGCATCCAATAGGTGTGTTTGTGTCATTGGATGGACATTTAGATCATTTTCGTTTTCCCAAGTCTTAATGTTGTTCAATTTGGGTTTTTAACAACTCTTGTGCATCCAATAGGTGTGTTTGTGTCATGGGATTAAAATTTAGGTCATTTTCGTCCTCCCTAGGCAAATTCTTGTCCAATTAGGATTTTGTACCAATCATGTGCATCCAATAGGTGTGTTTGTGTCATTGGTTGAACATTTAGGTCATTTTTGTCCTCCTTACACTTAATATTGTCCAATTAGGGTTTTTAACCAATCTTTCGCATCCAATAGGTGTGTTTGTGTCATTGGATGAACTTTTAGGTCATTTTCGTCCTCCCAAGTCTTAATCTTGTTGAATTAGGGTTTTGAACCAATCTTGTGCATCCAATAGGTGTGTTTGTGTCATTGGATGAACATTTTGGTCATTTTTTCCTCCCTACACTTAATATTGTCCAATTAGGGTTTTTAACTAATCTTTTGCATCCAATAGGTGTGTTTGAGTCATTGGATGAACATTTAGGTCATTTTCAGCCTCCCTACACTTAATCTTGTCCAATTAGGGTTTTTAACCTATGTTGTGCATCCACTGGGTGTTTTTGTGTCATTGGATGAACATTTTGGTCATTTTCGTTCTCCCAAGTCATAATCTTGTCCAATTAGGGTTTTTAACCAATCTTTTGCATCCAATAGGTGTTTTTGTGTCATTGGATGCACATTTAAGTCATTTTTGTCCTCCCTACACTTAATCTTGTCGAATTAGGGTTTTTATCAAATCTTTTGCATCCAATAGGTGTGTTTGTGTCATTGGATAAACATTTAGGTCATTTTCGTCCTCACTAGGCCTATTCTTATCCTATTAAGGTTTTTAACCAATCTTGTTCATCCAATATGTGTGTTTGTGTCATTGGAAGAACATTTAGGTCATTTTCGACTTCCCTACACTTAATCTTGTCCAATTAGGGTTTTTAACCAATCTTGTGCATCCAATAGGTCATTTTCGTCCCCCCATGTCTTAAACCTTTCGAATTAGGGTTTTTAACCTATCTTGTGCATCCAATAGGTGTTTTTGTGTCATTGGATGAACATTTAGGTCATTTTGGTCCTCCCTACGCTTAATCTTGTCCAATTAGGTTTTCTATCAAATCTTTTGCATCCAATAGGTGTGTTTGTGTCATTGGATGAACATTTAGGTCATTTTCGTCATCACTAGGCCTATTCTTGTAAAATTAGGGTTTTTCACCTATCTTGGGCATCCAATATGTGTTTTTGTGTCATTGGATGAACATTTAGGTCATTTTTGTCCTCCCTACACTTAATCTTGTCCAATTACGGTTTTTAACAAATCTTTTGCATCCAATAGGTGTGTTTGTGTCATTGGACTAACATTTAGGTCATTTTCGTCTTCCCTACACTTAATCTTGTCCAATTAGGGTTTTTAACCAATCTTGTGCATCCAATAGGTGTGTTTGTGTCATTGCATGAACATTTAGGTCATTTTCGTCCTCACTAAGCCTATTCTTGTCCAATTAAGGTTTTTAACAAATATTGTGATTCCAATAGGTGTGTTTTGTCATTAGATTAACATTTAGGTCATTTTCCTGCTCCCTACACTTAATCTTCTCCAATTAGGGTTTTTAACCAATCTTCTGCCTCCATTAGGTGTGATTGTGTCATTGGATGAACATTTTGGTCATTTTCGACCTCCATACACTTAATCTTGTCCAGAAGGTGTGTTTGTGTCATTGCATGAACATTTAGGTCATTTTCGTCTTCCCAAGTCTTAATGTTGTTTAATTTGGGTTTTTAACCAATCTTGTGCATCCAATTGGTGTGTTTGTGTCATTGGATTAAAATTTAGGTCGTTTTCGACCTCCCTACGCAAAATCTTGTTCAATAAGGGTGTTTAACCAATCTTATGCATCCAATAGGTGTGTTTGTGTTATTAGATGAACATTTAGAACATTTTCGACCTCCCTAGGCTAATTCTTGTCGAATTAGGGTTTTTAACCAATCTTGTGCATCCAATAGGTGTGTTTGTGTCAATGGATTAACATTTAGGTCATTTTTGTCCTCCCAAATCTTAATGTTGTCCAATTAGGATTTTTAACCTTTCTTGTGCATCCAATACGTGTTTTAGTGTCATTGGATGAAAATATTGGTCATTTTCGTCCTCCCTAGGCAAATTCTTGTCCAATTAGGGTTT
>JBBPBS010000185.1:1972772-1995530 GCA_037974835.1 Cicer judaicum
GTCCTCCCAAATCTTAATGTTGTCCAATTAGGATTTTTAACCTTTCTTGTGCATCCAATACGTGTTTTAGTGTCATTGGATGAAAATATTGGTCATTTTCGTCCTCCCTAGGCAAATTCTTGTCCAATTAGGGTTTGAACCAATCTTGTGCATCCAATAGGTGTGTTTGTGTCATTGGATGAACATTTAGGTCATTTTTTGTCATCCCTACACTTAATCTTGTGCAATTTGGGTTTTTAACCCATCTTGTGCATCCAATAGGATTTTTTGTGTCATTGGATGAACATTTTGCTCATTTTCGACCACTCTAGGCCTATTCTTGACCAATTAGGGTTTTTAACGAATATTGTGCATCCAATAAATGTGCTTCGTCATTGGATTAACAATTAGGTCATAGTCCTCCTCCCTACACTTAATCTTGTCCAATTAGGGGTTTTAACCAATCTTTTGCATCCAATAGGTGTGATTGTGTCATTGGATGAACATTTAGGTCATTTTCGACCTCCATACACTTAATCTTGTCCAATTAGGGTTTTTAACAAATCTTGTGCATCCAACACGTGTGTTTGTGTCATTGGATTAACATTTAGGTCATTTTCGTCCTCCCTACACTTAATCTTGTCCAACTAGGGTTTTTAACCAATCTTTTGCGTCCAATAGGTGTGTTTTTGTCATTGGATGAAAATTTAGGTCATTTTCGTCCTCCCCAGTCTTAATCTTATCCAATTAGGATTTTTAACCAATCTTGTTAATCCAATAGGTGAGTTTGTGTCATTGGAAGAACATTTAGGTCATTTTCGTCTTCCCAAATCTTAATGTTATCCAATTTGGGTTTTTAACCAATCTTGTGCATCCAATTCGTGTGTTTGTGTCATTGGATTAAAACTTAGGTCATTTTCGTCCTCCCTAGGCAAATTCTTGTTCAATTAGTGTGTTTAACCCATCTTGTGCATCCAATAGGTGTGTTTGTGACATTGGATGAACATTTAGTTCACTTTCGACCTCCCTACACTTAATTTTGTCCAATTTGGGTTTTTAACCAATCTTGTGCATCCAATAGGTGTGTTTGTGTCATTGGAAGAACATTTAGGTCATTTTCCTCTTCCCAAGTCTTAATCTTGTCCAATTAGGGTTTTTAACCAATCTTGTGCATCCAATAGGTCATTTTCGTCCACCCAAGTCTTAATCTTGTCGAATTAGGGTTTTTAACCTATTTTGTGCATCCAATAGGTGTCTTTGTCTCATTGGATGAACATTTTGGTCATTTTGGTCCTCCCTACACTTAATCTTGTCCAATTAGGTTTTCTATCAAATCTTTTGCATCCAATATGTGTGTTTGTGTCATTGGATGAACATTTAGGTCATTTTCGTCGTCACTAGGCCTATTCTGGTCCAATTACGGTTTTTTCACCTATCTTGTGCATCCAATATGTGTTTTTGTGTCATTGGATGAACATTTAGGTCATTTTTGTCCTCCCAAGTCTTAATCTTGTCCAATTAGGTTTTTAACCAATCTTCTGCCTCCAATACGTGTGATTGAGTCATTGGATGAACATTTAGGTCATTTTCGACCTCCCTACACTTAATCTTGTCCAGAAGGTGTGTTTGTGACATTGGATGAACATTTAGGTCATTTTCGTCATCCCAAGTTTTAATTTTGTCCAATTTGGGTTTTTAACCAATCTTGTGCATCCAATTGGTGTGTTTGTGTCATTGGATTAACATTTAGGTCATTTTTGTCCTCCCTACACTTAATCTAGTCCAATTTGGGTTTTTAACCTATCTTGTGCATCCAATAGGTGTGATTGTGTCATTGGATGAACATTTAGGTCATTTTCGACCTCCACACACTTAATCTTGTCCAATTAGGGTTTTTAACCAATCTTTTGCAACCAATAGGTGTGTTTGTCTCATTTGATGAACATTTAGGTCATTTTTGTCCTCTCAAGTCTTAATCTTGTCCAATTATGGTGTTTAACCAATCTTATGCATCCAATAGGTGTGTCTGTGTCATTGGATGAACATTTAGGTCATTTTCGTCCTCCCTACACTTAATCATGTCTAATTAGGGTCTTTAACCGATCTTGTGCATCCAATTGGTGTGTGTGTGTTAGTGGATGAACTATTGGGTCATTATTATCCTCCCTAAGATTCTTCTTGTCCAATTAGGGTTTTTGACCAATCTTGTGCATCCAATAGGTGTGTTTGTGTCATTGGATGGACATTTAGATCATTTTCGTTTTCCCAAGTCTTAATGTTGTTCAATTTGGGTTTTTAACTACTCTTGTGCATCCAATAGGTGTGTTTGTGTCATGGGATTAAAATTTAGATCATTTTCGTCCTCCCTAGGCAAATTCTTGTCCAATTAGGATTTTGTACCAATCATGTGCATCCAATAGGTGTGTTTGTGTCATTGGTTGAACATTTAGGTCATTTTTGTCCTCCTTACACTTAATATTGTCCAATTAGGGTTTTTAACCAATCTTTTGCATCCAAAAGGTGTGTTTGTGTCATTAGATGAACTTTTAGGTCATTTTCGTCCTCCCAAGTCTTAATCTTGTCGAATTAGGGTTTTGAACCAATCTTGTGCATCCAATAGGTGTTTTGAACCAATCTTTTGCATCCAATAGGTGTTTTTGTGTCATTGGATGCACATTTAAGTCATTTTTGTCCTCCCTACACTTAATCTTGTCGAATTTGGGTTTTTATCAAATCTTTTGCATCCAATAGGTGTGTTTGTGTCATTGGATAAACATTTAGGTCATTTTCATCCTCACTAGGCCTATTCTTATCCAATTAAGGTTTTTAACCAATCTTGTGCATCCAATATGTGTGTTTGTGTCATTGGAAGAACATTTAGGTCATTTTCGACTTCCCTACACTTAATCTTGTCCAATTAGGGTTTTTAACCAATCTTGTGCATCCAATAGGTCATTTTCGTCCCCCCAAGTCTTAAACCTTTCGAATTAGGGTTTTTAACCTATCTTGTGCATCCAATAGGTGTTTTTGTGTCATTGGATGAACATTTAGGTCATTTTGATCCTCCCTACGCTTAATCTTGTCCAATTAGGTTTTCTATCAAATCTTTTGCATCCAATAGGTGTGTTTGTCTCATTGGATGAACATTTAGGTCATTTTCGTCATCACTAGGCCTATTCTTGTAAAATTAGGGTTTTTCACCTGTCTTGTGCATCCAATATGTGTTTTTGTGTCATTGGATGAACATTTTGGTCATTTTCGTACTCTCTAGGTTATTCTTGTCCAAATAGGGTTTTGAAAGAATATTGTGCATCCAATAGATGTGCTTCGTCATTGGATTAACATTTAGGTCATTGTCCTCCTCCCTACACTTTATCTTGTCCGATTAGGGTTTTTAACCAATCTTGTGCATCCAATAGGTGTGATTGTGTCATTGGATGAACATTTAGGTCATTTTCGACCTCCATACACTTAATCTGGTCCAATTAGGGTTTTTAACAAATCTTGGGCATCCAACAGGTGTGTTTGTGTCGTTGGATTAACATTTAGGTCATTTTCGTCCTCCCTACACTTAATCTTGTCCAATTAGGGTTTTTAACCAATCTTGTGCATCCAATAGGTGTGTTTGTGTCATTGGAAGAACATTTAGGTCATTTTCCTCCTCCCAAGTCCTAATCTCGTCCAATTAGGGTTTTTATCCAATCTTTGGCATCCAATAGGTGTGTTTGTGTCATTGGACTAATATTTAGGTCATTTTCGTCCTCCCAAGTCTTAATCTTGTCCAATTAGGGTTTTTAACCAATCTTGTGCATCCAATAGGTCATTTTCGTCCACCCAATACTTAATCTTGTCGAATTAGGGTTTTTAACCTATTTTGTGCATCCAATAGGTGTTTTTGTGTCATTGGATGAACATTTAGGTCATTTTTGTCCTCCCTACACTTCATCTTGTCCAATTATGGTTTTTAACAAATCTTCTGCATCCAATGGGTGTGTTTGTGTTATTGCATGAACATTTAGGTCATTTTCATCCTCACTAGGCCTATTCTTGTGGAAGTAAGGTTTTTAACAAATATTATGCATCCAATAGGTGTGTTTTGTCATTGGATTAACATTTAGGTCGTTTTCCTTATCCCAAGTCTTAATGTTGTCCAATTTGGGTTTTTAACCAATCTAGTGCATCCAATTGGTGTGTTTCTGTCATTGGATTAAAATTTAGGTTATTTTCCTCCTCCCTAAGCAAATTCTTGTTCAATTAGGGTGTTTAACCTATCTTGTGCATCCAATAGGTGTGTTTGTGTCATTAGATGAATATTTAGAACATTTTCGACCTCCCTAGGCTAGTTCTTGTCGAATTAGCGTCTTTAACCAATCTTGTGCATCTAATAGGTGTGTTTGTGTCAATGGATTAACATTTAGGTCATTTTCGTCCTCCCAAATCTTAATGTTGTCCAATTAGGGTTTTTAACCTATCTGTTGCATCCAATACGTGTTTTTGTGTCATTGGATGAAAATTTTGGTCATTTTCGTCCTCCCTACACTTAATCTAGTCCAATTTGGGTTTTTAACCAATCTTGTGCATCCAATAGGTCTTTTTGTGTCATTGGATGAACATTTTGGTCATTTTCGTCCTCTCTAGGCCTATTCTTGTCCAACTAGGGTTTTTAACGAATATTGTGCACCCAATAGATGTCCTTTGTCATTGGATTAACATTTAGGTCATTTTCCTCCGCCCTACACTTAATCTTGTCCAATTAGGGTTTTTTAACCAATCTTGTGCATCCAATAGGTGTGATTGTGTCATTGAATGAACATTTAGGTCATTTTCGACCTCCCTACACTTAATCTTGTCCAATAAGGGTTTTTAACAAATCATGTGCATCCAACAGGTGTGTAAGTGTCATTGGACGAACATTTAGGTCATTTACGTCCACCCAAGAATCTTGTCCAGTTAGGGTGTTTAACCAATCTTTTGCATCCACTAGGTGTGTTTGTGTCATTGGATAAACATTTAGGTCATCTTCTTCCTCACTAGGCCTGTTCTTGTCCAATTAGGGTTTTTCACCTATCTTGTGTATCCAATATGTGTTTCTGTGTCATTGGATGAACATTTAGGTCATTTTTGTTCTCCCTACACTTAATATTGCATCCAATAGGTGTGTTTTTGTCATTGCATGAACATTTAGGTCATTTTCGTCCTCACTAGGCCTAATCTTGTACAATTAAGGTTTTTAACGAATATCGTGCATTCAATAGGTGTGTTTTGTCATTGGATTAACATTTACGTCATTTGCCTCCTCCCTACACTTAATCTTGTCCAATTAGGGTTTTTATCCAAACTTCTGCATCCAATAGGTGTGATTGTGTCATTGGATGAACATTTAGATCATTTTCGAACTCCCTACACTTAATCTTGTCCAAATAGGGTTTTTAACAAATCTTGTGCATCCAATAGGTGTGTTTGTGTCAATGGATGAACATTTAGGTCATTTTTGTCCTCCCAAGTCTTAATCTTGTCCAATTAGGGTTTTTAACCAATCTTGTGCATCCAATATTTATTTTTGTGTCATTGGATGAACATTTAGGTCATTTTTGTCCTCCCTAGGCTTATTCATTTCCAATTAGGGTTTTTAACCAATCTTGTGCTTCCAATAATTTCGTTTGTGTCATTAGATGAACATTTAGGTCATTTTCATCCCCCCTAATCTTATTCATGACCCATTAGGGTTTTTAACCAATTAGGTCATTTTCGTCCTCCCGGGGTTTATTGTTGTCCAATAAGGGTTTTTAACCATTCTGGTGCATCCACCAGGTGTGTTTGTGTCAGTGGATTAACATTTAGGTCATTTTCCTCATCCCTACACATAATCTTGTCCTATTAGGGTTTTTAACCAATCTTGTGCATCCAATAGGTGTGTTTGTGTCATTGGACGAACATTTAGGTCATTTTCGACCTCCCTACACTTAGTCTTGTCCAATTAGGGTTTTTAACAAATCTTGTGCATCCAATAGGTGTGTTAGTGTCATTGGATTAACATTTAGGTCATTTTCCTCATCCCTACAGTTAATCTTGTCCGATTAGGGTTTTGAACCAATCTTGTGCATCCAATAGGTGTGTTTGTGTCATTGGATGAACATTTTGGTCGTTTTTGTCCTCCCTACACTTAATATTGTCTAATTAGGATTTTTAACTAATCTTTTGCATCCAATAGGTGTGTTTGTGTCATTGGAAGAACATTTAGGTCATTTTCGTCCTCCCAAATCTTAATGTTGTCCACTTAGGGTTTTTAACCTATCTTGTGCATCCAATACGTGTTTTTGTGTTATTAGATGAAAATTTTGGTCATTTTCGTCCTCCCTAGGCAGATTCTTGTCCAATTAGGGTTTTTAACCAATCTGGTGCACCCAATAGGTGTGTTTGTGTCATTGGATGAACATTTAGGTTATTTTTGTCCTCCCTACTCTTAATCTGGTCCAATTTGGGATTTTAACCTATCTTGTGCATCCAATAGGTGTTTTTGTGTCATTGGATGAACATTTTGGTCATTTTCGTCCTTACTTGGCCTATTCTTGTCCAATTAGGGTTTTTAACGAATATTGTGCATCCAATAGGTGTGTTTTGTCATTGGATTAACATTTAGGTCATTTTCCTCCTCCCTACACTTAATCTTGTCCAAGTAGGGTTTTTAACCAATCTTGTGCATCCAATAGGTGTGATTGTGTCATTGGATGAACATTTAGGTCATTTTCCACCTCCCTAAATTTAATCTTGTCCAATTAGGTTTTCTATCAAATCTTTTGCATCCAATAGGTGTGTTTGTGTCATTGGATGAACATTTAGGTTATTTTCGTCATCACTAGGCCTATTCTTGTAAAATTAGGGTTTTTCACCTATCTTGTGCATCCAATATGTGTTTTTGTGTCATTGGATGAACATTTAGGTCATTTTTGTCCTCCCTACACTTAATCTTGTCCCATTACGGTTTTTAACAAATCATTTGTATCCAATAGGTGTGTTTGTGTCATTGGATGAACATTTAGGTCATTTCCGTCCTCACTAGGCCTCTTCTTGTCCAATTAAGGTTTTTAACCAATCTTGTGCATCCAATATGTGTGTTTGTGTCAATGGAAGAACATTTAGGTCATTTTCGACCTCCCTACACTTAATCTCGTCCAATTAGGGTTTTTATCCAAAATTGTGCATCCAATAGGTGTGTTTGTGTCATTGGACTAACAGTTAGGTCATTTTCGTCTTCCCTACACTTAATCTTGTCCAATTAGGGTTTTTCACCTATCTTGTGCATCCAATATGTGTTTTTGTGTCATGGGATGAACAGTTAGGTCATTTTGGTCCTCCCTACACTTAATCTTGTCCAGTTAGGTTTTCTATCAAATCTTTTGCATCCAATAGGTGTGTTTGTGCCATTGGATGAACATTTAGGTCATTTTCCTTATCACTATGCCTATTCTTGTCCAATTAGGGTTTTTCACCTATCTTGTGCATCCAATATGTGTTTTTGTATTATTGGATTAACATTTAGGTCATTTTCCTCCGCCCTACACTTAATCTTGTCCAATTAGGGTTTTTTAACCAATCCTGTGCATCCAATAGGTGTGATTGTGTCATTGAATGAACATTTAGGTCATTTTCGACCTCCCTACACTTAATCTTGTCCAATAAGGGTTTTTAACAAATCATGTGCATCCAACAGGTGTGTAAGTGTCATTGGACGAACATTTAGGTCATTTACGTCCACCCAAGAATCTTGTCCAGTTAGGGTGTTTAACCAATCTTTTGCATCCACTAGGAGTGTTTGTGTCATTGGATGAACATTTAGGTCATTTTCGTCCTCACTAGGCCTGTTCTTGTCCAATTAGGGTTTTTCACCTATCTTGTGTATCCAATATGTGCTTTTGTGTCATTGGATGAACATTTAGATCATTTTTGTTCTCCCTACACTTAATCTTGTCCAATTACGGTTTTTAACAAATCTTTTGCATCCAATAGGTGTGTTTTTGTCATTGCATGAACATTTAGGTCATTTTCGTCCTCACTAGGCCTATTCTTGTCCAATTAAGGTTTTTAACGAATATCGTGCATTCAATAGGTGTGTTTTGTCATTGGATTAACATTTACGTCATTTGCCTCCTCCCTACACTTAATCTTGTCCAATTAGGGTTTTTATCCAAACTTCTGCATCCAATAGGTGTGATTGTGTCATTGGATGAACATTTAGATCATTTTCGAACTCCCTACACTTAATCTTGTCCAAATAGGGTTTTTAACAAATCTTGTGCATCCAATAGGTGTGTTTGTGTCAATTGATGAACATTTAGGTCATTTTTGTCCTCCCAAGTCTTAATCTTGTCCAATTAGGGTTTTTAACCAATCTTGTGCATCCAATATTTATTTTTGTGTCATTGGATGAACATTTAGGTCATTTTTGTCCTCCCTAGGCTTATTCATTTCCAATTAGGGTTTTTAACCAATCTTGCGCTTCCAATAATTTCGTTTGTGTCATTAGATGAACATTTAGGTCATTTTCATCCCCCCTAATCTTATTCATGACCCATTCGGGTTTTTAACCAATTAGGTCATTTTCGTCCTCCCGGGGTTTATTGTTGTCCAATAAGGGTTTTTAACCAGTCTGGTGCATCCAACCGGTGTGTTTGTGTCAGTGGATTAACATTTAGGTCATTTTCCTCATCCCTACACATAATCTTGTCCGATTAGGGTTTTTAACCAATCTTGTGCATCCAATAGGTGTGTTTGTGTCATTGGACGAACATTTAGGTCATTTTCGACCTCCCTACACTTAATCTTGTCCAATTAGGGTTTTTAACAAATCTTGTGCATCCAATAGGTGTGTTAGTGTCATTGGATTAACATTTAGGTCATTTTCCTCATCCCTACACTTAATCTTGTCCGATTAGGGTTTTTAACCAATCTTGTGCATCCAATGGGTGTGTTTGTGTCATTGGATGAACATTTAGGTCTTTTTCGTCCTCCCAAGTCTTAATCTTGTCCTATAAGGGTTTTTACCAATATTGTCCGTCCAAAAAGTGTGTTTGTCTCATAAAATGAACATTTAGGTCATTTTCGTCATTCCTACACATAATCTTGTCCAATTAGGATTTTTTACCCATCTTGTGCATCCAATAGGTGTGTTTGTGTCATTGGATGAACATTTAGGTCATTTTCGTCCTCCCTATGCTTAATCTGGTCCAATTAGGGTTTTTAACTCATGTTGTGCATTCAATAGGTGTGTTTGTGTTATTGGATAAACATTTAGGTCGTGTTCGTCCTCACTACGATTATTCTTGTTCATCCAAGAGGTGTTTTTAACCAATCTTGTTCATCCAATAGTTGTGTTTGTGTCATTGGATTAACATTTAGGTCATTTTCGTCCTCCCTTGGCTTATTCTTTTGCAATTAGGGTTTTAAACCGATATTGGGCATCCAATTGGTATGTTTGTGTCATTAGATGAACATTTAGGTCGTTTTCGTCCTCCCTAGGCTTATTCTTATCCAATTAGGGTTTTTAACGAATCTTGTGCATCCAATAGGTGTGTTTGTGACAATGGATGAACATTTTGGTCATTTTCGTCCTAGCTAGGCTTATTCTTGTGTAATTAGGGTTTTTTAGCAACCTTATGCATCTAGTAAGTTCATTTTTGTCATTGGATTAACATTTAGGTCATTTTTTCCCCCTAGTCTTATTCTTATCCAATTAGGGTTTTTAAGTAATCCTGTGCATCGAAAAATTTTATTTGTGTCTTCGGATTAACATTTAGGTCATTTTTGTCCTCCGTAGGCTTATTCTTATCCAATTAGGGTTTTAAACCAATTTTGTGCTTCCAATAGGTGTGTTTGTGTCATTGGATGAAAATTTAGGCCTATTCTTCCTTCGTAGGCCTATTCTTGTTCAATTAGGGTCATTAACCAATCTTGGGCATCCAATAGGTGTATATGTGTTCTTGGATAAATATTTAGGTCATTTTCTTCCTCCCTAGTCTTATCCAATAGGTGTGTTTGTGTCATTGGATGAACATTTAGGTAATTTTCTTCCTCCGTAGGCTTATTCTTATCCAATTAGGATGTTAACCAATCTTGTGCATCCAAAAGGTGTGTTTGTGGTAATGGATGAACAATTAGGTCATTTTCATCCTCCCTAGTCTTATTATTGTGTAATTACGATTTTTAACCAATCTTGTTCATCCAATAGGTGTGTTTATGTCATTGGATGAATATTTAAGTCATTTTCATCCTCCCTAAGCTTATTCATGACCAATTAGAATTTTTAACCAATCTTGTGCATCTAATAGTTGTTTTTGTGTTATTGGATGAACATTTAGGTCAATTTCGTCCTCCCTAGATTTATTCTTGTCCAATCAGGATTTTTAACAATTCTTGTGCATCCAAAAGTGTGTTTGTGTCATTGCTTTAACATTTAGGTCATTTTCGTCCTCACTAGGCCTATTCTTGTCCAATTAAGGTTTTTAACCAATCTTGTGCAACCAATATGTGTGTGTGTCGTTGGAAGAACATTTAGGTCATTTTCGTCCTCGCTAGGATTATTCATGTCCAATTAGGGTTTTAAACCAATCTTGTGCATCCAATAAGTCGGTTCGTGTCATTAGATGAACATTTAAGTCATTTTCGTCCTCCCTAGGCTTGTTGTTGTCCAATTAGGGTTTTTAACCATTCATGTGCATCCAAAGGTGTGTTTGTGTCATTGAATGAACATTTAGGTCATTTTCGTCCTCCCTAGGTTTATTCAAGTCCAATTAGGGTTTTTAACCAATCTTACGCATCCAATAAGTTTGTTTATGTTATTAGATGAACATTTAGGTCCTTTTCGTCCTCCCCAGGCTTAATGTTGTCCAATTAGGGTTTTTAACCAATCTTGTGCATCCAATAGGTGTGTTTGTGTCATTCGATTAACATTTAGGTCATATTCGTCCTCCCTACGCTTATTCATTACCAATTAGGGTTTTTAACAAATCTTGTGTATCCAATAGTTTTTTTTGTGTCATTGTATGAACATTTTCGTCATTTTCGTCCTCCCTAGGCTTATTCATTTCCAATTATTGTTTTTAACCAATATTGTGCATCCAATAGGTGTGTTTGTGTCATTGGATTAACATTTAGGCCATTTTCCTCATCCCTGCACTTAATCTTGTCCAATTAGGGTTTTTAACCAATCTTGTGCATCCAATAGGTGTGTTTAGGTCATTGGATGGACATTTAGGTCATTTTCGACCTCTCTACACTTAATCTTGTCCAATTAGTGTTTTTAACAAATCGTGTTTATCCAATACGTGTGTTTTGTCATTGGATTAACTTTTAGGTCATTTTCGTCCTCCCTACACTTAATCTTGTCCAATTAGGGTTTTTAACCAATCTTGTGCATCTAATAGATGTGTTTGTGTCATTGGATGAAAATTTAGGACATTTTCGTCCTCCCAACTCTTGATCTTGTCCAATTAGTGTTTTAAACCAATCTTGTGCATCCAATAGCTGTGTTTGTCTCATTGGATGAACATTTAGGTCATATTCGTCATCCCTCACATAATCTTGTCCAATTATGATTTTTAACCCTTCTTGTGCATCCAATAGGTGTGTTTGTGTCATTGGATGAACATTTAGGTCATTTTCGTCCTCCCTACACTTAATCTTGTCCAATTAGGGTTTTTATCCCATCTAGTGCATCCAATAGGTGTGTTTGTGTTATTGGATGAACATTTAGGTCATTTTCGTTCTCCCTACGATTATTCTTGTCGAATTAGGGTTTTTAACCAATCTTATGCATCCAATAGGTGTGTTTGTGTCATTGTATGAACATTTAGGTCATTTTCGTCTTCCCAAATCTTAATGTTGTCCAATTTGGGTTTTTAACCAATCTTGTGCATCCAATTGGTGTGTTTGTGTCATTGGATTAAAACTTAGGTCATTTTCGTCCTCCCTTGGCAAATTCTTGTTCAATTAGGGTGTTTAACCAATCTTGTGCATCCAATAGGTGTGTTTGTGACATTGGATGAACATTTAGGTCATTTTCGACCTCCCTACACTTAATTTTGTGCAATTTGGGTTTTTAACCAATCTTGTGCTTCCAATTGGTGTGTTTGTGTCATTGGATTAAAACATAGGTCATTTTCGTCCTCCCTAGGCAAATTCTTGTTCAATTAGGGTGTTTATCCAATCTTGTACATTCAATAGGTGTGTTTGTGACATTGGATGAACATTTAGGTCATTTTCGACCTCCCTACACTTAATTATGTCCAATTAGGATTTTTAACGAATCTTTTGCAATCAATAGGTGTGTTTGTGTCATTGGATGAACCATTAGGTCATTTTCGTCCTCTCAAGTCTTAATCTTGTCCAATTACAGTGTTTAGCCAATCTTGTGCATCCAATATGTGTGTCTGTGTCATGGGATGAACATTTAGGTCATTTTCGTCCTCCCTACACTTAATCTTGTCTAATTAAGTTTTTTAACCCATCTTGTGCATCCAATAAGTGTGTGTGTGTTAGTGGATGAACTTTTGGGTCATTATCATCCTCCCAACGATTATTCTTGTCCAATTTGGGTTTTTGACCAATCTTGTGCATCCAATAGGTGTGTTTGTGTCATTTGATGGACATTTAGGTCATTTTCGTCTTCCCAAGCCTTAATGTTGTCCAATTTGGGTTTTTAACTAATCTTGGGCATCCAATAGGTGTGTTTGTGTCATTAGATTAACATTTAGGTCATTTTCGTCCTTCCAAATCATAATCTTGTCGAATTATGGTTTTTAACCTATCTTGTGCATCCCATAGGTGTTTTTGTGTCATTGGATGAACAATTAGGTCATTTTTATCCTCCCTACACTTAATGTTATCCAATTAGGGTTTTTATCAAATCTTTTGCATCCAATAGGTGTGTCTGTGTCATTGGATGAATATTTAGGTCATTTTCGTCCTCACTAGGCCTATTCTTTTCCAATTAAGGTTTATAACCAATCTTGTGCATCCAATATGTGTGTTTGTGTCGTTGGAAGAACATTTAGGTCATTTTCGACCTCCCTACACGTAATCTCGTCCTATTAGGGTTTTTATCCAAAATTATGCATCCAATAGGTGTGTTTGTGTCATTGGACTAACATTTAGGTCATTTTCGTCTTCCCTACACTTAATCTTGTCCAATTAGGGTTTTTAACCAATCTTGTGCATCCAATAGGTCATTTTCATCCTCCCAAGTCTTACTCTCGTCGAATTAGGGTATTTAACCTATCTTGTGCATCCAATAGGTGTTTTTGTGTCATTGGATGAACATTTAGGTCATTTTTGTCCTCCCTACACTTAATATTCTCCAATTATGGTTTTTAACTAATCTTTTGCATCCAATAGGTGTGTTTGTGTCATTGGATGAACATTTAGGTCATTTTCGTCCTCGCAAATCTTAATGTTGTCCAATTAGGGTTTTTAACCTATCTTGTGCATCCAATACGTGTTTTTGTGCCATTGGACGAAAATTTTGGTCATTTTCGTCCTCCCTAGGCAGATTCTTGTCCAATTAGGGTTTTTAACCAATCTTGTGCACTCAATAGGTGTGTTCGTGTCATTGGAAGAACATTTAGGTTATTTTTGTCCTCCCTACGCTTATTCATTACCAATCAGGGTTTTTAACAAATCTTGTGCATCCAATAGGCTTATTCATGTCCAATTATTGTTTTTAACCAATATTGTGCATCCAATAGGTGTGTTTGTGTCATTGGATTAACATTTAGGCCATTTTCGTCATCCCTACACTTAATCTTGTCCAATTAGGGTTTATAACAAATCTTGTGCATCCAATAGGTGTGTTTAGGTCATTGGATGGACATTTAGGTCATTTTCGACCACCCTACACTTAATCCTGTCCAATTAGTGTTTTTAACAAATCTTGTTTATCCAATAGGTGTGTTTGTGTTTGGATTAACATTTAGGTCATTTTCGTCCTCCCTACACTTAATCTTGTCCAATTAGGGTTTTTAACCAATCTTGTGCATCCAATAGATGTGTTTGTGTCATTGGATGAATATTTAGGACATTTTCGTCTTCCCAACTCTTAATCTTGTCCAATTAGTGTTTTAAACCAATCTTGTGCATCTAATAGGTGTGTTTGTCTCATTGGATGAACATTTAGGTCATATTCGTCATCCCTCACATAATGTTGTCCAATTAGGATTTTTAACCCATCTTGTGCATCCAATAGGTGTGTTTGTGTCATTGGATGAACATTTAGGTCATTTTCGTCCTCCCTACACTTAATCTTGTCCAATTAGGGTTTTTAACCCGTCTAGTGCATCCAATAAGTGTGTTTGTGTTATTGGATGAACATTTAGGTCATTTTCGTCCTCCCTATGATTATTCTTGTCGAATTAGGGTTTTTAACCAATCTTATGCATCCAATAGGTGTGTTTGTGTCATTGTATGAACATTTAGGTCATTTTCGTCTTCCCAAATCTTAATGTTGTCCAATTTGGGTTTTTAACCAATCTTGTGCATCCAATTGGTGTGTTTGTGTCATTGGATTAAAACATAGGTCATTTTCGTCCTCCCTAGGCAAATTCTTGTTCAATTAGGGTGTTTATCCAATCTTGTGCATCCAATAGGTGTGTTTGTGACATTGGATGAACATTTAGGTCATTTTTGACCTCCCTAGACTTAATGTTGTCCAACTTGGGTTTTTAACCAATCTTGTGCATCCAATTGGTGTGCTTGTGTCATTGGATTAAAACATAGGTCATTTTCGTCCTCCCTAGGCAAATTCTTGTTCAATTAGGGTGTTTATCCAATCTTGTGCATCCAATAGGTATGTTTGTGACATTGGATGAACATTTAGGTCATTTTCGACCTCCCTACACTTAATTTTGTCCAATTAGGGTTTTTAACGAATCTTTTGCAACCAATAGGTGTGTTTGTGTCATTGGATGAACCATTAGGTCATTTTCGTCCTCTCAAGTCTTAATCTTGTCCAATTACAGTGTTTAGCCAATCTTTTGCATCCAATAGGTGTGTCTGTGTCATGGGATGAACATTTAGGTCATTTTCGTCCTCCCTACACTTAATCTTGTCTAATTAAGTTTATTAACCCATCTTGTGCATCCAATAAGTGTGTGTGTGTTAGTGGATGAACTTTTAGGTCATTATCATCCTCCCTACAATTATTCTTGTCCAATTAGGGTTTTTGACCAATCTTGTGCATCCAATAGGTGAGTTTGTGTCATTTGATGGACATTTAGATAATTTTCGTCTTCCCAAGCCTTAATGTTGTCCAATTACGGTTTTTAACTAATCTTGTGCATCCAATAGGTGTGTTTGTGTCATTGGATTAAAATTTAGGTCATTGTCGTCCTCCCTAGGCAAATTCTTGTCCAATTAGGGTTTTGTACCAATCATGTTCATCCAATAGTTGTGTTTGTGACATTGGATGAACATTTAGGTCATTTTTGTCTTCCTTACACTTAATATTGTCTAATTAGGGGTTTTAACCAATCTTTTGCATCCAATAGGTGTGTTTGTGTCATTGGATGAACTTTTAGGTCATTTTCCTCCTACCTAGGCTTATTCTTGTCCTATTACGGTTTGAACCAATATTGTGCATCCAATAGGTGTGTTTGTGTCATTGGATGAACATTTAGGTCATTTTTGTCCTCCATACACTTAATATTGTCCAGTTAGGGTTTTTAACTAATCTTTTGCATCCAATTGGTGTGTTTGTGTCATTGGATTAACATTTAGGTCATTTTCGTCCTCCCAAATCATAATCTTGTCGAATTAGGGTTTTTAACCTATCTTGTGCATCCCATAGGTGTTTTTGTGTCATTGGATGAACAATTAGATCATTTTTATCCTCCCTACACTTAATCTTATCCAATTAAGGTTTTTATCAAATCTTTTGCATCCAATAGGTGTGTTTGTGTCATTGGATGAACATTTAGGTCATTTTCGTCCTCACTAGGCCTATTCTTTTCCAACTAAGGTTTAAAACCAATCTTGTGCATCCAATATTTGTGTTTGTGTCGTTGGAAGAACATTTAGGTCATTTTCGACCTCCCTACACGTAATCTCGTCCTATTAGGGTTTTTATCCAAAATTATGCATCCAATAGGTGTGTTTGTGTCATTGGACTAACATTTAGGTCATTTTCGTCTTCCCTACACTTAATCTTGTCCAATTAGGGTTTTTAACCAATCTTGTGCATCCAATAGGTCATTTTCATCCTCCCAAGTCTTAATCTCGTCGAATTAGGTTATTTAACCTATCTTGTGCATCCAATAGGTGTTTTTGTGTCATTGGATGAACATTTAGGTCATTTTCCTCCTCCCTACAATTAATCTTGTCCAATTATGGTTTTTAACCAATAGTGTGCATCCAATAGGTGTGATTGTGTCATTGGATGAACATTTAGGTCATTTTCAACCTCCCTACACTTAATCTTGTCCAATTAGGGTTTCTAACAAATCTTGTGCATCCAACAGGTGTGTTTGTGTCATTGGATTAACATGTAGGTCATTTTCGTCCTCCCTACACTTAATCTTGTCCAATTAGGGTTTTTCACCAATCATTGGCATCCAATAGGTGTGTTTGTGTCATTAGATGAATATTTAGGTCGTTTTCGTCCTCCCAAGTCTTAATCTCGTCAAATTAGGGTATCTAACCAATCTTGTGCATCCAATAAGTATGTTTGTGTCATTGGATGAACATTTAGGTCATTTTCCTCCTCCCAAGTCTTAATCTTGTCTAATAATTAGGGTTTTTAACCAATCTTGTGCATCCAATTGGTGTGTTTGTGTCATTGGATTAAAACATAGGTCATTTTCGTCCTCCCTAGGCAAATTCTTGTTCAATTAGGGTGTTTATCCAATCTTGTGCATCCAATAGGTGTGTTTGTGACATTGGATGAACATTTAGGTCATTTTCGACCTCCCTACACTTAATCTCGTCAAATTAGGGTTTTTAACCAATCTTGTGCATCCAATAAGTATGTTTGTGTCATTGGATGAACATTTAGGTCATTTTCCTCCTCCCAAGTCTTAATCTTGTCCAATAATTAGGGTTTTTAACCAATCTTGGGCATCCAATGGGTGTTTTTGTGTCATTGGATGAACATTTAGGTCATTTTCGTCCTCCCAAGTCTTAATCTTGTTCAATTAGGGTTTTAAAACAATCTTTTGCATCCAATAGGTGTGATTGTGTCATTGGATGAACATTTAGGTCATTTTCGTGCTCCCAAGTCTTAATCTTGTCGAATTAGGGTTTTTAACCTATCTTGTGCATCCAATAGGTGTTTTTGTGTCATTGGATGAACATTTAGGTCATTTTTGTCCTCCCTACCCTTAATCTTGTGCAATTAGGGTTTTATCAAATCTTTTGCATCCAATAGGTGTGTTTGATTCATTGGATGAACATTTAGGTCATTTTCATCCTCACTAGGCCTATTCTTGTCCAATTAAGGTTTTTAACCAATCTTGTGCATCCAATATGTGTGTTTGTGTCGTTGGAAGAACATTTAGGTCATTTTCGACCTCCCTACACTTAATCTCGTCCAATTAGGGTTTTTATCCACAATTATGCATCCAATAGGTGTGTTTGTGTCATTGGACTAACCTTTAGGTCATTTTCGTCTTCCCTACACTTAATCTTGTCCAATTAGGGTTTTTAACCCATCTAGTGCATCCAATAGGTGTGTTTGTGTTATTGGATGAACATTTAGGTCATTTTCGTCCTCCCTACGATTATTCTTGTCGAATTAGGGTTTTTAACCAATCTTAAGCATCCAATAGGTGTGTTTGCGTCATTGGATGAACATTTAGGTCATTTTCGTCTTCCCAAATCTTAATGTTGTCCAATTTGCGTTTTTCACCAATCTTGTGCATCCAATTGGTGTGTTTATGTCATTGGATGAAAACTTAGGTCATTTTCGTCCTCCCTTGTCAAATTCTTGTTCAATTAGGGTGTTTAACCAATCTTGTGCATCCAATAGGTGTGTTTGTGACATTGGATGAGCATTTAGGTCATTTTCGATCTCCCTACACTTAATTTTGTCCAATTTGGGTTTTTAACCAATCTTGTGTATCCAATTGGTGTGTTTGTGTCATTGGATTAAAACATAGGTCATTTTCGTCCTCCCTAGGAAAATTCTTGTTCAATTAGGGTGTTTATCCAATCTTGTGCATCCAATAGGTGTGTTTGTGACATTGGATGAACATTTAGGTGATTTTCGACCTCCCTACACTTAATTTTGTCCAATTAGGGTTTTTAACGAATCTTTTGCAACCAATAGTTGTGTTTGTGTCATTGGATGAACAATTATGTTATTTTCGTTCTCTCAAGTCTTAATCTTGTCCAATTACGGTGTTTAGCCAATCTTGTCCATCTAATAGGTGTGTCTGTGTCATGGGATGAACATTTAGGTCATTTTCATCCTCCCTACACTTAATCTTGTCGAATTAAGTTTTTTAACCCATCTTGTGCATCCAATAAGTGTGTGTGTGTTAGTGGATGAACTTTTGGGTCATTATCATCCTCCCTACGATTATTCTTGTCCAATTAGGGTTTTTGACCAATCTTGTGCATCCAATAGGTGTGTTTGAGTCATTGGATGGACATTTAGGTCATTTTCGTCATCCCAAGTCTTAATGTTGTCCAATTTGGGTTTTTAACTAATCTTGTGCATCCAATAGGTGTGTTTGTGTCATTGGATTAAAATTTAGGTCATTTTCGTCCTCCCTAGGCAAATTCTTGTCCAATTAGGGTTTTGTACCAATCATGTGCATCCAATAGGTGTGTTTGTGTCATTGGATGAACATTTGGGTTATTTTTTTCTTCCTTACACTTAATATTGTCCAATTAGGGTTTTTAACCAATCTTTTGCATCCAATAGGTGTGTTTGTGTCATTGGATGAACTTTTAGGTCATTTTCGTCCTACCTAGGCTTATTCTTGTCCAATTACGGTTTTGAACCAATATTGTGCATCCAATAGGTGTGTTTGTGTCATTGGATGAACATTTAGGTCATTTTTGTCCTCCCTACACTTAATATTGTCCAGTTAGGGTCTTTAACTAATCTTTTGCATCCAATAGGTGTGTTTATGTCATTGGACGAACATTTAGGTCATTTTCGTCCTCACTAGGCCTATTCTTGTCCAATTAAGGTTTATAACCAATCTTGTGCATCCAATATGTGTGTTTGTGTCGTTGGAAGAACATTTACGTCATTTTCGTCTTCCCTACACTTAATATAGTCCAATTAGGGTTTTTAACCTATCTTGTGCATCGAATAGGTGTTTTTGTGTCATTGGATGAACATTTAGGTCATTTTTGTCCTCCCTACACTTAATATTGTGCAATTAGGTATTTTAACTAATCTTTTGCATCCAATAGGTGTGTTTGTGTCATTGGATGAACATTTAGGTCATATTCGTCCTCCCAAATCTTAATATTGTCCAATTAGGGTTTTTAACCTATCTTGTGCATCCAATACGTGTTTTTGTGCCATTGGATGAAAATTTTGGTCATTTTCGTCCTCCCTAGGTAGATTCTTGTCCAATTAGGGGTTTTAACAAATCTTGTGCACCCAAAAGGTGTGTTTGTCTCATTGGATGAACATTTAGGTTATTTTTGTCCTCCCTACTCTTAATCTAGTCCAATTTCGGTTTTTAACCCTTCTTGTGCACCTAATAGGTGTTTTTGTGTCATCGGATGAACATTTTGGTCATTTTCCTCCTCACTTGGCCTATTATTGTCCAATAAGCGTTTTTAACGAATATTGTGCGTCCAATAGGTGTTTTTTTGTCATTGGATTAACATTTAGGTCATTTTCCTCCTCCCTACACTTAATCTTGTCCAATTAGGATTTTTAACCAATCTTGTGCATCCAATAGGTGTGATTGTGTCATTGGATGAACATTTAGGTCATTTTCAACCACCCTACACTTAATGTTGTCCAATTAGGGTTTTTTTACAAATCTTGTGCATCCAACAGGTGTGTTTGTGTCATTTGATTAACATTTAGGTCATTTTTGTCCTCCCTACACTTAATCTTGTCCAATTAGGGTTTTTAACCAATCATTGGAATCCAATAGGTGTGTTTGTGTCATTAGATGAATATTTAGGTCATTTTCGTCCTCCGAAGTCTTAATCTCGTCAAATTAGGATTTTTAACCAATCTTGTGCATCCAATAAGTATGTTTGTGTCATTGGATGAACATTTAGGTCATTTTCCTCCTCCCAAGTCTAAATCTTGTCGAATAATTAGGGTTTTTAACCAATCTTGGGCATCCAATGGGTGTTTTTATGTCATTGGATGAACATTTAGGTCATTTTCGTCCTCCCAAGTCTTAATGTTGTTCAATTAGGATTTTTAACCAATCTTTTGCATCCAATAGGTGTGTTTGTGTCACTGGATGAACATTTAGGTCTTTTTCGTGCTCCCAAGTCTTAATCTTGTCGAATTAGGGTTTTTAACCTATCTTGTGTATCTAATAGGTGTTTTTGTGTCATTGGATGAACATTTAGGTCATTTTTGTCCTCCCTACACTTAATCTTGTCTAATTAGGGTTTTTATCAAATCTTTTGCATCCAATAGGTGTGTTGGATTCATTGGATGAACATTTAGGTCATTTTCATCCTCACCAGTCCTATTCTTGTCCAATTAAGGTTTTTAACCAATCTTGTGCATCCAATATGTGTGTTTGTGTCTATGGAAGAACATTTAGGTCATTTTCGACCTCCCTACACTTAATCTCGTCCAATTAGGGTTTTTATCCACAATTATGCATCCAATAGGTGTGTTTGTGTCATTGGACTAACCTTTAGGTCATTTTCGTATTCCCTACACTTAATCTTGTCCATTTAGGGTTTTTAACCCATCTAGTGCATCCAATAGGTGTGTTTGTGTTATTGGATGAACATTTAGGTCATTTTCGTCCTCTCTACGAACATTCTTGTCGAATTAGGGTTTTTAACCAATCTTATGGATCCAATAGGTGTGTTAGTGTCATTGGATGAACATTTAGGTCATTTTTGTCTTCCCAAATCTTAATGTTGTCCAATTTGGGTTTTTAACCAATCTTGTGCATCCAATTGGTGTGTTTGTGTCATTGGATTAAAACTTAGGTCATTTTAGTCCTCCCTTGGCAAATTCTTGTTCAATTAGGGTGTTTAACCAATCTTGTGCATCCAATAGGTGTGTTTGTGACATTGGATGAACATTTAGGTCATTTTCTACCTCCCTACACTTAATTAGGGTTTTTAACCAATCTTGGGCATGCAATGGGTGTTTTTGTGTCATTGGATGAACATTTAGGTTATTTTTGTCCTCCCTACTCTTAATCTAGTCCAATTTGGGTTTTTAACCAATCTTGTGCATCCAATAGGTGTTTTAGTGGCATCGGATGAACATTTTGGTCATTTTCCACCTCACTTGGCCTATTCTTGTCCAATTAGGGTTTTTAACGAATATTGTGCGTCCAATAGGTGTGTTTTGTCATTGGATTAACATTTAGGTGATTTTCCTCCTCCCTACACTTAATCTTGTCTAATTAGGGTTTTTAACCAATCTTGTGCATCCAATAGGTGTGATTGTGTCATTGGATGAACATTTAGGTCATTTTCAACCTCCCTACACTTAATCTTGTCCAATTAGGGTTTTTAACAACTCTTGTGCATCCAACAGGTGTGTTTGTGTCATTGGATTAACATTTAAGTCATTTTCGTCCTCCTTACACTTAATCTCGTCCAATTAGGGTTTTTATGAAATCTTGTGCATCCAATATGTGTGTTTGTGTCGTTGGAAGAACATTTAGGTCATTTTCGTGCTCCCATGTCTTAATCTCGTCAAATTAGGGTTTTTAACCAATCTTGTGCATCCAATAAGTATGTTTGTGTCATTGGATGAACATTTAGGTCATTTTCCTCCTCCCAAGTCTAAATCTTGTCCAATAATTAGGGTTTTTAACCAATCTTGGGCATGCAATGGGTGTTTTTGTGTCATTGGATGAACATTTAGGTTATTTTCGTCCTCCCAAGTCTTAATCTTGTTCAATTAGGGTTTTTAACCTATCTTGTGCACCCAATAGGAAAATTCTTGTTCAATTAGGGTGTTTATCCAATCTTGTGCATCCAATAGGTGTGTTTGTGACATTGGATGAACATTTACGTTATTTTCGACCTCCCTACACATAATTTTGTCCAATTAGGGTTTTTAACGAATCTTTTGCAACCAATAGGTGTGTTTGTGTCATTGGATGAACAATTAGGTCATTTTCGTCCTCTCAAGTCTTAATCTTGTCCAATTACGGTGTTTAGCCAATCTTGTGCATCCAATAGGTGTGTTCGTGTCATGGGATGAACATTTAGGTCATTTTCGTGCTCCCTACACTTAATCTTGTCTAATTATGGTTTTTAACCCATCTTGTGCATCCAATAAGTGTGTCTGCATTAGTGGATCAACTTTTGGGTCATTATCATCCTCCCTACTATTATTCTTGTCCAATTAGGGATTTTGACCAATCTTGTGCATCCAATAGGTGTGTGTGTGTCATTGGATGGACATTTAGGTCATTTTCGTCTTCCCAAGTCTTAATGTTTTTCCAATTTGGGTTTTTAACTAATCTTGTGCATCCAATAGGTGTGTTTGTGTCATTGGATTAAAATTTAGGTCATTTTCGTCCTCCCTAGGCAAATTCTTGTCCAATTAGGGTTTTGTACCAATCATGTGCATCCAATAGGTGTGTTTGTGTCATTGGATGA
>JBBPBS010000185.1:2006637-2019955 GCA_037974835.1 Cicer judaicum
GTGCATCCAATAGGTGTGTTTGTGACATTGGATGAACATTTACGTTATTTTCGACCTCCCTACACATAATTTTGTCCAATTAGGGTTTTTAACGAATCTTTTGCAACCAATAGGTGTGTTTGTGTCATTGGATGAACAATTAGGTCATTTTCGTCCTCTCAAGTCTTAATCTTGTCCAATTACGGTGTTTAGCCAATCTTGTGCATCCAATAGGCTTGTTTGTGTCATGGGATGAACATTTAGGTCATTTTCGTCCTCCCTACACTTAATCTTGTCTAATTATGGTTTTTAACCCATCTTGTGCATCCAATAAGTGTGTCTGCGTTAGTGGATCAACTTTTGGGTCATTATCATCCTCCCTACTATTATTCTTGTCCAATTAGGGTTTTTGACCAATCTTGTGCATCCAATAGGTGTGTGTGTGTCATTTTTGTCCTCCCTACACTTAATATTGTGCAATTAGGGTTTTTAACTTATCTTTTGTATCCAATAGGTGTGGTTGTGTCATTGGATGAACATTTAGGAGATTTTCGTCCTCCCAAATCTTAATGTTGTCCAATTAGGGTTTTTAACCTATGTTGTGCATCCAATACGTGTTTTTGTGCCATTGGATGAAAATTTTGGTCATTTTAATCCTCCCTAGGCAGAATCTTGTCCAATTAGGGTTTTTAACCAATCTTGTGCACCCAATAGGTGTGTTTGTGTCATTGGATGAACATTTAGGTTATTTTTGTCCTCCCTACTCTTAATCTAGTCCAATTTGGGTTTTTAACCAATCTTGTGCATCCAATAGGTGTTTTTGTGGCATCGGATGAACATTTTGGTCATTTTCCACCTCACTTAGCCTATTCTTGTCCAATTAGGGTTTTTAACGAATATTGTGCGTCCAATAGGTGTGTTTTGTCATTGGATTAACATTTAGGTCATTTTCCTCCTCCCTACACTTAATCTTGTCCAATTAGGGTTTTTAACCAATCTTGTGCATCCAATAGGTGTGTTTGTGACATTGGATGAACATTTACGTTATTTTCGACCTCCCTACACATAATTTTGTCCAATTAGGGTTTTTAACGAATCTTTTGCAACCAATAGGTGTGTTTGTGTCATTGGATGAACAATTAGGTCATTTTCGTCCTCTCAAGTCTTAATCTTGTCCAATTACGGTGTTTAGCCAATCTTGTGCATCCAATAGGCTTGTTTGTGTCATGGGATGAACATTTAGGTCATTTTCGTCCTCCCTACACTTAATCTTGTCTAATTATGGTTTTTAACCCATCTTGTGCATCCAATAAGTGTGTCTGCGTTAGTGGATCAACTTTTGGGTCATTATCATCCTCCCTACTGTTATTCTTGTCCAATTAGGGTTTTTAACCAATCTTGTGCATCCAATAGGTCATTTTCGTCCTCCCAAGTCTTAATCTCGTCGAATTAGGGTTTTTAACCTATCTTGTGCATCCAATACGTGTTTTTGTGTCATTGGATGAACATTTAGGTCATTTTTGTCCTCCCTACACTTAATATTGTCCAATTAGGGTTTTTAACTTATCTTTTGTATCCAATAGGTGTGGTTGTGTCATTGGATGAACATTTAGGTGATTTTCGTCCTCCCAAATCTTAATGTTGTCCAATTAGGGTTTTTAACCTATCTTGTGCATCCAATACGTGTTTTTGTGCCATTGGATGAAAATTTTGGTCATTTTAATCCTCCCTAGGCAGAATCTTGTCCAATTAGGGTTTTTAACCAATCTTGTGCACCCAATAGGTGTGTTTGTGTCATTGGATGAACATTTAGGTTATTTTTGTCCTCCCTACTCTTAATCTAGTCCAATTTGGGTTTTTAACCAATCTTGTGCATCCAATAGGTGTTTTTGTGGCATCGGATGAACATTTTGGTCATTTTCCACCTCACTTAGCCAATTCTTGTCCAATTAGGGTTTTTAACGAATATTGTGCGTCCAATAGGTGTGTTTTGTCATTGGATTAACATTTAGGTCATTTTCCTCCTCCCTACACTTAATCTTGTCCAATTAGGGTTTTTAACCAATCTTGTGCATCCAATAGGTGTGTTTGTGACATTGGATGAACATTTACGTTATTTTCGACCTCCCTACACATAATTTTGTCCAATTAGGGTTTTTAACGAATCTTTTGCAACCAATAGGTGTGTTTGTGTCATTGGATGAACAATTAGGTCATTTTCGTCCTCTCAAGTCTTAATCTTGTCCAATTACGGTGTTTAGCCAATCTTGTGCATCCAATAGGCTTGTTTGTGTCATGGGATGAACATTTAGGTCATTTTCGTCCTCCCTACACTTAATCTTGTCTAATTATGGTTTTTAACCCATCTTGTGCATCCAATAAGTGTGTCTGCGTTAGTGGATCAACTTTTGGGTCATTATCATCCTCCCTACTATTATTCTTGTCCAATTAGGGTTTTTGACCAATCTTGTGCATCCAATAGGTGTGTGTGTGTCATTGGATGGACATTTAGGTCATTTTCGTCTTCCCAAGTCTTAATGTTGTCCAATTTGGGTTTTTAACTAATCTTGTGCATCCAATAGGTGTGTTTGTGTCATTAGATTAACATTTAGGTCATTTTCGTCCTCCCTAGGCAAATTCATGTCCAATTAGGGTTTTGTACCAATCATGTGCATCCAATAGTTGTGTTTGTGTCATTGGATGAACATTTAGGTCATTTTTGTCTTCCTTACACTTAATATTGGCCAATTAGGGTTTTTAACCAATCTTTTGCATCCAATAGGAGTGTTTGTGTCATTGGATGAACTTTTAGGTCATATTCGTCCTACCTAGGCTTATTCTTGTCCAATTACGGTTTTGAACCAATATTGTGCATCCAATAGGTGTGTTTGTGTCATTGGATGAACATTTAGGTCATTTTTGTCCTCCCTACACTTAATCTTATCCAATTAGGGTTTTTATCAAATCTTTTGCATCCAATAGGTGTGTTTGTGTCATTGGATGAACATTTAGATCATTTTCGTCCTCACTAGGCCTATTCTTGTCCAATTCAGGTTTATAACCAATCTTGTGCATCCAATATGTGTGTTTGTGTCGTTGGAATAACATTTAGGTCATTTTCGACCTCCCTACACTTAATCTCGTCCAATTAGGGTTTTTATCCAAAATTATGCATCCAATAGGTGTGTTCGTGTCATTGGACTATCATTTAGGTCATTTTCGTCTTCCCTACACTTAATCTTGTCCAATTAGGGTTTTTAACCAATCTTGTGCATCCAATAGGTCATTTTCGTCCTCCCAAGTCTTAATCTCGTCGAATTTGGGTTTTTAACCTATCTTGTGCATCCAATACGTGTTTTTGTGTCATTGGATGAACATTTAGGTCATTTTTGTCCTCCCTACACTTAATATTGTCCAATTAGGGTTTTTAACTTATCTTTTGTATCCAATAGGTGTGGTTGTGTCAATGGATGAACATTTAGGTCATTTTCGTCCTCCCAAATCTTAATGTTGTCCAATTAGGGTTTTTAACCTATCTTGTGCATCCAATACGTGTTTTTGTGTCATTGGATGAAAATTTTGGTCATTTTAATCCTCCCTAGGCAGAATCTTGTCCAATTAGGGTTTTTAACCAATCTTGTGCACCCAATAGGTGTGTTTGTGTCATTGGATGAACATTTAGGTTATTTTTGTCCTCCCTACTCTTAATCTAGTCCAATTTGGGTTTTTAACCAATCTTGTGCATCCAATAGGTGTTTTGTGGCATCGGATGAACATTTTGGTCATTTTCCACCTCACTTAGCCAATTCTTGTCCAATTAGGGTTTTTAACGAATATTGTGCGTCCAATAGGTGTGTTTTGTCATTGGATTAACATTTAGGTCATTTTCCTCCTCCCTACACTTAATCTTGTCCAATTAGGGTTTTTAACCAATCTTGTGCATCCAATAGGTGTGTTTGTGACATTGGATGAACATTTACGTTATTTTCGACCTCCCTACACATAATTTTGTCCAATTAGGGTTTTTAACGAATCTTTTGCAACCAATAGGTGTGTTTGTGTCATTGGATGAACAATTAGGTCATTTTCGTCCTCTCAAGTCTTAATCTTGTCCAATTACGGTGTTTAGCCAATCTTGTGCATCCAATAGGCTTGTTTGTGTCATGGGATGAACATTTAGGTCATTTTCGTCCTCCCTACACTTAATCTTGTCTAATTATGGTTTTTAACCCATCTTGTGCATCCAATAAGTGTGTCTGCGTTAGTGGATCAACTTTTGGGTCATTATCATCCTCCCTACTGTTATTCTTGTCCAATTAGGGTTTTTAACCAATCTTGTGCATCCAATAGGTCATTTTCGTCCTCCCAAGTCTTAATCTCGTCGAATTAGGGTTTTTAACCTATCTTGTGCATCCAATACGTGTTTTTGTGTCATTGGATGAACATTTAGGTCATTTTTGTCCTCCCTACACTTAATATTGTCCAATTAGGGTTTTTAACTTATCTTTTGTATCCAATAGGTGTGGTTGTGTCATTGGATGAACATTTAGGTGATTTTCGTCCTCCCAAATTTTAATGTTGTCCAATTAGGGTTTTTAACCTATCTTGTGCATCCAATACGTGTTTTTGTGCCATTGGATGAAAATTTTGGTCATTTTAATCCTCCCTAGGCAGAATCTTGTCCAATTAGGGTTTTTAACCAATCTTGTGCACCCAATAGGTGTGTTTGTGTCATTGGATGAACATTTAGGTTATTTTTGTCCTCCCTACTCTTAATCTAGTCCAATTTGGGTTTTTAACCAATCTTGTGCATCCAATAGGTGTTTTTGTGGCATCGGATGAACATTTTGGTCATTTTCCACCTCACTTAGCCAATTCTTGTCCAATTAGGGTTTTTAACGAATATTGTGCGTCCAATAGGTGTGTTTTGTCATTGGATTAACATTTAGGTCATTTTCCTCCTCCCTACACTTAATCTTGTCCAATTAGGGTTTTTAACCAATCTTGTGCATCCAATAGGTGTGTTTGTGACATTGGATGAACATTTACGTTATTTTCGACCTCCCTACACATAATTTTGTCCAATTAGGGTTTTTAACGAATCTTTTGCAACCAATAGGTGTGTTTGTGTCATTGGATGAACAATTAGGTCATTTTCGTCCTCTCAAGTCTTAATCTTGTCCAATTACGGTGTTTAGCCAATCTTGTGCATCCAATAGGCTTGTTTGTGTCATGGGATGAACATTTAGGTCATTTTCGTCCTCCCTACACTTAATCTTGTCTAATTATGGTTTTTAACCCATCTTGTGCATCCAATAAGTGTGTCTGCGTTAGTGGATCAACTTTTGGGTCATTATCATCCTCCCTACTATTATTCTTGTCCAATTAGGGTTTTTGACCAATCTTGTGCATCCAATAGGTGTGTGTGTGTCATTGGATGGACATTTAGGTCATTTTCGTCTTCCCAAGTCTTAATGTTGTCCAATTTGGGTTTTTAACTAATCTTGTGCATCCAATACGTGTTTTTGTGTCATTGGATGAACATTTAGGTCATTTTTGTCCTCCCTACACTTAATATTGTCCAATTAGGGTTTTTAACTTATCTTTTGTATCCAATAGGTGTGGTTGTGTCATTGGATGAACATTTTGGTGATTTTCGTCCTCCCAAATCTTAATGTTGTCCAATTAGGGTTTTTAACCTATCTTGTGCATCCAATACATGTTTTTGTGCCATTGGATGAAAATTTTGGTCATTTTAATCCTCCCTAGGCAGGATCTTGTCCAATTAGGGTTTTTAACCAATCTTGTGCACCCAATAGGTGTGTTTGTGTCATTGGATGAACATTTAGGTTATTTTTGTCCTCCTTACTCTTAATCTAGTCCAATTTGGGTTTTTAACCAAACTTGTGCATCCAATAGGTGTTTTTGTGGCATCGGATGAACATTTTGGTCATTTTCCACCTCACTTAGCCTATTCTTGTCCAATTAGGGTTCTTAACGAATATTGTGCGTCCAATAGGTGTGTTTTGTCATTGGATTAACATTTAGGTCATTTTCCTCCTCCCTACACTTAATCTTGTCCAATTAGGGTTTTTAACCAATCTTGTGCATCCAATAGGTGTGATTGTGTCATTGGATGAACATTTAGGTCATTTTCAACCTCCCTACACTTAATCTTGTCCAATTAGGGTTTTTAACAACTCTTGTGCATCCAACAGGTGTGTTTGTGTCATTGGATTAACATTTAAGTCATTTTCGTCCTCCCTACACTTATTCTTGTCCAATTAGGGTTTTTAACCAATCATTGGCATCCAATAGGTGTGTTTGTGTCATTAGATGAATATTTAGGTCATTTTCGTCCTCCCAAGTCTTAATCTCGTCAAATTAGGGTTTTTAACCAATCTTGTGCATCCATTAAGTATGTTTGTGTCATTGGATGAACATTTAGGTCATTTTCCTCCTCCCATGTCTAAATCTTGTCCAATAATTAGGGTTTTTAACCAATCTTGGGCATCCAATGGGTGTTTTTGTGTCATTGGATGAACATTTAGGTTATTTTCGTCCTCCCAAGTCTTAATCTTGTTCAATTAGGGTTTTTAACCAATCTTTTGCATCCAATAGGTGTGTTTGTGTCATTGGATGAACATTTAGATCATTTTCGTCCTCACTAGGCCTATTCTTGTCCAATTCAGGTTTATAACCAATCTTGTGCATCCAATATGTGTGTTTGTGTCGTTGGAATAACATTTAGGTCATTTTCGACCTCCCTACACTTAATCTCGTCCAATTAGGGTTTTTATCCAAAATTATGCATCCAATAGGTGTGTTCGTGTCATTGGACTATCATTTAGGTCATTTTCGTCTTCCCTACACTTAATCTTGTCCAATTAGGGTTTTTAACCAATCTTGTGCATCCAATAGGTCATTTTCGTCCTCCCAAGTCTTAATCTCGTCGAATTAGGGTTTTTAACCTATCTTGTGCATCCAATAGGTGTTTTTGTGTCATTGGATGAACTTTTAGGTCATATTCGTCCTACCTAGGCTTATTCTTGTCCAATTACGGTTTTGAACCAATATTGTGCATTCGATAGGTGTGTTTGTGTCATTGGATGAACATTTAGGTCATTTTTGTCCTCCCTACACTTAATCTTATCCAATTAGGGTTTTTATCAAATCTTTTGCATCCAATAGGTGTGTTTGTGTCATTGGATGAACATTTAGATCATTTTCGTCCTCACTAGGCCTATTCTTGTCCAATTCAGGTTTATAACCAATCTTGTGCATCCAATATGTGTGTTTGTGTCGTTGGAATAACATTTAGGTCATTTTCGACCTCCCTACACTTAATCTTGTCCAATTAGGGTTTTTATCCAAAATTATGCATCCAATAGGCGTGTTCGAGTCATTGGACTATCATTTAGGTCATTTTCGTCTTCCCTACACTTAATCTTGTCCAATTAGGCTTTTTAACCAATCTTGTGCATCCAATAGGTCATTTTCGTCCTCCCAAGTCTTTATCTCGTCGAATTAGGGTTTTTAACCTATCTTGTGCATCCAATAGGTGTTTTTGTGTCATTGGATGAACATATAGGTCATTTTTGTCCCCCCTACATTTAATATTGTCCAATTAGGGTTTTTAACTTATCTTTTGTATCCAATAGGTGTGGTTGTGTCATTGGATGAACATTTAGGTCATTTTCGTTCTCCCAAATCTTAATGATGTCCAATTAGGGTTTTTAACCTATCTTGTGCATCCAATACGTGTTTTTGAGCCATTGGATAAAAATTTTGGTCATTTTAATCCTCCCTAGGCAGATTCTTGTCCAATTAGGGTTTTTAGCCAATCTTGTGCACCCAATAGGTGTGTTTGTGTCATTGGATGAACATTTTGGTCATTTTCCACCTCACTTGGCCTATTCTTGTCCAATTAGGGTTTTTAACGAATATTGTGCATCCAATAGGTGTGTTTGGTCATTGGATTAACATTTAGGACATTTTCCTCCTCCCTACACTTAATCTTGTCCAATTAGGGTTTTTAACCAATCTTGTGCATCCAATAGGTGTGATTGTGTCATTGGATGAACGTTTAGGTCATTTTCAACCTCCCTACACTTAATCTTGTCCAATTAGTGTTTTTAACAAATCTTGTGCATCCAACAGGTGTGATTGTATCATTGGATTAACATTTTAGTCATTTTCGTCCTCCGTACACTTATTCTTGTTCAATTAGGGTTTTTAACCAATCATTTGCATCCAATAGGTGTGTTTCTGTCATTAGATGAATATTTAGGTCATTTTCGTCTTCCCAAGTCTTAATCTTGTCAAATTAGGGTTTTTAACCAATCTTCTGCATCGAATAAGTATGTTTGTGTCATTGGATGAACATTTGGGTCATTTTCCTCCTGCCAAGTCTTAATCTTGTCCAATAATTAGGGTTTTTAACCAATCTTGGGCATCCAATGGGTGTTTCTGTGTCATTGGATGAACATTTAGGTCATTTTCGTACTCCCAAGTCATAATCTTGTTCAATTGGGGTTTTTAACCAATCTTTTGCATCCAATAGGTGTGTTTGTGTCATTGGATGAAAATTTAGGTCATTTTTGTCCTCCCTACACTTAATATTGTCCAGTTAGGGCTTTTAACTAATCTTTTGCATCCAATAGGTGTGTTTGTGTCATTGGATGAACATTTAGGTCATTTTCGTCCCCCAAATCATAATCTTGTCGAATTAGGGTTTTTAACCTATCTTGTGCATCCCATAGGTGTTTTTGTGTCATTGGATGAACAATTAGGTCATTTTTATCCTCCCTACACTTAATCTTATCCAATAAGGGTTTTTATCAAATCTTTTGCATCCAATAGGTGTGTTTGTGTCATTGGATGAACATTTAGGTCATTTTCATTCTCATCAGGCCTATTCTTGTCCAATTAAGGTTTATAAACAATCTTGTGCATCCAATATGTGTGTTTGTGTCGTTGGAAGAACGTTTAGGTCATTTTCGACCTCCCTACACTTAATCTTGTCCAGTTAGGGTTTTTAACCAATCTTGTGCATCCAATAGGTCATTTTCGTCCTCCCAAGTCTTAATCTCGTCGAATTAGGGTTTTTAACTTATCTTGTGCATCCAATAGGTGTTTTTGTGTCATTGGATAAACAGTTAGCTCATTTTTGTCCACCCTACACTTAATATTGTCCAATTAGGGTTTTTAACTAATCTTTTGCATCCAGTAGGTGTGTTTGTGTCATTGGATGAACATTTAGGTCATTTTCGTCCTCCCAAATCTTAATGTTGTCCAATTAGGGTTTTTAACCTATCTTGTGCATCCAATACGTGTTTTTGTGCCATTGGATGAAAATTTTGGTCATTTTCGTCCTCCCTAGGCAAATTCTTGTCCAATTAGGGTTTTTAACCAATCTTGTGCGCCCAATAGGTGTTTTGGTGTCATTGGATGAACATTTAGGTTATTTTTGTCGTCCCTACTCCTAATCTAGTCCAATTTGGGTTTTTAACCTATCTTGTGCATCCAATAGGTGTTTTTGTGTCATCGGATGAACATTTTGGTCGTTTTCCTCCTCACTTGGCCTATTCTTGTCCAATTAGGGTTTTTAACGAATATTGTGCATCCAATAGGTGTGTTTTGTCATTGGATTAACATTTAGGTCATTTTCCTCCTCCCTACACTTAATCTTGTCCAGTTAGGGTTTTTAACCAATCTTGTGCATCCAATAGGTGTGATTGTTTCATTCGATGAATATTTAGGTCATTTTCAACCTCTCTACACTTAATCTTGTCCAATTAGGGTTTTTAACAAATCTAGTGCATCCAACAGGTGTGTTTGTGTCATTGGATTAACATTTAGGTCATTTTCGTCCTCCCTACACTTAATCTTGTCCAATTAGGGTTTTTAACCAATCATGGGCATCCAATAGGTGTGTTTGTGTCAATAGATGAATAATTAGGTCATTTTCGTCCTCCCAAGTCTTAATCTTGTCAAATTAGGGTTTTTAACCAATCTTTTGCATCCAATAAGTATGTTTGTGTCATTGGATGAATATTTAGGTCATTTTCCTTCTCCCAAGTCTTAATCTTGTCCAGTAATTAGGGTTTTTAACCAATCTTGGGCATCCAATGGGTGTTTTTGTGCCATTGGACGAAAATTTAGGTCATTTTCGTCCTCCAAAGACTTAATTTTGTTCAATTACGGTTTTTAAACAATCTTTTGCATCCAATAGGTGTGTTTGTGTCATTGGATGAACATTTAGGTCATTTTCGTGCTCCCAAGTCTTAATCTTGTCGAATTAGGGTTTTTAACCTATCTTGTGCATCCAATAGGTGTTGTTGTGTCATTGGATGAACATTTAGGTCATTTTTGTCCTCCTTACACTTAATCTTGTCCAATTAGGGTTTTTATCAAATCTTTTGCATCCAATAGGTGTGTTTGATTCATTGGATGAACATTTAGGTAATTTTCATCCTAACTAGGCCTATTCTTGTCCAATTAAGGTTTTTAACCAATCTTGTGCATCCAATATGTGTGTTTGTGTCGTTGGAAGAACATTTAGGTCATTTTCGACCTCCCTACACTTAATCTCGTCCAATTAGGGTTTTTATCCACAATTATGCATCCAATAGGTGTGTTTGTGTCATTGGACTAACCTTTAGGTCATTTTCGTCTTCCCAACACTTAATCTTGTCCAATTAGGGTTTTTAACCCATCTTGTGCATCCAATAGGTGTGTTTGTGTTATTGGATGAACATTTAGGTCATTTTCGTCCTCTCTACGAACATTCTTGTCGAATTAGGGTTTTTAACCAATCTTATGCACGCAATAGGTGTGTTTGTGTCATTGGATGAACATTTAGGTAATTTTTGTCTTCCCAAATCTTAATGTTGTCCCATTTGGGTTTTTAACCAATCTTGTGCATCCCATTGGTGTGTTTGTGCATCCAGTAGGTGTGTTTGTGACATTCGATGAACATTTAGGTGATTTTCGACCTCCCTACACTTAATTTTGTCCAATTAGGGTTTTTAACGAATCTTTTGCAACCAATAGGTGTGTTTGTGTCATTGGATGAACAATTAGGTCATTTTCGTCCTCTAAAGTCTTAATCTTGTCTAATTATGGTGTTTAGCCAATCTTGTGCATCCAATAGGTGTGTCTGTGTCATGGGATGAACATTTAGGTCATTTTCGTCCTCCCTACACTTAATCTTGTTTAATTAATGTTTTTAACCCATCTTGTGCATCCAATAAGTGTGTGTGTGTTAGTGGATGAACTTTTGGGTCATTATCATTCTCCCTACGATTATTCTTGTCCAATTAGGGTTTTTGACCAATCGTGTGCATCCAATAGGTGTGTTTGTGACATTGGATGAACATTTAGGTCATTTTCGACCTCCCTACACTTAATTTTGTCCAATTTGGGTTGTTAACCAATCTTGTGCATCCAATTGGTGTGTTGGTTTCATTGGATTAAAACATAGACCATTTTCGTCCTCCCTAGGCAAATTCTTGTTCAATTAGGGTGTTTATCCAATCTTGTGCATCCAATAGGTGTGTTTGTGACATTGGATGAACATTTAGGTGATTTTTGACCTCCCTACACTTAATGTTGTCCAATTAGGGTTTTTAACCAATCTTTTGCATCCAATAGGTGTGTTTGTGTCATTGGATGAACTTTTATGTCATTTTCGTCCTACCTAGGCTTATTCTTGTCCAATTACGGTTTTGAACCAATATTGTGCATCCAATAGGTGTGTTTGTGTCATTGGATGAACATTTAGGTCATTTTTGTGCTCCCTACACTTAATATTGTCCAGTTATGGTTTTTAACTAATCTTTTGCATCCAAATGGTGTGTTTGTGTCATTGGATGAACATTTAGGTCATTTTCGTCCTCCCAAATCATAATAACATTTAGGAAATTTTCGTCCTCCAAAATCATAATCTTGTCGAATTAGGGTTTTTAACCTGTCTTGTGCATCCCGTAGGTGTTTTTGTGTCATTGGATGAACAATTAGGTCATTTTTATCCTCCCTACACTTAATCTTATCCAATTAGGGTTTTTATCAAATCTTTTGCATCCAATAGGTGTGTTTGTGTCATTGGATGAACATTTAGGTCATTTTCGTCCTCACTAGGCCTATTCTTGTCCAATTAAGGTTTATAACCAATCTTGTGCACCCGATATGTGTGTTTGTGTCGTTGGAAGAACATTTAGGTCATTTTCGATCTCCCTACACTTAATCTCGTCCAATTAGGGTTTTTATCCAAAATTAAGCATCCAATAGGTGTGTTTGTGTCATTGGACTAAAATTTAGGTCATTTTCGTCTTCCCTACACTTAATCTTGTCCAATTAGGGTTTTTAACAAATCTAGTGCATCCAACAGGTGTGTTTGTGTCATTGGATTAACATTTAGGTCATTTTCGTCCTCCCTACACTTAATCTTGTCCAATTAGGGTTTTTAACCAATCATGGGCATCCAATAGGTGTGTTTGTGTCAATAGATGAATAATTAGGTCATTTTCGTCCTCCCAAGTCTTAATCTTGTCAAATTAGGGTTTTTAACCAATCTTTTGCATCCAATAAGTATGTTTGTGTCATTGGATGAATATTTAGGTCATTTTCCTTCTCCCAAGTCTTAATCTTGTCCAGTAATTAGGGTTTTTAACCAATCTTGGGCATCCAATGGGTGTTTTTGTGCCATTGGATGAAAATTTAGGTCATTTTCGTCCTCCAAAGACTTAATCTTGTTCAATTACGGTTTTTAAACAATCTTTTGCATCCAATAGGTGTGTTTGTGTCATTGGATGAACATTTAGGTCATTTTTGTGCTCCCAAGTCTTAATCTTGTCGAATTAGGGTTTTTAACCTATCTTGTGCATCCAATAGGTGTTGTTGTGTCATTGGATGAACATTTAGGTCATTTTTGTCCTCCTTACACTTAATCTTGTCCAATTAGGGTTTTTATCAAATCTTTTGCATCCAATAGGTGTGTTTGATTCATTGGATGAACATTTAGGTAATTTTCATCCTAACTAGGCCTATTCTTGTCCAATTAAGGTTTTTAACCAATCTTGTGCATCCAATATGTGTGTTTGTGTCGTTGGAAGAACATTTAGGTCATTTTCGACCTCCCTACACTTAATCTCGTCCAATTAGGGTTTTTATCCACAATTATGCATCCAATAGGTGTGTTTGTGTCATTGGACTAACCTTTAGGTCATTTTCGTCTTCCCAACACTTAATCTTGTCCAATTAGGGTTTTTAACCCATCTTGTGCATCCAATAGGTGTGTTTGTGTTATTGGATGAACATTTAGGTCATTTTCGTCCTC
>JBBPBS010000185.1:2020152-2049611 GCA_037974835.1 Cicer judaicum
AGTCTTAATCTTGTCGAATTAGGGTTTTTAACCTATCTTGTGCATCCAATAGGTGTTGTTGTGTCATTGGATGAACATTTAGGTCATTTTTGTCCTCCTTACACTTAATCTTGTCCAATTAGGGTTTTTATCAAATCTTTTGCATCCAATAGGTGTGTTTGATTCATTGGATGAACATTTAGGTAATTTTCATCCTAACTAGGCCTATTCTTGTCCAATTAAGGTTTTTAACCAATCTTGTGCATCCAATATGTGTGTTTGTGTCGTTGGAAGAACATTTAGGTCATTTTCGACCTCCCTACACTTAATCTCGTCCAATTAGGGTTTTTATCCACAATTATGCATCCAATAGGTGTGTTTGTGTCATTGGACTAACCTTTAGGTCATTTTCGTCTTCCCAACACTTAATCTTGTCCAATTAGGGTTTTTAACCCATCTTGTGCATCCAATAGGTGTGTTTGTGTTATTGGATGAACATTTAGGTCATTTTCGTCCTCCCTACGAACATTCTTGTCGAATTAGGGTTTTTAACCAATCTTATGCACGCAATAGGTGTGTTTGTGTCATTGGATGAACATTTAGGTAATTTTTGTCTTCCCAAATCTTAATGTTGTCCCATTTGGGTTTTTAACCAATCTTGTGCATCCCATTGGTGTGTTTGTGCATCCAGTAGGTGTGTTTGTGACATTCGATGAACATTTAGGTGATTTTCGACCTCCCTACACTTAATTTTGTCCAATTAGGGTTTTTAACGAATCTTTTGCAACCAATAGGTGTGTTTGTGTCATTGGATGAACAATTAGGTCATTTTCGTCCTCTAAAGTCTTAATCTTGTCTAATTATGGTGTTTAGCCAATCTTGTGCATCCAATAGGTGTGTCTGTGTCATGGGATGAACATTTAGGTCATTTTCGTCCTCCCTACACTTAATCTTGTTTAATTAATGTTTTTAACCCATCTTGTGCATCCAATAAGTGTGTGTGTGTTAGTGGATGAACTTTTGGGTCATTATCATTCTCCCTACGATTATTCTTGTCCAATTAGGGTTTTTGACCAATCGTGTGCATCCAATAGGTGTGTTTGTGACATTGGATGAACATTTAGGTCATTTTCGACCTCCCTACACTTAATTTTGTCCAATTTGGGTTGTTAACCAATCTTGTGCATCCAATTGGTGTGTTGGTTTCATTGGATTAAAACATAGACCATTTTCGTCCTCCCTAGGCAAATTCTTGTTCAATTAGGGTGTTTATCCAATCTTGTGCATCCAATAGGTGTGTTTGTGACATTGGATGAACATTTAGGTGATTTTTGACCTCCCTACACTTAATGTTGTCCAATTAGGGTTTTTAACCAATCTTTTGCATCCAATAGGTGTGTTTGTGTCATTGGATGAACTTTTATGTCATTTTCGTCCTACCTAGGCTTATTCTTGTCCAATTACGGTTTTGAACCAATATTGTGCATCCAATAGGTGTGTTTGTGTCATTGGATGAACATTTAGGTCATTTTTGTGCTCCCTACACTTAATATTGTCCAGTTATGGTTTTTAACTAATCTTTTGCATCCAAATGGTGTGTTTGTGTCATTGGATGAACATTTAGGTCATTTTCGTCCTCCCAAATCATAATAACATTTAGGAAATTTTCGTCCTCCAAAATCATAATCTTGTCGAATTAGGGTTTTTAACCTGTCTTGTGCATCCCGTAGGTGTTTTTGTGTCATTGGATGAACAATTAGGTCATTTTTATCCTCCCTACACTTAATCTTATCCAATTAGGGTTTTTATCAAATCTTTTGCATCCAATAGGTGTGTTTGTGTCATTGGATGAACATTTAGGTCATTTTCGTCCTCACTAGGCCTATTCTTGTCCAATTAAGGTTTATAACCAATCTTGTGCACCCGATATGTGTGTTTGTGTCGTTGGAAGAACATTTAGGTCATTTTCGATCTCCCTACACTTAATCTCGTCCAATTAGGGTTTTTATCCAAAATTAAGCATCCAATAGGTGTGTTTGTGTCATTGGACTAAAATTTAGGTCATTTTCGTCTTCCCTACACTTAATCTTGTCCAATTAGGGTTTTTAACAAATCTAGTGCATCCAACAGGTGTGTTTGTGTCATTGGATTAACATTTAGGTCATTTTCGTCCTCCCTACACTTAATCTTGTCCAATTAGGGTTTTTAACCAATCATGGGCATCCAATAGGTGTGTTTGTGTCAATAGATGAATAATTAGGTCATTTTCGTCCTCCCAAGTCTTAATCTTGTCAAATTAGGGTTTTTAACCAATCTTTTGCATCCAATAAGTATGTTTGTGTCATTGGATGAATATTTAGGTCATTTTCCTTCTCCCAAGTCTTAATCTTGTCCAGTAATTAGGGTTTTTAACCAATCTTGGGCATCCAATGGGTGTTTTTGTGCCATTGGATGAAAATTTAGGTCATTTTCGTCCTCCAAAGACTTAATCTTGTTCAATTACGGTTTTTAAACAATCTTTTGCATCCAATAGGTGTGTTTGTGTCATTGGATGAACATTTAGGTCATTTTCGTGCTCCCAAGTCTTAATCTTGTCGAATTAGGGTTTTTAACCTATCTTGTGCATCCAATAGGTGTTGTTGTGTCATTGGATGAACATTTAGGTCATTTTTGTCCTCCTTACACTTAATCTTGTCCAATTAGGGTTTTTATCAAATCTTTTGCATCCAATAGGTGTGTTTGATTCATTGGATGAACATATAGGTAATTTTCATCCTAACTAGGCCTATTCTTGTCCAATTAAGGTTTTTAACCAATCTTGTGCATCCAATATGTGTGTTTGTGTCGTTGGAAGAACATTTAGGTCATTTTCGACCTCCCTACACTTAATCTCGTCCAATTAGGGTTTTTATCCACAATTATGCATCCAATAGGTGTGTTTGTGTCATTGGACTAACCTTTAGGTCATTTTCGTCTTCCCAACACTTAATCTTGTCCAATTAGGGTTTTTAACCCATCTTGTGCATCCAATAGGTGTGTTTGTGTTATTGGATGAACATTTAGGTCATTTTCGTCCTCTCTACGAACATTCTTGTCGAATTAGGGTTTTTAACCAATCTTATGCACGCAATAGGTGTGTTTGTGTCATTGGATGAACATTTAGGTAATTTTTGTCTTCCCAAATCTTAATGTTGTCCCATTTGGGTTTTTAACCAATCTTGTGCATCCCATTGGTGTGTTTGTGCATCCAGTAGGTGTGTTTGTGACATTCGATGAACATTTAGGTGATTTTCGACCTCCCTACACTTAATTTTGTCCAATTAGGGTTTTTAACGAATCTTTTGCAACCAATAGGCGTGTTTGTGTCATTGGATGAACAATTAGGTCATTTTCGTCCTCTAAAGTCTTAATCTTGTCTAATTATGGTGTTTAGCCAATCTTGTGCATCCAATAGGTGTGTCTGTGTCATGGGATGAACATTTAGGTCATTTTCGTCCTCCCTACACTTAATCTTGTTTAATTAATGTTTTTAACCCATCTTGTGCATCCAATAAGTGTGTGTGTGTTAGTGGATGAACTTTTGGGTCATTATCATTCTCCCTACGATTATTCTTGTCCAATTAGGGTTTTTGACCAATCGTGTGCATCCAATAGGTGTGTTTGTGACATTGGATGAACATTTAGGTCATTTTCGACCTCCCTACACTTAATTTTGTCCAATTTGGGTTGTTAACCAATCTTGTGCATCCAATTGGTGTGTTGGTTTCATTGGATTAAAACATAGACCATTTTCGTCCTCCCTAGGCAAATTCTTGTTCAATTAGGGTGTTTATCCAATCTTGTGCATCCAATAGGTGTGTTTGTGACATTGGATGAACATTTAGGTGATTTTTGACCTCCCTACACTTAATGTTGTCCAATTAGGGTTTCTAACCAATCTTTTGCATCCAATAGGTGTGTTTGTGTCATTGGATGAACTTTTATGTCATTTTCGTCCTACCTAGGCTTATTCTTGTCCAATTACGGTTTTGAACCAATATTGTGCATCCAATAGGTGTGTTTGTGTCATTGGATGAACATTTAGGTCATTTTTGTGCTCCCTACACTTAATATTGTCCAGTTATGGTTTTTAACTAATCTTTTGCATCCAAATGGTGTGTTTGTGTCATTGGATGAACATTTAGGTCATTTTCGTCCTCCCAAATCATAATAACATTTAGGAAATTTTCGTCCTCCAAAATCATAATCTTGTCGAATTAGGGTTTTTAACCTGTCTTGTGCATCCCGTAGGTGTTTTTGTGTCATTGGATGAACAATTAGGTCATTTTTATCCTCCCTACACTTAATCTTATCCAATTAGGGTTTTTATCAAATCTTTTGCATCCAATAGGTGTGTTTGTGTCATTGGATGAACATTTAGGTCATTTTCGTCCTCACTAGGCCTATTCTTGTCCAATTAAGGTTTATAACCAATCTTGTGCACCCGATATGTGTGTTTGTGTCGTTGGAAGAACATTTAGGTCATTTTCGATCTCCCTACACTTAATCTCGTCCAATTAGGGTTTTTATCCAAAATTAAGCATCCAATAGGTGTGTTTGTGTCATTGGACTAAAATTTAGGTCATTTTCGTCTTCCCTACACTTAATCTTGTCCAATTAGGGTTTTGAACCAATCTTGTGCATCCAATAGGTCATTTTCGTCCTCCCAAGTCTTAATCTTGTCGAATTAGGGTTTTTAACCTATCTTGTGCATCCAATAGGTGTTTTTGTGTCATTGGATTAACATTTAGGTCATTTTTGTCCTCCCTACACTTAATATTGTCCAATTAGGGTTGTTAACTAATCTTTTGCATCCAATAGGTGTGTTTGTGTCATTGGATAAACATTTAGGTCATTTTCATCCTCTCAAATCTTAATGTTGTCCAATTAGGGTTTTTATCCTATCTTGTGCATCCAATACGTGTTTTTGTGCTATTGGATGAAAATTTTGGTCATTTTCGTCCTCCCTACGCAGATTCTTGTCCATTTAGGGTTTTTAACCACTCTTGTGCACCCAATAGGTGTGTTTGTGTCATTGGATGAACATTTAGCTTATTTTTGTCCTCCCTACTCATAATCTAGTCTAATTTGGGTTTTTAACCTATCTTGTGCATCCAATAGGTGTTTTTATGTCATTGGATGAACAATTAGGTCATTTTTATCCTCCCTACACTTAATCTTATCCAATTAGGGTTTTTATCAAATCTTTTGCATCCAATAGGTCTGTTTGTGTCATTGGATGAACATTTAGGTCATTTTCGTCCTCACTAGGCCTATTCTTGTCCAATTAAGGTTTATAACCAATCTTGTGCATCCAATATGTGTGTGTGTGTCGTTGGAAGAACATTTAGGTCATTTTCGACCTCCCTACACATAATCTCGTCCAATTAGGGTTTTTATCCAAAATTAAGCATCCAATAGGTGTGTTTGTGTCATTGGACTAACATTTAGGTCATTTTCGTCTTCCCTACACTTAATCTTGTCCAATTAGGGTTTTTAACCAATCTTGTGCATCCAATAGGTCATTTTCGTCCTCCCAAGTCTTAATCTTGTCGAATTAGGGTTTTTAACCTATCTTGTGCATCCAATAGGTGTTTTTGTGTCATTGGATGAACATTTAGGTCATTTTTGTCCTCCCTACACTTAATATTGTCCAATTAGGGTTTTTAACTAATCTTTTGCATCCAATAGGTGTGTTTCTGTCATTGGATAAACATTTAGGTCATTTTCGTCCTCTCAAATCTTAATGTTGTCCAATTAGGGTTTTTAACCTATCTTGTGCATCCAATACGTGTTTTTGTGCTATTGAATGAAAATTTTGGTCATTTTCGTCCTCCCTAGGCAGATTCTTGTCCAATTAGGGTTTTTAACCAATCTTGTGCACCCAATAGGTGTGTTTGTGTCATTGTATGAACATTTTGGTCATTTTCCTCCTCACTTTGCCTATAGGTGTGTTTTGTCATTGGATTACCATTTAGGTCATTTTCCTTCTCCCTACACTTAATCTTTTCCAATTAGGGTTTTTAACCAATCTTGTGCATCCAATAGGTGTGATTGTGTCATTGGATGAACATTTAGGTCATTTTCAACCTCCGTACACTTAATATTTTCCAATTAGGGTTTTTAACAAATCTTGTGCATTCAACAGCTGTGTTTATGTCATTGGATTAACATTTAGTTGATTTTCGTCCTCCCTACACTTAATCTTGTCCAGTTAGGGTTTTTAACCAATCATGGGCATCCAATAGGTGTGTTTGTGTCATTAGATGAATATTGAGGTCATTTTCGTCCTCCCAAGTCTTAATCTTGTAAAATTAGGGTTTTTAACCAATCTTGTGCATCCAATAACTATGTTTGTGTCATTGGATGAACATTTAGGTCATTTTCCTCCTCCCAAGTCTTAATCTTGTCCAATAATTAGGGTTTTAAACCAATCTTGTGCATCCAATGGGTGTTTTTCTGCCATTGGATGAACATTTAGGTCATTTTCGTCCTCCCAAGTCTTAATCTTGTTCAATTAGGGTTTTTAAACAATCTTTTGCATCCAATAGGTGTGTTTGTGTCATTGGATGAACATTTAGGTCATTTTCGTGCTCCCAAGTCTTAATCTTGTCGAATTAGGGTTTTTAACCTATCTTGTGCATCCAATAGGTGTTTTTGTGTCATTGGATGAACATTTAGGTCATTTTTGTCCTCCCTACACTTAATCTTGTCCAATTGGGGTTTTTATCAAATCTTTTGCATCCAATAGGTGTGTTTGATTCATTCGATGAACATTTAGGTCATTTTCATCCTCACTAGGCCTATTCTTGTCCAATTAAGGTTTTTAACCAATCTTTTGCATCCAATATGTGTGTTTGTGTCGTTGGAAGAACATTTAGGTCATTTTCGACCTCCCTACACTTAATCTCGTCCCATTAGGGTTTTTATCCACAATTATGCATCCAATAGGTGTGTTTGTGTCATTGGACTAACCTTTAGGTGATTTTCGTCTTCCCTACACTTAATCTTGTCCAATTTGGGTTTTTAACCAATCTTGTGCATCCAATAGGTCATTTTCATCCTCCCAAGGCTTAATCTTGTTGAATTAGGGTTTTTAACCTATCTTGTGCATCCAATAGGTGTTTTTGTGTCATTGGATGAACATTTAGGTCATTTTGGTCCTCCCTACACCTAATCTTGTCCAATTAGGTTTTCTACCAATTCTTTTGCATCCAATAGGTGTGTTTGTGTCATTGGATGAACATTTAGGTAATTTTCGTTATCACTAGGCCTATTCTTGTCCAATTAAGGTTTTTCACCTATCTTGTGCATCCAATATGTGTTTTTGTGTCATTGGATGAACATTTAGGTTATTTTTGTCCTCCCTCCACTTAATCTTGTCCAATTACGGTTTTTAAAAAATCTTTTGCATCCAATAGGTGTGTTTGTGTCATTGCATGAACATTGTGGTCATTTTCGTCCTCACTTGGCCTATTCTTGTCCAATTAAGGTTTTTAACAAATATTGTGAATCCAATAGATGTGCTTCGTCATTGGATTAACATTTAGGTCATTTTCCTCCTCCCTACACTTAATCTTGTCCAATTAGGGTTTTTAACCAATCTTGTACATCCAATAGGTGTGATTGTGTCATTGGATGAACATTTAGGTCATTTTCGACCTCCAAACACTTAATCTTCTCCAATTAGGGTTTTTAACAAATCTTGTGCATCCAACAGGTGTGTTTGTGTCATTGGATTAACATTTAGGTTATTTTTGTCCTCCCTACACTTAATCTTGTGAATTACGGTTTTTAAAAACTCTTTTGCATCCAATAAGTGTGTTTGTGTTATTGCATGAACATTTTGGTCATTTTCGTCCTCACTAGGCCTATTCTTGTCCAATTAAGGTTTTTAACAAATATTGTGAATCCAATAGGAGTGTTTTGTCATTGGATGAACATTTAGGTCATTTTTGTCCTCCCTACACTTAATCTAGTCCAATTTGGGTTTTTAACCTATCTTGTGCATCCAATAGGTGTTATTTTATCAATGGATGAACATTTTGGTCATTTTCGTCCTCTCTAGGCCTATTCTTGTCCAATTAGGGTTTCTAACAAATCTTGTACATCCAACAGGTATGTTTGTGTCATTGGATTAACAATTAGGTCATTTTCCTCCTCCCTACACTTAGTCCTGTCCAATTAGGGTTTTTAACCAATCTTGTGCATCCAATAGGAGTGATTGTGTCATTGGATGAACATTTAGGTCATTTTCGACCTCCCTACACTTAATCTTGTCCAATTAGGGTTTTTAACAAATCTTGTGCATCCAACTAGTGTGTTAGTGTCATTGGATTAACATTTAGGACATTTTCGTCCTCCCTACACTTAATCTTGTCCAATTAGGGTTTTTAACCAATCTTCTGCATCCAATAAGTGTGTTTGTGTCGTTGGATGAAAATTTAGGTCATTTTCGTCCTCCCAAATCTTAATCTTGTCCAATTAGGATTTTTAACCAATCTTGTGCATCCAATAGGTGTGTTTGTGTCATTGGAAAAACGTTTAGGTCATTTTCCTCCTCCCAAGTCTTAATCTTGTCCAATTAGGGTTTTTAACCAATCTTGGGCATTCAATGGATGTTTTTGTGTCGTTGGATGAACATTTAGATCATTTTCGTTCTCCCATGTCTTAATCTTGTCCAATTAGGGTTTTTAACCAATATTTTACAACCAATAGGTGTGTTTGTGTCATTGGATGAACATTTAGGTCATATTCGTCCTCCCAAGTCTTAATCTTGTCCAATTAGGGTTTTTAACCAATCTTTTGCATCCAATAGGTGTTTTTGTGTCGTTGGATGAACATTTAGGTCATTATCGTCCTCCCTACACCTAATCTTGTCCAATAAGGGTTTTTATCAAATCTTTTGCATCCAATTGGTTTGTTTCTGTCGTTGGATGAACATTTAAGTCATTTTCGTCTTCATTAGGCCTATTCTTGTCCAATTAAGGTTTTTAACCAATCTTGTGCATCCAATAGGTGTGTTTGTGTCTTTGGAAGAACATTTAGATAATTTTCGACCTCCCTACACTTAATCTTGTCCAATTAGGGTTTTTATCCAATATTATGCGTCCAATAGGTGTGTTTGTGTCATTGGATTAACATTTAGGTCATTTAGTCTTCCCTACACTTCATCTTGTCCAATTTGGGTTTTCTCCAATCTTGTGCATCCAATAGGTCATTTTCATCCTCCCAAGTCTTAATCATGTCGAATTAGGGTTTTTAACCTATCTTGTTCAACCAATAGGTGATTTTGTTTCATTGGATAAATATTTAGGTCATTTCAATCCTCCCTACAGTTAATCTTGTCCAATTAGGGTTTCTAACAAATCTTGTACATCCAACAGGTGTGTTTGTGTCATTGGATTAACAATTAGGTCATTTTCCTCCTCCCTACACTTAGTCTTGTCCAATTAGGGTTTTTAACCAATCTTATGCATCCAATAGGTGTGATTGTGTCGTTGGATGAACATTTAGGTCATTTTCGACCTTCCTACACTTAATCTTGTCCAATTAGGGTTTTTAACAAATCTTGTGCATCCAACAGGTGTGTTAGTGTTATTGGATTAACATTTATGACATTTTCGTCCTCCCTACACTTATTCTTGTTCAATTAGGGTTTTTAACCAATCTTGTGCTTCCAATAGGTGTGTTTGTGTCATAAGATGAACATTTAGGTCATTTTCGTCCACCCAAGTCTTAATCCTGTCCAATTAGGGTTTTTCACCTATCTCGTGTACCCAATATGTGTTTTTGTGTCATTGGATGAACATTTAGGTCATTTTTGTCCACCCTACACTTAATCTTGTCCAATTACGGTTTTTAAAAAATCTTTTGCATCCAATAGGTGTGGTTGTGTCATTGCATGAACATTTTGGTCATTTTCGTCCTCACTAGGCCCATTCTTGTCCAATTAAGGTTTTTAACAAATATTTTGAATCCAATAGGAGTGTTTTGTCATTGGATTAACATTTAGGTCATTTTCCTCGTCCCTAAACTTAATCTTGTCCAATTAGGGTTTTTAACCAGTCTTTTGTCTCCAATAGGTGTGATTGAGTCATTGGATGAACATTTAGGTCATTTTCAACCTCCCTACACTTAATCTTGTCCAGAAGGTGTGTTTGTGTCATTGGATGAACATTTAGGTCATTTTCGTCTTCCCAAGTCTTAATGTTGTCCAATTTGGGCTTTTAACCAATCTTGTGCATCCAATTGTGTGTTTGTGTCATTGGATTAAAATTTAGGTCATTTTCGTCCTCCCTATGCAAATTCTTGTTCAATAAGGTTGATTAACCAATCTTGTGCATCCAATAGATGTGTTTGTGTTATTAGATGAACATTTACAACATTTTCGACCTCCTTAGGCTAATTCTTGTCGAATTAGGGTTTTTAACCAATCTTGTCCACCTAATAGGTGTGTTTGTGTCAATGGATTAACATTTAGGTCATTTTCGTCCTCCCAAATCTTAATGTTGTCCAAATAGGGGTTTTAACCTATCTTGTGCATCCAATACGTGTTTTTGTGACATTGGATTAAAATATTGGTCATTTTCGTCCTCCCTAGGCAAATTCTTGTCCAATTAGGGTTTTAACCAATCTTGTGCATCCAATAGGTGTGTTTCTGTCATTGGATGAAAAGTTAGGTCATTTTTGTCCTCCCTACACTTAATCTAGTCCAATTTGGGTTTTTAACCTATCTTGTGCATCCAATAGGTGTTTTTGTGTCATTGGATGAACATATCTGTCATTTTTGTCCTCTCTAGGCCTATTCTTGTCCAATTATGGTTTTTAACGAATGTTGTGCATCCAATAGATATGCTTCGTCATTGGATTAACATTTAGGTCATTTTCCTCCTCCCTACACTTAATGTTGTCCAATTAGGGTTTTTAACCAATCTTGTGCATCCAATAGGTGTGTTTGTGTCATTAGATGAAAATTTAAGTCATTTTCGTCCTCCCAAGTCTTAATCTTGTCCAATTCGGATTTTTAACCAATTTTGTGCATCCAATAGGTGTGTTTGTGTCATCGGAAGAACAATTAGGTCATTTTCCTCCTCCCAAGTCTTAATCTTATCCAATTATGGTTTTTATCCAATCATGGGCATCCAATGGGTGTTTTTGTGTCATTGGATGAACATTTAGGTCATTTTCGTCCTCCCAAGGCTTAATCTTGTCCAATTAGGGTTTTTAACCAATCTTTTGCATCCAATAGGTGTGTTTGTGTCATTGCATGAACATTTAGGTCATTTTCATCCTCCCTACACTTAATCTTATCCAATTAGAGTTTTTATCAAATCTTTTGCGTCCAATAGGTGTGTTTGTGTCATTGGATGAACATTTAGGTCATTTTCGTACTCACTAGGCCTATTCTTGTCGAATTAAGGTTTATAACCAATCTTGTGCATCCAATATGTGTGTTTGTGTCGTTGGAAGAACATTTAGGTCATTTTCGACCTCCCTACACATACTCTCGTCCAATTAGGGTTTTTATCCAAAATTATGCATCCAATAGGTGTGTTTGTGTCATTGGACTAACATTTAGGTCATTTTCGTCTTCCCTACACTTAATCTTGTCCAATTCGGGTTTTTAACAAATCTTGTGCATCCAATAGGTCATTTTCGTCCTCCCAAGTCTTAATCTTGTCGAATTAGGGTTTTTAACCTATCTTGTGCATCCAATAGGTGTTTGGTCATTGGATTAACATTTAGGTCATTTTCCTCCTCCCTACACTTAATCTTGTCCAATTAGGGTTTTTAACCAATCTTGTGCATCCAATAGGTGTGATTGTGTCATTGGATGAACATTTAGGTCATTTTCAACCTCCTTACACTTAATCTTGTCCAATTAGGGTTTTTAACCAATCTTATGCATCGACTAGGTGTGTTTGTGTCATTGGATGAACATTTAGGTCATTTTCGTCTTCCCAAATCTTAATGTTGTCCAATTTGGGTTTTTAACCAATCTTGTGCATCCAATTGGTGTGTTTGTGTCATTGGATTAAAACTTAAGTCATTTTCGTCCTCCCTTGGGAAATTCTTGTTCAATTAGGGTGTTTAACCAATCTTGTGCATCCAATAGGTGTGTTTGTGACATTGGATGAACATTTAGGTCATTTTCGAGCTCCCTACACTTAATTTTGTCCAATTTGGGTTTTTAACCAATCTTCTGCATCCAATTGGTGTGTTTGTGTCATTGGATTAAAACATAGACCATTTTCGTTCTCCCTAGGCAAATTCTTGTTCAATTAGGGTGTTTATCGAATCTTGTGCATCCAATAGGTGCGTGTGTGTTAGTGGATGAACTTTTGGGTCATTTTTGTCTTCCCAAGTCTTAATGTTGTCCAATTTGGGTTTTTAACTAATCTTGTGCATCCAATAGGTGTGTTTGTGTCATTGGATTAAAATTTAGGTCATTTTCGTCCTCCCTAGGCAAATTCTTGTCCAATTAAGGTTTTGTACCAATCATGTGCAACCAATAGGTGTGTTTGTGTAATTGGATGAGCATTTAGGTCATTTTTGTCTTCGTTACACTTAATATTGTCCAATTAGGGTTTTGTAACCAATCTTTTGCATCCAATAGGTGTGTTTGTGTCATTGGATGAACTTTTAGGTCATTTTCGTCCTTCCTAGGCTTATTCTTGTCCAACTACGGTTTTGAACCAATATTGTGCATCCAATAGGTGTGTTTGTGTCATTGGATGAACAATTAGGTCATTTTCATCCTCTCAAGTCTTAATCTTGTCCAATTACGGTGTTTAGCCAATCTTGTGCATCCAATAGGTGTGTCTGTGTCATGGGATGAACATTTAGGTCATTTTCGTCCTCCCTACACTTAATCTTGTTTAATTACGGTGTTTAGCCAATCTTGTGCATCCAATAGGTGTGTCTGTGTCATTGGATGAACATTTAGGTCATTTTCGTCCTCACTAGGCCTATTCTTGTCTAATTAAGGTTTATAACCAATCTTGTGCATCCAATATGTGTGTTTGTTTCGTTGGAAGAACATTTAGGTCATTTTGGACCTCCCTACACTTAATCTCGTCTAATTAGGGTTTTTATCCAAAATTAAGCATCCAATAGGTGTGTTTGTGTCATTGGACTAACATTTAGGTCACTTTCGTCTTCCCTGCACTTAATCTTGTCCAATTAGGGTTTTTAACCAATCTTGTGCATCCAATAGGTCATTTTCGTCCTCCCAAGTCTTAATCTTGTCGAATTAGGGTTTTTAACGTATCTTGTGCATCCAATAGGTGTTTTTGTGTCATTGGATGAACATTTAGGTCATTTTTTTCCTCCCTACACTTAATATTGTCCAATTAGGGTTGTTAAGTAATCTTTTGCATCCAATAGGTGTGTTTGTGTCATTGGATGAACATTTAGGTCATTTTCGTCCTCTCAAATCTTAATGTTGTCCAATTAGGGTTTTTAACCTATCTTGTGCATCCAATACGTGTTTTTGTGCTATTGGATGGAAATTTTGGTCATTTTCGTCCTCCCTAGTCAGATTCTTGTCCAATTAGGGTTTTTAACCAATTTTGTGCACCCAATACGTGTATTTGTGTTATTGGATGAACATTTAGCTTATTTTTGTCCTCCCTACTCTTAATCTAGTCCAATTTGGGTTTTTAACCTATCTTGTGCATCCAATAGGTGTTTTTGTGTCATTGGATGAACAATTTGGTCATTTTTATCCTCCATACACTTAATCTTATCCAATTAGGGTTTTTATCAAATCTTTTGCATCCAATAGGTGTGTTTGTGTCATTGGATGAACATTTAGGTCATTTTCGTCCTCACTAGGCCTATTCTTGTCCAATTAAGGTTGATAACCAATCTTGTGCATCCAATATGTGTGTTTTTGTCGTTGGAAGAACATTTAGGTCATTTTCGACCTCCCTACACATAATCTCGTCCAATTAGGGTTTTTATCCAAAATTAAGCATCCAATAGGTGTGTTTGTGTCATTGGACTAACATTTAGGTCATTTTCGTCTTCCCTACACTTAATCTTGCCAAATTAAGGTTTTTAACCAATCTGGTGCATCCAATAGGTCATTTTCGTCCTCCCTAGTCTTAACCTTGTCGAATTAGGGTTTTTAACCTATCTTGTGCATCCAATAGGTGTTTTTGTGTCATTGGATGAACATTTAGGTCATTTTTGTCCTCCCTACACTTAATATTGTCCAATTAGGGTTTTTAATTAATCTTTTGCATCCAATAGGTGTGTTTCTGTCATTGGATGAACATTTAGGTCATTTTCGTCCTCTCAAATCTTAATGTTGTCCAATTAGGGTTTTTAACCTATCTTGTGCATCCAATACGTGTTTTTGTGCTATTGGATGAAAATTTTGGTCATTTTCATCCTCCCTAGGCAGATTCTTTTCCAATTAGGGTTTTTAACCAATCTTGTGCACCCAATAGGTGTGTTTGTGTCATTGGATGAACATTTAGGTTATTTTTGTCCTCCCTACTCTTAATCTAGTCCAATTTGGGTTTTTAACCTATCTTGTGCATCCAATAGGTGTTTTTGTGTCATCGGATGAACATTTTGGTCATTTTCCTCCTCACTTGGCCTATTCTTGTCCAATTAGCATTTTTAACGAATATTGTGCATCCAATAGGTGTGTTTTGTCATTGGATTAACATTTAGGTCATTTTCCTCCTCCCTACACTTAATCTTATCCAATTAGGGTTTTTAACTAATCTTGTGCATCCAATAGGTGTGATTGTGTCATTGGATAAACATTTAGGTCATTTTCAACCTCCCTACACTTAATCTTGTCCAATTAGGGTTTTTAACAAATCTTGTGCATCCAACAGGTGTGTTTGTGTCATTGGATTAACATTTAGTTCATTTTCGTCCTCCCTACACTTAATCCTGTCCAGTTAGGGTTTTTAACCAATCATGGGCATCCAATAGGTGTGTTTGTGTCATTAGATGAATATTTAGGTCATTTTCGTCCTCCCAAGTCTTAATCTCGTCAAATTAGGGTTTTTAACCAATCTTGTGCATCCAATAAGTATGTTTGTGTCATTGGATGAACATTTAGGTCATTTTCCTCCTCCCAAGTCTTATTCTTGTCCAATAATTAGCGTTTTTAACCAATCTTGGGCATCCAATGGGTGTTTTTGTGTCATTGGATGAACATTTAGGTCATTTTCGTCCTCCCATGTCTTAATCTTGTTCAATTAGGGTTTTTAACCAATCTTTTGCATCCAATAGGTGTGTTTGTGTCATTGGATGAACATTTAGGTCATTTTCGTGCACCCAAGTCTTAATCTTGTCGAATTAGGGTTTTTAACCTATCTTGTGCATCCAATAGGTGTTTTTGTGTCATTGGATGAACATTTAGGTCATTTTTGTCCTCCCTACACTAAATCTTGTCCAATTAGGGTTTTTATCAAATCTTTTCCATCCAATAGGTGTTTTTAATTCATTGGATGAACATTTAGGACATTTTCATCCTCACTAGGCCTATTCTTGTCCTATTAAGGTTTTTAACCAATCTTGTGCATCCAATATGTGTGTTTGTGTCGTTGGATTAACATTTAGGTCATTTTCCTCTTCCCTACACTTAATCTTGTCCAATTAGGGTTTTTAACCAATCTTGTGCATCCAATAGGTGTGTTTGTGTCATTGGATGAACATTTAGGTCATTTTTGACCTCCTTACACTTAATCTTGTCCAATTAGGGTTTTTAACAAATCTAGTGCATCCAACAGGTGTGTTTGTGTCATTGGATTAACATTTAGGTCATTTTCGACCTCCCTACATTTAATCTTGTCCAATTAGGGTTTTTGACAAATCTTGTGCATCCAACAGGTGTGTTTGTGTCATTGGATTAACATTTAGGTCATTTTAGTCCTGCCAAGTCTTAATCTGGTCCAATTAGGATTTTTAACCAATCTTGTGCATCCAATAGGTGTGTTTATGTCATCGGAAGAATATTTAGGTCATTTTCCGCCTCCCAAGCCTTAATCTTGTCCAATTAGGGTTTTTAACCAATCATGGGCATCCAATGGGTGTTTTTGTGTCATTGGATGAACATTTAGGTCATTTTCGTCATTGGATTAATATTTAGGTCATTTTCCTCTTCCCTACACTTAATCTTGTCCAATTAGGGTTTTTAACCAATCTTGTGCATCCAATAGGTGTGATTGTGTCATTGGATGAACATTTAGTTCATTTTTGACCTCTTTACACTTAATCTGGTCTAATTAGGGTTTTTAACAAATCTTGTGCATCCAACAGGTGTGTTTGTGTCATTCGATTAACATTTAGGTCATTTTCATCGTCCCTACACTCAATCTTGTCGAATTAGGGTTTTTAACCAATCTTTTGCATCCAATAGGTGTGTTTATATCATTGGATGAAAATTTAGGTCATTTTCGTCCACCCAAGTCTTAATCTTGTCCAATTAGGGTTTTTCACCTATCTTGTGTATCGTATATGTTTTTTTCTGTCATTGGATGAACATTTAGGTCATTTTTGTCCTCCCTACACTTAATCTTGTCCAATTACGGTTTTTAAAAAATGTTTTGCATCCAATAGGTGTGTTTGTGTCCTCACTAGGCCTATTCTTGTCCAATTAAGGTTTTTAACAAATATTTTGAATCCAATAGGAGTGTTTTCTCATTGGATTAACATTTAGGTCATTTTCCTCCTCCCTAAACTTAATCTTGTCCAATTAGGGTTTTTAACCAATCTTCTGCCTCCAATTAGGGTTTTTAACCAATCTTCTGCCTCCATTGGATGAACATTTAGGTCATTTTCGTGCTCCCAAGTCTTAATCTTGTCGAATTAGGGTTTTTAACCTATCTTGTGCATCCAATAGGTGTTTTTGTGTCATTGGAAGAACATTTAGGTCATTTTCGACCTCCCTACACTTAATTTGGTCCAATTTGGGTTTTTAACTAATCTTGTGCATCCAATAGGTGTGTTTGTGTCATTGGAAGAACATTTAGGTCATTTTCCTCCTCCCAAGTCTTAATCTTGTTCAATTAGGGTTTTTAACCAATCTTGGGCATCCAATGGGTGTTTTTGTGTCATTGGATGAACATTTAGGTCATTTTCGTCCTCCGAAGACTTAATCTTGTCCAATTAGGGTTTTTAACCAATCTTTTGCATCCAATTGGTGTGTTTGAGTCATTGGACGAACAATCAGCTCATTTTGGTCTTCCCAAGTCTTAATGTTGTTCAATTTGGGTTTTTAACCAATCTTGTCCATCCAATTTGTGTGTTTCTATCATTGGATTAAGATTTAGGTTATTTTTGTCCTCCCTAGGCAAATTCTTGTTCAATTAGGGTGTATCACCAATCTTGTGCATCCAATAGGTATGTTTGTGTCATTAGATGAACATTTTGAACATTTTCGACCTCCCTAGGCTAGTTCTTGTCGAATTAGGGTTTTTAACGAATCTTGTGCATCCAATAGCTGTGTTTGTGTCAATGGATTAACATTTAGTTCATTTTCGTCCTCCTAAATCTTAATGTTGTCTAATTAGGGTTTTTAACCTATCTGTGGCATCCAATACGTGTTTTTGTGTCATTGGATGAAATTTTTAGTCATTTTCGTCCTCCCTAGGCAAATTCTTGTCCAGTTAGGGTTTTTAACCAATCTTGTGCATACAATAGGTGTGTTTGTGTCATTGGATGAACATTTAGGTCATTTTTGTTCTCCCTACACCTAATCTAGTCCAATTTGGGTTTTTAACCTATCTTGTGCATCCAATAGGTGTTATTGTGTCAATGGATGAACATTTTGGTCATTTTCTTCCTCTGTAGGCCTATTCTTGTCCAATAGGTGTTATTGTGACAATGGATGTCCTTTGTCATTGGATTAACATTTAAGTCATTTTCCTCTTCCCTACACTTAATCTTGTCTAATTAGGGTTTTTAACCAATCTTGTGCATCCAGTAGGTGTGATTGTGTCATTGGATGAACATTTAGGTCATTTTCGACCTCCCTACACTTAATCTAGTCCAATTAGGGTTTTTAACATATCTTGTGCATCCAAAAGGTGTGTTTGTGTCATTGGATTAACATTTAGGTCATTTTCGTCCTCCCTACACTTAATCTTGTCCAATTAGGGTTTTTATCCAATAGGTGTGTTTGTGTCATTGGATTAACATTTAGGTCATTTCGTCTTCCCTACACTTAAACTTGTCCAATTTGGGTTTTTATAAAATCTTGTGCATCCAATAGGTCATTTTCATCCTCCCAAGTCTTAATCTTGTCGAATTAGGGTTTTTAACCTATCTTGTGCATCCAATAGGTGTTTTTGTTTCATTGGATAAACATTTAGGTCATTTTCGTCCTCCCTATAGTTAATCTTGTCCAATTATGGTTTCTAACAAATCTTGTATATCCAACAGGTGTGTTTGTGTCATTGGATTAACAATTAGGTCATTTTCCTCCTCCCTACACTTAATCTTGTCCAATTAGGGTTTTTAACAAATCTTGTGCATCCAACAGGTGTGTTAGTGTCATTGGATTAACATTTAGGTCATTTTTGTCCTCGCTACACTTAATCTTGTCCAATTAGGGTTTTTAACCAATCTTGTGCATCCAATAGGTGTGTTTGTGTCATAAGATGAACATTTAGGTCATTTTCGTCCACCCAAGTCTTAATCTTGTCCAATTAGGGTTTTTCACCTATCTTGTGTATCCTATATGTTTTTTTCTGTCATTGGATGAACATTTAGGTCATTTTTGTCCTCCCTACACATAATCTTGTCCAATTACGGTTTTTAAAAAGTGTTTTGCATCCAATAGGTGTGTTTGTGTCCTCACTAGGCCTATTCTTGTCCAATTAAGGTTTTTAACAAATATTTTGAATCCAATAGGAGTGTTTTCTCATTGGATTAACATTTAGGTCATTTTCCTCCTCCCTAAACTTAATCTTGTCCAATTAGGATTTTTAACCACTCTTCTGCCTCCAATAGGTGTGATTGAGTCATTGGATGATCATTTAGGTCATTTTCAACCTCCCTACACTTAATCTTGTCCAGAAGGTGTGTTTGTGTCATTGGATGAACATTTAGGTCATTTTCGTCTTCCCAAGTTTTAATGATGTCCAATTTGGGCTTTTAACCAATCTTGTGCATCCAATTGGTGTGTTTGTGTCATTGGATTAAAATTTAGGTCATTTTCGTCCTCCCTTCGCAAATTCTTGTCCAATAAGGGTGATTAACCAATCTTGTACATCCAATAGGTGTGTTTGTGTTATTAGATGAACATTTAGAACATTTTTTCGACCTCCTTAGTCTAATTCTTGTCGAATTAGGTTTTTTAACCAATCTTGTGCATCTAATAGGTGTGTTTGTGTCAATGGATTAACATTTAGGTCATTTTCGTCCTCCCAAATCTTAATGTTGTCCAATTAGGGTTTTTAACCTATCTTGTGCATCCAATACGTGTTTTTGTGTCATTGGATTAAAATATTGGTCATTTTCGTCCTCCCTAGGCAAATTCTTGTCCAATTAGGGTTTTAACCAATCATGTGCATCCAATAGGTGTGTTTGTCTCATTGGATGATCATTTAGGTCATTTTTGTCCTCCCTACACTTAATCTAGTCCAATTTGGGTTTTTAACCTATCTTGTGCATCCAACAAGTGTTTTTGTGTCATTGGATGAACATTTCTATCATTTTCGTCCTCTCTAGGCCTATTCTTTTCCAATTATGATTTTTAACGAATATTGGGCATCCAATAGATGTGCTTCGTCATTGGATTAACATTTAGGTCATTTTCTTCCTCCCTACACTTAATCTTGTCCAATTAGGGTTTTTAACCAATCTTGTGCATCCAATAGGTGTGATTGTGTCATTGGATGAACATTTAGGTCATTTTCGACCACCCTACACTTAATCTTGTCCAATTAGGGTTTTTAACAAATCTTGTGCATCCAACAGGTGTGTTTGTGTCATTGGATTAACATTTAGGTCATTTTCGTCCTCCCTACAATTAATCTTGTCCAATTAGGGATTTTTACCAATCTTGTGCATCCAATAGGTGGGTATGTGTCATTGGTTGAAAATTTAAGTCATTTTCGTCCTCCCAAGTCTTAATCTTGTCCAATTTGGATTTTTAACCAATCTTGTGCATCCAATAGGTGTGTTTGTGTCATCGGAAGAACATTTAGGTCATTTTCCTCCTCCCAAGTCTTAATCTTGTCCAATTAGGGTTTTTAACCAATCATGGGCATCCAATGGGTGTTTTTGTGTCATTGGATGAACATTTAGGTCATTTTCGTCCGCCGGAGGCTCAATCTTGTCCAATTAGGAATTTTAACCAATCTTTTGCATCCAATAGGTGTGTTTGTGTCATTGCATGAACATTTTGGTCATTTTCGTCCTCCCAAGTCTTAATCTTGTCCAATAACGGTTTTTACCAATCTTGTGCATCCAATAGGTGTGTTTGTCTCATTGGATGAACATTTAGGTCATTTTTGTCATTCCTACACATTATCTTGTCCAATTAGGATTTTTCACCCATCTTGTGCATCCAATAGGTGTGTTTGTGTCATTGGATGAACATTTAGGTCATTTTCGTCCTCCCTACGCTTAATCTTGTCCAATTAGGGTTTTTAACTCATCTTGTGCATTCAATAGGAGTGTTTGTGATATTGGATCAACATTTAGGTCATTTTCGACCTCCCTACGATTATTCTTGTCCAATTAGGGTTTTTAACCAGTCTTGTGCATCTAATATATGTGTTTGTGTCATTGGATGAACATTTTGGTCATTTTCGTCTTCCCAAGTCTTAATGTTGTCCAATTTGGGTTGTTAACCAATCTTGTACATCCAATAGGTGTGTTTGTGTCATTGAATGAACATGTAGGTCATTTTTGTCCTCCCTACACTTAATCTAGTCCAATTTGTGTTTGTAACCTATCTTGTGCATCCAATAGGTGTTTTTATGTCATTGGATGAACATTTTGGACATTTTGGTCCTCTCTAGGCCTATTATTGTCCATTTAGGGTTTTTAACGAATATTGTGCATCCAATAGATGTGCTTTGTCATTCGATTAATATTTAGGTGATTTTCCTCCTCCCTACACTTAATCTTGTCCAATTTGGATTTTTAACCAATCTTGTGCATCCAATAGGTGTGATTGAGTAATTGGATGAACATTTAGGTCATTTCCGACCTCGCTACACTTAATCTTGTCCAATTATGGTTTTTGACAAATCTTGTGCATCCAATAGGTGTGTTTGTGTCATTGGATTAACATTTAGGTCATTTTCGTCTTCCCTACACTTAATCTTGTCCAATTAGGGTTTTTAACCAATCTTGTGCATCCAATAGGTGTCTTTGTGTCAATGGATGAAAATTTAGGTCATTTTCGTTCTCCCAAGTCTTAATCTTGTCCAATTAGGGTTTTTAACCAATCTTGTGCATCCAATAGGCGTGTTTGTGTCATTGCAAGAACATTTAGGTCAGTTTCCTCGTCCCAAGTCTGAATCTTGTCCAATTAGGGTTTTTAAACAATCTTGGACATTCAATGGGTGTTTTTGTTCCATTGGATTAACATTTAGGCCATTTTCGTCCTCCCTAGTCTTAATCTTGTCCAATTACTGTTTTTAACCAATATTTTGCATCTAATAGGTGTGTTTGTATCATTGGATGAACATTTAGGTCATTTTTGTCCTCCCAAGTCTTAATCTTGTCGAATTAGGGTTTTTAACCTATCTTGTGCATCCAATAGGTTTTTTTGTGTCATTGGATGAACATTTAGGTCATTTTCGTCCTCCCTACACTTAATCTTGTCCAATTAGGGTTTCTAACAAATCTTTTGCGTCCAATAGGTGTGTTTGTGTCATTGGATTAACATATAGGTCATTTCGTCTTCCCTACACTTAATCTTGCCCAATTAGGGTTTTTATCCAATCTTGTGCATCCAATAGGTCATTTTCATCCTCCCAAGTCTTAATCTTGTCGAATTAAGGTTTTAAACCTATCTTGTGCATCCAATAGGTGTTTTTGTTTCATTGGATGAACATTTAGATCATTTTCGTCCTCCCTACACTTGATCTTGTCCAATTAGGGTTTCTAACAAATCTTTTGCATCCAATAGGTGTGTTTGTGTCATTGGATGAACATTTATGTCATTTTCGTCCTCACTAGGCCTATTCTTGTCCAAATAGGGTTTTTAACGAATATTGTGCATCCAAAAGGTGTGTTTTGTCATAGGATTAACTTTTAGTTCATTTTCCTCCTCCCTACACTTAATCTTGTCCAATTAGGGTTTTTAACCAATCTTGTTCATCGAATAGGTGTGATTGTGTCATTGGATGAACATTTAGGTCATTTTCGACCTCCCTTCACTTAATCTTGTCCAATTAGGGTTTTTAACAAATCATGTGCATCCAACAGGTGTGTTTGTGTCATTGGATTAGCATTTAGGTCATTTTCGTCCTCCCTACACTTAATCTTGTCCAATTATGGTTTTTAACCAATCTTGTGCATCCAATAAGTGTGTTTGTGTCATAAGATGAACATTTAGGTCATTTTCGTCCTCCCAAGTCTTAATCTTGTCCAATTAGGGTTTTTAACCAATCTTGTGTGTCCAATAGGTGTGCTTGTGTCATTGGATGAACATTTCGGTCATTTTCCTCCTCCCAAGTCTTAATCTTGTCCAATTAGGGTTTTTAACCAATCCTTTGCTTCCAATAGGAGTGTTTGTGTCATTGGATGAACATTTAGGTCATTTTCGTCCTTCCAAGTCTTAATCTTGTCCAATTAGGGTTTTTAACGAATCTTGTGCATCCAATAGGTGTGTTTGTGTCATTGGATGAACATTTCGGTCATTTTCCTCCTCCCAAGTCTTAATCTTGTCGAATTAGGGTTTTTAACCTATCTTGTGCATCCAATAGGTGTGTTTGTGTCATTGGAAGAATATTTAGGTCATTTTCGACCTCCCTACACTTAATCTCGTCCAATTAGGGGTTTTATCCAAAATTATGCATCCAATAGGTGTGTTTGTGTCATTGGACTAACATTTAGGTCATTTTCGTCTTCCCTGCACTTAATCTTGTCCAATTAGGGTTTTTAACCAATCTTGTGCATCCAATAGGTCATTTTCTTCCACCCATGTCTTAATCTTGTCGAATTAGGGTTTTTAACCTATCTTGTGAATCCAATAGGTGTTTTTCTATCTTTGGATGAACATTTAGGTCATTTTGGTCCTCCCTACACTTAATCTGGTCCAATTAGGTTTTCTATCAAATCTTTTGCATCCAATAGGTGTGTTTGTGTCATTGGATGAACATTTAGGTCATTTTCGTCGTCACTAGGCCTATTCTGGTCCAATTAGGGTTTTTTCACCTATCTTGTGCATCCAATATGTGTTTTTGTGTCATTGGATGAACATTTTGGTCATGTTTGTCCTCCCTACACTTCATCTTGTCCAATTAAGGTTTTTAACAAATCTTTTGCTTCCAATAGGTGTGTTTGTGTCTTTGCATCAACATTTAGGTCATTTTCATCCTCACTAGGCCTATTCTTGTACAATTAAGGTTTTGAACAAATATTGTGCATCCAATAGGTGTGTTTTGTCATTGGATTAACATTTAGGTCATTTGTGTTATTGTGTCAATGGATGAACATTTTGGTCATTTTCGTCCTCTCTAGGCCTTTTCTTGTCCAATTAGGGTTTTTAACGAATATTGGGCATCCAATAGATGTCCTTTGTCATTGGATTCACATTTAGGTCATTTTCCTCCTCCCTACACTTAATCTTGTCTAATTAGGGTTTTTAACCAATCTTGTGCATCCAATAGGTGTGATTGTGTCATTGGATGAACATTTAGGTCATTTTCGACCTCCCTACACTTAATCTAGTCCAATTAGGGTTTTTAACATATCTTGTGCATCCAAAAGGTGTGTTTGTGTCATTGGATCAACATTTAGGTCATTTTCGTCTTCCCTATACTTAATCTTGTCCAATTAGGGTTTTTAACCAATCTTGTGCATCAAATAGGTGTGTTTGTGTCATTGGATGAATATTTAGGTCATTTTCGTCCTCCCAAGTCTTAATCTTGTCCAATTAGGATTTTTACCCAATCTTGTGCATCCAATAGATGTGTTTGTGTCATTGGAAGAACAATTAGGTCATTTTCCTCCTCCCAAGTCTTAATCTTATCCAATTAGGGTTTTTAACCAATCTTGGGTATTCAATGAATGTGTTTGTGTCATTGGATGAACATTTAGGTCATTTTCGTCCTCCCAAGTCTTAATCTTGTCCAATTAAGGTTTTTAACAAATCTTTTGCTTCCAATAGGTGTGTTTGTGTCTTTGAATCAACATTTAGGTCATTTTCATCCTCACTAGGCCTATTCTTGTACAATTAAGGTTTTTAACAAATATTGTGCATCTAATAGGTGTGTTTTGTCATTCGATTAACATTTAGGTCATTTACCTCCTCCCTACACTTAATCTTGTCTAATTAGGTTTTTTAACGAATTTTCTGCCTCCAATAGGTGTGATTGTGTCAATGGATGAATATTTAGGTCATTTTCGACCTCCCTACACTTAATCTTGTCCAGAAGGTGTGTTTGTGTCATTGGATGAACATTTTGGTCATTTTCGTCTTCCCAAGTCTTAATGTTGTCCAATGTGGGTTTTTAACCAATCTTGTGTATCCAATTTGTGTGTTTCTGTCATTGGATTAAAATTTAGGTTATTTTCGTGCTCCCTATGCAAATTCTTGTTCAATTAGGGTGTTTCACCAATCTTGTGCATCCAATAGGTGTGTTGGTGTCATTAGATGACCATTTAGAACATTTTCGACCTCCCTAGGCTAGTTCTTGTCGAATTAGGGTTTTTAACGAATCTTTGGCATCCAATAGCTGTGTTTGTGTCAATGGATTAACATTTAGGTCATTCTCGTCCTCCCAATTCTTAATGTTGTCCAATTAGGGTTTTTGACCTATCTGTTGCATCCAATACGTGTTTTTGTGTCATTGGATGAAAATTTTGGTCATTTTCGTCCTCCCTAGGCAAATTCTTGTCCAATTAGGGTTTTTAAACAATCTTGTGCATCCAATAGGTGTTGTTGTGTCATTGGATGAACATTTCGGTCATTTTTGTCCTCCCTACACTTAATGTAGTCCAATTTGGGTTTTTAACCAATCTTATGCATCCAATAGGTGTTATTGTGTCAATGGATGAACATTTTGGTTATTTTCGTCCTCTCTAGGCCTATTCTTGTCCAATTAGGGTTTTTAACGAATATTGTGCATCCAATAGATGTCCTTTGTCATTGGATTCACATTTAGGTCATTTTCCTCCTCCCTACACTTAATCTTGTCTAGTTAGGGTTTTTAACCAATCTTGTACATCCAATAGGTGTGATTGTGTCATTGGATGAACATTTAGGTCATTTTCGACCTCCCTACACTTAATCTAGTCCAATTAGGGTTTTTAACATATCTTGTGCATCCAAAAGGTGTGTTTGTGTCATTGGATCAACATTTAGGTCATTTTTGTCTTCCCTATATTTAATCTTGTCCAATTAGGGTTTTTAACCAATCTTGTGCATCAAATAGGTGTGTTTGTGTCATTGGATGAAAATTTAGGTCATTTTCGTCCTCCCAAGTCTTAATCTTGTCCAATTAGGATTTTTACCCAATCTTGTGCATCCAATAGGTGTGTTTGTGTCATTGGAAGAACATTTAGGTCATTTTCCTCCTCCCAAGTCTTAATCTTGTCCAATTAGGGTTTTTAACCAATCTTGGGCATTCAATGAATGTGTTTGTGTCATTGGATGAACATTTAGGTCATTTTCGTCGTCCCAAGTCTTAATCTTGTCCAATTAGGGTTTTTAACCAATCTTGTGCATCCAATAGGTGTGTTTGTGTCATTGGTTGAACATTTCGGTCATTTTCCTCCTCCCAAGTCTTAATCTTGTCGAATTAGAATTTTTAACCTATCTTGTGCATCCAATAGGTGTGTTTGTGTCATTGGAAGAACATTTAGGTCATTTTCGACCTCCCTACACTTAATCTCGTAGGGGTTTTATCCAAAATTATGCATCCAATAGGTGTGTTTGTGTCATTGGACTAACATTTAGGTCATTTTCGTCTTCCCTACACTTAATCTTGTCCAATTAGGGTTTTTAACCAATCTTGTGCATCCAATAGGTCATTTTCGTCCACCCAAGTCTTAATCTTGTCGAATTAGGGTTTTTAACCTATCTGGTGCATCCAATAGGTGTTTTTCTATCTTTGGAAGAACATTTAGGTCATTTTGGTCCTCCCTACACTTAATCTTGTCCAATTAGATTTTCTATCAAATCTTTTGCATCCAATAGGTGTGTTTGTGTCATTGGATGAACATTTAGGTCATTTTCGTCGTCACTAGGCATATTCTGGTCCAATTAGGGTTTTTTCACGTATCTTGTGCATCCAATATGTGTTTTTGTGTCATTGGATGAACATTTTGGTCATGTTTGTCCTCCCTACACTTCATCTTGTCCAATTAAGGTTTTTAACAAATCTTTTGCTTCCAATAGGTGTGTTTGTGTCTTTGCATCAACATTTAGGTCATTTTCATCCTCACTAGGCCTATTCTTGTACAATTAAGGTTTTGAACAAATATTGTGCATCCAATAGGTGTGTTTTGTCATTGGATTAACATTTAGGTCATTTTCCTCCTCCCTACACTTAATCTTGTCCAATTAGGTTTTTTAACGGATCTTCTGCCTCCAATAGGTGTGATTGTGTCAATGGAAGAATATTTAGGTCATTTTCGACCTCCCTACGATTAATCTAGTCCAATTTGGGTTTATAACCTATCTTGTGCATCCAATAGGTGTCATTGTGTCAATGGATGAACATTTTGGTCATTTTCGTCCTCTCTAGGCCTTTTCTTGTCCAATTAGGGTTTTTAACGAATATTGTGCATCCAATAGATGTCCTTTGTCATTGGATTCACATTTAGGTCATTTTCCTCCTCCCTACACTTAATCTTGTCTAATTAGGGATTTTAACCAGTCTTGTGCATCCAATAGGTGTGATTGTGTCATTGGATGAACATTTAGGTCATTTTCGACCTCCCTACACTTAATCTAGTCCAATTAGGGTTTTTAACATATCTTGTGCATCCAAAAGGTGTGTTTGTGTCATTGGATCAACATTTAGGTCATTTTCGTCTTCCCTATACTTAATCTTGTCCAATTAGGGTTTTTAACCAATCTTGTGCATCAAATAGGTGTGTTTGTGTCATTGGATGAAAATTTAGGTCATTTTCGTCCTCCCAAGTCTTAATCTTGTCCAATTAGGATTTTTACCCAATCTTGTGCATCCAATGGGTGTGTTTGTGTCATTGGAAGAATAATTAGGTCATTTTCCTCCTCCCAAGTCTTAATCTTATCCAATTTGGGTTTTTAACCAATCTTGGGTATTCAATGAAAGTGTTTGTGTCATTGGATGAACATTTAGGTCATTTTCGTCCTCCCAAGTCTTAATCTTGTCCAATTAGGGTTTTTAACCAATCTTTTGCGTACAATAGGTGTGTTTGTATCATTGGATGAACATTTAGGTCATTTTCGTCCTCCCAAGTCTTAATCTTGTCCAATTAGGGTTTTTAACCAATCTTGTGCATCCAATAGGTGTGTTTGTGTCAATCGATTAAAATTTAGGTCATTTTCGTCCTCCCTAGGAAAATTCTTGTTCAATTAGGGTTTTTAACAAATCTTGTAACTCCAATGGGTGTGTTTGTGTCATTGGATGAACATTAAGGTCATTTTCGACCTCCCTACACTTAATTTAGTCCAATTAGGGTTGTTAACCAATCTTTTGCATCCAATAGGTATGTCTGTGTCATTGGATGAACATTTAGGTCATTTTCGTCCTTCCTACGCTTAATCTTGTCCAATAAGAGTTTTTAACCCATCTTGTGCATCCAATAGGTGTGTTTGTGTTAGTGGATGAACATTTGGGTCGTTATCGTCCTCCCTACGATTATTCTTGTCCAATTAGGGTTTTTAACCAATCTTGTGCATCCAATAGGTGTGTTTGTGTCATTGGATGAAAATTAACGTCATTTTTGTCCTCCCTACACTTAATATTGTCCAATTAGGATTTTTAACAAATCTATTGCATCCAATAGGTGTGTTTGTGTCATTGGATGAACATTTAGGTCATTTTTATCCTCCCTACACTTAATATTGTCCAATTAGAGTTTTTAACCTATCTTTTGCCTCTAATAGGTGTGTTTGTGTCATTGGATGAACATTTAGGTCATTTTCGTCTTCCCATGTCTTAATCTTGTCCAATTAGGGTTTTTATCAAATCTTTTGCATCCAATAGGTGTGTTTCTGTCATTGGACGAACTTTTAAGTCATTTTCGTCCTCATTAGGCCTATGCTTGTCCAATTAAGGTTTTTAACCAATCTTGCGCATCCAATAGGTGTGTTTGTGTCAATCGATTAAAATTTCGGTCATTTTCATCCTCCCTAGGAAAATTCTTGTTCAATTAGGGTTTTTAACAAATCTTAATGTTGTCCAATTTGGGTTGTTAACCAATCTTGTACATCCAATAGGTGTGTTTGTGTCATTGGATGAACATTTAGATCATTTTTGTCCTCCCTACACTTAATCTAGTCGAATTTCGGTTTTTAACCTATCTTGTGCATCCAATAGGTGTTATTGTGTCAATGGATGAACATTTTGGTCATTTTCGTCCTCTCTAGGCCTATTCTTGTCCAATTAGGGTTTTTAATGAATATTGTGCATCCAATAGATGTCCTTTGTCATTGGATTAACATTTAGGTCATTTTCCTCCTCCCTACACTTAATCTTGTCCAATTAGGGTTTTTATCCAATCTTCTGCATCCAATAGGTGTGTTTGTGTCAATTGATGAACATTTAGGGAATTTTTGTCCTCCCAAGTCTTAATCTTGTCGAATTAGGGTTTTAACCAATCTTGTGCATCCAATAGTTGTTTTTGTGTCATTGGATAAACATTTAGGTCATTTTCGTCCTCCCTAGGCTTATTCATGTCCAATTAGGGTTTTTATCCAATCTTGCGCATCCAATAAGTTCGTTTGTGTCATTAGATGAACATTTCGGTCATTTTCATCCCCCCTAATCTTATTCATGACCTATTAGGGTTTTTAACCAATTTGGTCCATCCAATAGTTGTTTTAGTGTCACTGGATGAACATTTAGGTCATTTTCGTCCTCCCGGGGCTTATTGTTGTCCAATTAGGGTTTTTAACCATTCAGGTGCATCCAAAGGTGTGTTTGTGTCATTGGATTAACATTTAGGTCATTTCGTCATCCCTAGGCTTATTCATGTCCATTTAGTGGTGTTAACCAATATTGTGCATCCAACAGATGTGATTGTTTCATTGGATTAACATTTAGGTCAGTTTCGTCCTCCCAACACTTAAT
>JBBPBS010000185.1:2049854-2069248 GCA_037974835.1 Cicer judaicum
TCCAATTAGGGTTTTTAACCATTCAGGTGCATCCAAAGGTGTGTTTGTGTCATTGGATTAACATTTAGGTCATTTCGTCATCCCTAGGCTTATTCATGTCCATTTAGTGGTGTTAACCAATATTGTGCATCCAACAGATGTGATTGTTTCATTGGATTAACATTTAGGTCAGTTTCGTCCTCCCAACACTTAATCTTGTCCGATTAGGGTTTTTAACCAATCTTGTGCATCCAATAGGCGTGTTTGTGTCATTGGACGGACATTTAGGTCATTTTCGTCCTCCCAAGTTTTAATCTTGTCCAATAACGGTTATTACCAATCTTGTCCATCCAATAGGTGTGTTTGTCTCATTGGATGAACATTTAGGTCATTTTCATCATTCCTACACATAATCTTGTCCAATTAGGATTTTTCACCCATCTTGTGCATCCAATATGTGTGTTTGTGTCATTGGATGAACATTTAGGTCATTTTCGTCCCCCCTACACTTAATCTTGTCCAATTAGGGTTTTTAACTCATCTTGTGCATTCAATAGGTGTGTTTGTGTTATTGGATGAACATTTAGGTTATTTTCGTCCTCCCTACAATTATTCTTGTCCAATTAGGGTTTTTAACCAATCTTGTGCATCCAATATGTGTGTTTGTGTCATTGGACGAACATTTTGGTCATTTTCGTCTTCCCAAGTCTTAATGTTGTCCAATTTGGGTTGTTAACCAATCTTGTACATCCAATAGGTGTGTTTGTGTCATTGGATGAACGTTTAGATCATTTTTGTCCTCCCTACACTTAATCTACTCGCATTTCGGTTTTTAACCTATCTTGTGCATCCAATAGGTGTTATTGTGTCAATGGATGAACATTTTGGTCATTTTCGTCCTCTCTAGGCCTATTCTTGTCCAATTAGGGTTTTTAATGAATATTGTGCATCCAATAGATGTCCTTTGTCATTGGATTAACATTTAGGTCATTTTCCTCCTCCCTACACTTAATCTTGTCCAATTAGGGTTTTTATCCAATCTTCTGCATCCAATAGGTGTGTTTGTGTCAATGGATGAACATTTAGGGCATTTTTGTCCTCCCAAGTCTTAATCTTGTCAAATTAGGGTTTTAACCAATCTTGTGCATCCAATAGTTGTTTTTGTGTCATTGGATAAACATTTAGGTCATTTTCGTCCTCCCTAGGCTTATTCATGTCCAATTAGGGTTTTTATCCAATCTTGCGCATCCAATAAGTTCGTTTGGGTCATTAGATGAACATTTCGGTCATTTTCATCCCCCCTAATCTTATTCATGACCTATTAGGGTTTATAACCTATTTGGTCCATCCAATAGTTGTTTTAGTGTCACTGGATGAACATTTAGGTCATTTTGGTCCTCCCGGGGCTTATTGTTATCCAATTAGGGTTTTTAACCATTCAGGTGCATCCAAAGGTGTGTTTGTGTCATTGGATTAACATTTAGGTCATTTCGTCATCCCTAGGCTTATTCATGTCCATTTAGTGGTGTTAACCAATATTGTGCATCCAACAGATGTGATTGTTTCATTGGATTAACATTTAGGTCAGTTTCGTCCTCCCAACACTTAATATTGTCCGATTAGGGTTTTTAACCAATCTTGTGCATCCAATAGGCGTGTTTGTGTCATTGGACGGTCATTTAGGTCATTTTCGTCCTCCCAAGTCTTAATCTTGTCCAATAACGGTTATTACCAATCTTGTCCATCCAATAGGTGTGTTTGTCTCATTGGATGAACATTTAGGTCATTTTCATCATTCCTACACATAATCTTGTCCAATTAGGATTTTTCACCCATCTTGTGCATCCAATATGTGTGTTTGTGTCATTGGATGAACATTTAGGTCATTTTCGTCCGCCCTACACTTAATCTTGTCCAATTAGGGTTTTTAACTCATCTTGTGCATTCAATAGGTGTGTTTGTGTTATTGGATGAACATTTAGGTTATTTTCGTCCTCCCTACAATTATTCTTGTCCAATTAGGGTTTTTAACCAATCTTGTGCATCCAATATGTGTGTTTGTGTCATTGGATGAACATTTTGGTCATTTTCGTCTTCCCAAGTCTTAATGTTGTCCAATTTGGGTTGTTAACCAATCTTGTACATCCAATAGGTGTGTTTGTGTCATTGGATGAACATTTAGATCATTTTTGTCCTCCTTACACTTAATCTAGTCGAATTTCGGTTTTTAACCTATCTTGTGCATCCAATAGGTGTTATTGTGTCAATGGATGAACATTTTGGTCATTTTCGTCCTCTCTAGGCCTATTCTTGTCCAATTAGGGTTTTTAATGAATATTGTGCATCCAATAGATGTCCTTTGTCATTGGATTAACATTTAGGTCATTTTCCTCCTCCCTACACTTAATCTTGTCCAATTAGGGTTTTTATCCAATCTTCTACATCCAATAGGTGTGTTTGTGTCAATGGATGAACATTTAGGGCATTTTTGTCCTCCCAAGTCTTAATCTTGTCCAATTAGGGTTTTTAACCAATCTTGTGCATCCAATAGTTGTTTTTGTGTCATTGGATAAACATTTAGGTCATTTTCGTCCTCCCTAGGCTTATTCATGTCCAATTAGGGTTTTTATCCAATCTTGCGCATCCAATAAGTTCGTTTGTGTCATTAGATGAACATTTAGGTGATTTTCATCCCCCCTAATCTTATTCATGACCTATTAGGGTTTTTAACCAATTTGGTCCATCCAATAGTTGTTTTAGTGTCACTGGATGAACATTTAGGTCATTTTCGTCCTCCCTGGGCTTATTGTTGTCCAATTAGGGTTTTTACCCATTCAGGTGCATCCAAAGGTGTGTTTGTGTCATTGGATTAACATTTAGGTCATTTTGTCCTCCCTAGGCTTATTCATGTCCATTTTGTGGTGTTAACCAATATTGTGCATCCAACAGATGTGATTGTTTCATTGGATTAACATTTAGGTCAGTTTCGTCCTGCCAACACTTAATCATGTCCGATTAGGGTTTTTAACCAATCTTGTGCATCCAATAGGCGTGTTTGTGTCATTGGACGGACATTTAGGTCATTTTCGTCCTCCCAAGTCTTAATCTTGTCCAATAATGGTTATTACCAATCTTGTCCATCCAATAGGTGTGTTTGTCTCATTGGATGTACATTTAGGTCATTTTCGTCATTCCTACACATAATCTTGTCCAATTAGGATTTTTCACCCATCTTGTGCATCCAATATGTGTGTTTGTGTCATTGGATGAACATTTAGGTCATTTTCGTCCTCCTTACACTTAATGTTGTCCAATTAGGGTTTTTAACTCATCTTGTGCATTCAATAGGTGTGTTTATGTTATTGGGTGAACATTTAGGTCATTTTCGTCCTCCCTACAATTATTCTTGTCCAATTAGGGTTTTTAACCAATCTTGTGCATCCAATATGTGTGTTTGTGTCATTGGATGAACATTTAGGTCATTTTCGACTTCCCAAGTCTTAATGTTGTCCAATAATGGTTATTACCAATCTTGTCCATTCAATAGGTGTGTTTGTGTCATTGGATGAACTTTTAGGTCATTTTCGTCCTTCCTAGGCTTATTCTTGTCCAACTACGGTTTTGAACCAATATTGTGCATCCAATAGGTGTGTTTGTGTCATTGGATGAACAATTAGGTCATTTTCATCCTCTCAAGTCTTAATCTTGTCCAATTACGGTGTTTAGCCAATCTTGTGCATCCAATAGGTGTGTCTGTGTCATGGGATGAACATTTAGGTCATTTTCGTCCTCCCTACACTTAATCTTGTTTAATTACGGTGTTTAGCCAATCTTGTGCATCCAATAGGTGTGTCTGTGTCATTGGATGAACATTTTGGTCATTTTCGTCCTCCCTAGGCAAATTCTTGTCCAATTATGGTTTTTAAACAATCTTGTGCATCCAATAGGTGTTTTTGTGTCATTGGATGAACATTTCGGTCATTTTTGTCCTCCTTACACTTAATCTAGTCCAATTTGGGTTTTTAACCTATCTTGTGCATCCAATAGGTGTTATTGTGTCAATGGATGAACATTTTGGTCATTTTCGTCCTCTCTAGGCCTTTTCTTGTCCAATTAGGGTTTTTAACGAATATTGTGCATCCAATAGATGTCCTTTGTCATTGGATTCGCAGTTAGGTCATTTTCCTCCTCCCTACACTTAATATTGTCTAATTAGGGTTTTTAACCAATCTTGTGCATCCAATAGGTGTGATTGTGTCATTGGATGAACATTTAGGTCATTTTCGACCTCCCTACACTTAATCTAGTCCAATTATGGTTTTTAACATATCTTGTGCATCCAAAAGCTGTGTTTGTGTCATTGGATCAACATTTAGGTGATTTTCGTCTTCCCTATACTTAATCTTGTCCAATTAGGGTTTTTAACCAATCTTGTGCATCAAATAGGTGTGTTTGTGTCATTGGATGAAAATTTAGGTCATTTTCCTCCTCCCAAGTCTTAATCTTGTCCAATTAGGATTTTTACCCAATCATGTGCATCCAATAGGTGTGTTTGTGTCATTGGAAGAACATTTAGGTCATTTTCCTCCTCCCAAGTCTTAATCTTATCCAATTAGGGTTTTTAACCAATCTTGGGTATTCAATGAATGTGTTTGTGTCATTGGATAAACATTTAGGTCATTTTCTTCCTCCAAAGTCTTAATCTTGTCCAATTAGGGTTTTTCACCAATCTTTTGCATCCAATAGGTGTGTTTGTATCATTGGATGACCATTTAGGTCATTTTCGTCCTCCCAAGTCTTAATCTTGTCCACTTAGGGTTTTTAACCAATCTTTTGCATCCAATAGGTGTTTTTGTGTCGTTGGATGAACATTTAGGTCATTATCGTCCTCCCTACACCTAATCTTGTCCAATTAGGGTTTTTATCAACTCTTTTGCATCCGATAGGTGTGTTTGTGTCATTGGATGAACATTAAGGTCATTTTCGACCTCCCTACACTTAATTTAGTCCAATTAGGGTTTTTAACCAATCTTTTGCATCCAATAGGTGTGACTGTGTCATTCGATGAACATTTAGGTCATTTTTGTCCTTCCTACGCTTAATCTTGTCCAATAAGAGTTTTTAACCCATCTTGTGCATCCAATAGGTGTGTTTGTGTTAGTGGATGAACATTTGGATCGTTATCGTCCTCCCTACGATTATTCTTGTCCAATTAGGGTTTTTAACCAATCTTGTGCATCCAATAGGTGTGTTTGTGTCATTGGATGAAAATTAACGTCATTTTTGTCCTCCCTACACTTAATATTGTCCAATTAGGATATTTAACTAATCTTTTGCATCCAATAGGTGTGTTTGTGTCATTGGATGAACATTTAGGTCATTTTTGTCCTCCCTACACTTAATATTGTCCAATTAGTGTTTTTAACCTATCTTTTGGCTCTAATAGGTGTGTTTGTGTCATTGGATGAACATTTAGGTCATTTTCGTCTTCCCAGGTCTTAATCTTTTCCTATTAGGGTTTTTATCAAATCTTTTGCATCCAATAGGTGTGTTTCTGTCATTGGACGAACTTTTAAGTCATTTTCGTGCTCATTAGGCCTATGCTTGTCCAATTAAGGTTTTTAACCAATCTTGTGCATCCAATAGGTGTGTTTGTCTCAATCGATTAAAATTTAGGTCATTTTCATCCTCCCTAGGAAAATTCTTGTTCAATTAGGGTTTTTAACAAATCTTGTGCATCTAATAGGTGTGTTTGTTTTATTGGATGAACATTAAGGTCATTTTCGACCTCCCTACACTTAATTTAGTCCAATTAGGGTTTTTAACCAATCTTTTGCATCCAATAGGTGGGTTTGTGTCATTGGATGAACATTTAGGTCATTTTAGTCCTCCCAAGTCTTAATCTTGTCCAATTACGGTGTTTAACCAATCTTGTGCATCCAATAGGTGTGTTTGTGTCATTGAATGAACATTTAGGTCATTTTCGTCCTTCCTACGCTTAATCTTGTCCAATAAGAGTTTTTAACCCATCTTGTGCATCCAATAGGTGTGTTTGTGTTAGTGGATGAACATTTTGGTCATTATCGTCCTCCCTACGATTATTCTTGTCCAATTAGGGTTTTTAACCAATCTTGTGCATCCAATAGGTGTGTTGTGTCATTGGAAGAAAATTAAGGTCATTTTTGTCCTCCCTACACTTAATATTGTCCAATTAGGATTTTTAACTATTCTTTTGCATCCAATAGGTGTGTTTGTGTCATTGCATGAACATTTAGGTCATTTTTGTCCTCCCTACACTTAATATTGTCCATTTAGAGATTTTAACCTATCTTTGCATCTACTAGGTGTGTTTGTGTCATTGGATGAACATTTAGGTCATTTTCTTCCTCACTAGGCCTGTTCTTGTCAATTAGGGTTTTTCACCTATCTTGTGTATCCAATATGTGTTTTTGTGTCATTGGATGTACATTTAGGTCATTTTTGTCCTACCTACACTTAATCTTGTCCAATTGCGCTTTTTAACAAATCTTTTGCATCCAATAGGTGTGTATTTGTCATTGCATGAACATTTAGCTCATTTTTGTCGTCACTAGGCCTATTCTTGTTCAATTAAAGTTTTTAACGAATATCGTGCATTCAATACGTGTGTTTTGACATTGGATTAACATTTAGGTCATTTGCCTCCTCCCTACACTTAATCTTGTCCAATTAGGGTTTTTATCCAATCTTCTGCATCAAATAGGTGTGTTTGTGTCAATGGATGAACATTTAGGGCATTTTTATCCTCCCAAGTCTTAATCTTGTCCAATTAGGGTTTTTAACCAATCTTGTGCATCCAATAGTTGTTTTTGTGTCATTCGATAAACATTTAGGTCATTTTTGTCCTCCCTAGGCTTATTCATGTCCAATTAGGGTTTTTATCCAATCTTGCGCATCCAATCTTATTCATGACCTATTAGGGTTTTTAACCAATTTGTCCATCCAATAGTTGTTTTAGTGTCACTCGATGAACATTTAAGTCATTTTCGTCCTCCCGGGGCTTATTGTTATCCAATTAGGGTTTTTAACCAATCAGGTGCATCCAAAGGTGTGTTTGTGTCATTGGATTAACATTTAGGTCATTTCGTCCTCCCTAGGCTTATTCATGTCCATTTAGTGGTGTTAACCAATATTGTGCATCCAACAGATGTGATTGTTTCATTAGATTAACATTTAGGTCAGTTTCGTCCTCCCAACACTTAATCTTGTCCAATTAGGATTTTTCACCCATCATGTGCATCCAATATGTGTGTTTGTGTCATTGGATGTACATTTAGGTCATTTTCGTCCTCCCTATACTTAATCTTGTCCAATTAGGGTTTTTAACTCATCTTGTGCATTCAATAGGTGTGTTTGTGTTATTGGATGAACAGTTAGGTCATTTTTGTCCTCCCTACAATTATTCTTGTCCAATTAGGGTTTTTAACCAATCTTGTGCATCCAATCTGTGTGTTTGTGTCATTGGATGAACATTTTGGTCATTTTCGTCTTCCCAAATCTTAATGTTGTCCAATTTGGGTTGTTAACCAATCTTGTACATCCAATAGGTGTGTTTGTGTCATTGGATGAACATTTAGGTCATTTTTGTCCTCCCTACACTTAATCTAGTCGAATTTGGGTTTTTAACCTGTCTTGTGCATCCAATAGGTGTTATTGTGTCAATGGATGAACATTTTGGTCATTTTCGTCCTCTTTAGGCCTATTCTTGTCCAATTAGGGTTTTTAACGAATATTGTGCATCCAATAGATGTCCTTTGTCATTGGATTAACATTTAGGTCATTTTCCTCCTCCCTACACTTAATTTTGTCTAATTAGGGTTGTTAACCAATCTTGTGCATCCAATAGGTGTGATTGTGTCATTGGATGAACATTTAGGTCATTTTCGACCTCCCTACACTTAATCTTGTCCAATTAGGGTTTTTAACATATCTTGTGCATCCAAAAGGTGTGTTTGTGTCAATGGATTAACATTTAGGTCATTTTCGTCTTCCCTATACTTAATCTTGTCCAATTAGGGTTTTTAACCGATCTTGTGCATCCAATAGGTGTGTTTGTGTCATTGGATGAAAATATAGGTCATTTTCGTCCTTCCAAGTCTTAATCTTGTCCAATTTGGATTTTTTCACCAATCTTGTGCATCCAATAGGTGTGTTTGTGTCATTGGAAGAACATTTAGATCATTTTCCTCCTCCCAAGTCTTAATCTTGTCCAATTAGGGTTTTTAACCATTCTTGGGCATTCAATGGATGTTTTTGTGTCATTGGATGAACATTTAGGTCATTTTCGTCCTCTCTACACCTAATCTTGTCCAATTAGGGTTTTTATCAAATCTTTTGCAACCAATAGGTGTGTTTCTGTCATTGGATGAACATTTAAGTCATTTTCGTCCTCATTAGGCCTATTCTTGTCCAATTAAGGTTTTTAACCAATCTTATGCATCCGATAGGTGTGTTTGTGTGTTTAGAAGAACATTTAGGTCATTTTCGACCTCCCTACACTTAATCTTGTCCAATTAGGGTTTTTATCCAATATTATGCGTCCAATAGGTGTGTTTGTGTCATTGGATTAACATTCAGGTCATTTCGTCTTCCCTACACTTAATCTTGTCCAGTTAGGGTTTTTATCCAATCTTGTGCATCCAATAAGTCATTTTCATCGTCCCAAGTCTTAATCTTGTCGAATTAGGGCTTTTAACCTATCTTGTGCATCCAATAGGTGTTTTTGTTTCATTGGATAAACATTTAGGTCATTTTCGTCCTCTCTACACCTAATCTTGTCCAATTAGGGTTTTTAACCAACCTTATGCATCCAACAGATGTGTTAGTGTCATGGGATTAACATTTAGGTCATTTTCATCCTCTCTACACTTAATCTTGTCCAATTAGGGTTTTTAACCAATCTTGTCCATCCAATAGGTGTGTTTGTGTCATTGGATGAACATTTCCGTCATTTTCCTCCTCCCAAATCTTAATCTTGTCCAATTAGGGGGTTTAACCAAACTTGGGCATCCAATGGGTGTTTTTGATTCATTGGATGGACATTTAGGTCATTTTCGACCTCCTTCAGCAAATTCTTGTGCATCTAATAGGTGTCTTTGTGTAATTGGATGAACATTTAGGTCATTTTTGTCCTCCCAAGTCTTAATCTTGTCGAATTAGGGTTTTTAACCTATCTTGTGCATCCAATAGGTGTTTTTGTGTCATTGGATGAACATTTAGGTCATTTTCGTCCTCCCTACACTTAATCTCGTCCAATTAGGGTGTCTAACAAATCTTTTGCGTCCAATAGGTGTGTTTGGGTCATTGGATTAACATTTAGGTCATTTCGTCTTCCCTACATTTAATCTTGTCCAATTTGGGTTTTTATCCAATCTTGTGCATCCAATAGGTCATTTTCATCCTCCCAAGTCTTAATCTGGTCGAATTAAGGTTTTTAACCTATCTTGTGCATCCAATCGGTGTTTTTGTTTCATTGGATGAACATTTAGATCATTTTCGTCGTCCCTACACTTAATCTTGTCCAATTAGGGTTTCTAACAAATCTTTTGCATCCAATAGGTGTGTTTGTGTTATTGGATGAACATTTATGTCATTTTCGTCCTCACTAGGCATATTCTTGTCCAAATAAGGTTTTTAACGAATACTGGGCATCCAAAAGGTGTGTTTTGTCATTGGATTAACATTTAGGTCATTTTCCTCCTCCCTACACTTAATCTTGTCCAATTAGGGTTTTTAACCAATCATGTTCATCGAATAGGTGTGATTGTGTCATTGGATGAACATTTAGGTCATTTTCGACCTCCCTACACTTAATCTTGTCCAATTAAGGTTTTTAACAAATCTTGTGCATCCAACAGGTGTGTTTGTGTCATCGGATTAACATTTAGGTCATTTTCGTCCTCCCTACACTTAATCTTGTCCAATTATGGTTTTTAACCAATCTTGTGCATCCAATAAGTGTGTTTGTGTCATAAGATGAACATTTAGGTCATTTTCGTCCTCCCAAGTCTTAATCTTGTCCAATTAGGGTTTTTAACCAATCTTGTGCATCCAATAGGTGTGTTTGTGTCATTGGATGAACATTTCGGTCATTTTCCACCTCCCAAGTCTTAATCTTGTCCAATTAGGGTTTTTAACCAATCTTTTGCATCCAATAGGTGTGTTTGTGTCATTGGATGAACATTTAGGTCATTTTCGTCTTCCCAAGTCTTAATCTTGTCGAATTAGGGTTTTTAACCTATCCTGTGCATCCAATAGGTGTTTTTGTTTCATTGGATGAACATTTAGGTCATTTTCCTCCTCCCAAGTCTTAATCTTGTCCAATTAGGGTTTTTAACCAATCTTGTGCATCCAATAGGTGTGTTTGTGTCATTGGATGAACATTTCGGTCATTTTCCTACTCCCAAGTCTTAATCTTGTCCAATTAGGGTTATTATCCAATCATCTGCATCCAATAGGTGTGATTGTGCCATTGGATGAACATTTAGGTCATTTTCGACCTCCCTACACTTAATCTTGTCCAATTAAGGTTTTTAACAAATCTTGTGCATCCAACAGGTGTGTTTGTGTCATCGGATTAACATTTAGGTCATTTTCGTCCTCCCTACACTTAATCTTGTCCAATTAGGGTTTTTAACCAATCTTGTGCATCCAATAGATGTGTTTGTGTCATTGGATGAACATTTCGGTCATTTTCCTCCTCCCAAGTCTTAATCTTGTCCAATTAGGGTTTTCAACCAATCTTTTGCATCCAATAGGTGTGTTTGTGTCATTGGATGAACATTTAGGTCATTTTCGTCCTCCCAAGTGTTAATCTTGTTGAATTAGGGTTTTTAACCTATCTTGTGCATCCAATAGGTGTTTTTGTTTCATTGGATGAACATTTAAGTCATTTTCCTCCTCCCAAGTCTTAATCTTGTCCAATTAGGGTTTTTAACCAATCTTGTGCATCCAATAGGTGTGTTTGTGTCATTGGATGAGGATTTCGGTCATTTTCCTACTCCCTTAATCTTGTCCAATTAGGGTTTTTAACCAATCTTGGGCATCCAATGGTTGTTTTTGTGTCATTGGACGGACATTTAGCTCATTTTCTTCTTCCCAAGTCTTAATCTTGTCCAATTAGGGTTTTTATCAAATCTTTTGCATCCAATAGGTGTGTTTGTGTCATTGGATTAACATTTAGGTCATTTTCGTCTTCCCTACACTGAATCTTTTCCAATTAGGGTTTTTAACCAATCTTGTGCATCCAATAGGTCATTTTCGTCCTCCCAATTCTTAATCTTGTCGAACTAGGGTTTTTAACCTATCTTGTGCATCCAATAGGTGATTTTGTGTCATTGGATGAACATTTAGGTCATTTTGGTCCTCCTTACACTTAGTCTTGTTCAATTAGGTTTTCTAACAAATCTTTTGCATCCAATAGGTGTGTTTGTGTCATTGGATGAACATTTAGGTCATTTTCGTCTTACTAGACCTGTTCTTGTCCAATTAGGGTTTTTCACCTATCTTGTGCACCCAATATGTGTTTTTGTGTCATTGGATTAACATTTAGGTCATTTTCGACCTCCCTACACTTAATCTTGTCCAATTAGGGTTTTTAACCAATCTTGTGCATCCAACAGGTGTGTATGTGTCATTAGATGAACATTTAGGTCATTTTCGTCCTCCCAACTCTTAATTTGTCCAATTAGGGTTTTTAACCAATCATGTGCATCCAATTGGTGTGTTTGTGTCATTGGATGAATATTTAGGTCATTTTCGTCCTGCCAAGTCTTAATCTTATCGAATTACGGTTTTTACTTATCTTGTGCATCCAATAGGTGTGTTTGTGTAGTTGGAAGAACATTTAGGTCATTTTCGACCTCCCTACACTTAATCTTGTCCAATTAGGGTTTTTATCCAAAATTATGCATCGAATAGGTGTATTTGTTTCGTTGGATTAACATTTCGGTATTCTCGTCTTCCCTACACTTAATCTTGTCCAATTAGGGTTTTTAACCAATCTTGTGCATCCAATAGATCATTTTCATCCTCCCAAATCTTTTGCATCCATGAGGTGTGTTTGTGTCATTGGATGAAAATTTAGGTCATTTTCGTCCTCAATAGGCCAATTCTTATCCAATTAGGGTTTTTAACCTATCTTGTCCAATTAGGGTTATTATCCAATCATCTGCATCCTATAGGTGTGATTGTGTCATTGGATGAACATTTAGGTCATTTTTGTCCTCCCTACACTTAATCTTATCCAATTATGGTTTTTAACAAATCTTCTGTATCCATTTGGTGTCTTTGTGTCATTGCATGAACATTTAGGTCATTTTCGTCCTCACTAGGCCTATTCTTGTCCAATTAAGATTATTAACGAATATTGTGCATCCAATAGGTGTGTTTTGTCAATTGATTAACATTTAGGTTATTTTCCTCCTCCCTACACTTAATCTTGTCCAATTAGGGTTTTTAACCAATCTTGTGCATCTACTAGGTGTGATTGTGTCAAGGGATGAACATTTAGGTCATTTTCGACCTCCCTACACTTGATCTTGTCCAGTTAGGGTTTTTAACAAATCTGGTGCATCCAATAGTTGTGTTTGTGTCATTGGATGAACATTTAGGTCATTTTCGTCTTACTAGACCTGTTCTTGTCCAATTAGGGTTTTTCACCTATCTTGTGCACCCAATTAGGACTTTTACCAATCTTGTGCATCCAGTAATTTTGTTTGTGTCATTAGATGAACATTTAGGTCATTTTCGTCTTCCCAAATCTTAATGTTGTGCAATTTGAGTTTTTAACCAATCTTGTGCATCCAATAGGTGTGTTTGTGTCATTAGATTAAAATTTAGGTCATTTTCGTCCTCCCTCAGCAAATTCTTGTCTAATTAGGGTTTTTAACCAATCTTGTGCATCCAAAAGGTGTGTTTGTGTCATTGGATAAAACATTTAGGTTATTTTTTTCCTCGCTACACTTAATATTGTCCAATTAGGGTTTTTAACAAATCTTGTGCATCCAACAGGTGTGTTTAAGTCATTGGATTAACATTTAGGTCATTTTCGTCCTCAGAACACTTAATCTTGTCCAATTAGGGTTTTTAACCAATCTTGTGCATCCAATAGGTGTGCTTGTGTCATTAGATGAACATTTAGGTCATTTTCGACCTCCTTACACTTAATCTTGTCCAATTAGGGATTTTATCCAAAATTAGGCATCTAACAAAAAAGTTTGTGCCGTTGGATTAACATTTCGGTCATTCTCGTCTTCCCTACACTTAATCTTGTCCAATTAGTGTTTTTAACCAATCTTGTGCATCCAATAGATCATTTTCTTCCACCGAAGTCTTTATCTTGTGGAATTAGGTTTTTGACCTATCTTGTGCATCCGATAGGTGTTTTTGTGCCATTGGATGAACATTTAGGTCATTTTGGTCCTCCCTACACTTAATCTCGTCCAATTAGGTTTTCTAACAAATCTTTTGCATCCAATAGGTGTGTTTGTGTTGTTGGATGAAAATTTAGGTCTTTTTCGTCCTCCCAAGTCTTAATCTTGTCCAATTAGGATTTTTAACCAATCTTGTGCATCCAATAGGTCATTTTCGTCCTCCCATGTGTTAATCTTCTCGAATTAGGGTTTTTAACCTATCTTGTGCATCCAATAGGTGTTTTTGTGTCATTGGATGAACATTTAGGTTATTTTGATCATCCCTACACTTAATCTTGTCCATTTAGGTTTTCTAACAAATCTTTTACATCCAATAGGGGTGTTTGTGTCATTCGACGAACATTTAGGTCATTTTCGTCCTCAATAGGCCAATTCTTGTCCAATTAGGGTTTTTAACCTATCTTGTGCATCCAATGTCTGTTTTTATGTCATTGGATGAACATTTAGGTCATTTTTGTCCTCCCTACACTTAATCTTGTCCAATTACGGTTTTTAACTAATCTTTTGTATCCATTAGGTGTGTTTGTGTCATTGCATGAACATTTAGGTCATTTTCGTCCTCTCTAGCCCTATTCTTGTCCAATTAAGGTTTTTAACGAATATTGTGCATCCAATAGGTGTGTTTTGTCAATTGATTAACATTTAGGTCATTTTCCTCCTCCCTACACCTAATCTTGTCCATTTAGGGTTTTTAACCAATCTTGTGCATCTAATAGGTGTGATTGTGTCATTGGATGAACATTTATGTCAATTTCGACCTCCCTACACTTAATCTTGTCCAATTAGGGTTTTTAACAAATCTTGTGCATCCAGTAAGTTTGTTTGTGTCATTAAATGAACATTTAGTTCATTTTCGTCCTCCCTAAGCTTATTCTTGACCAATTAGGGTTTTTAACCAATCTTGTCCATTCAATAGTTGTTTTTGTGTCATTGCTTGAAATTTTGAAGTCATTTTCGTCCTCCCTAGGCTTATTCATGTCCAATTAGGGTTTTTAACTAATCTTGCGCATCCAATAAGTTCGTTAGTGTCATTAGATGAACATTTAGGTCATTTTCATCCTACCTAATCTTATTCATGACCAATTAGGGTTTTTAACCAATTATGTGCATCCAATAGTTGTTTTAGTGTCATTGGATGAAAATTTAGGTAATTTTTGTCCTCCCTAGGCTTAATCTTTTCCAATTAGGGTTTTTAACCCATCTTGAGCATCCAATAGGTGTGTTTGTGTTATTGGATGAACATTTAGGTCATTTTCGTCTTCCCTACACTTAATCTTGTCCAATTAGGATTTTTAACGAATCTTGTGCATCCAATAGGTCTGTTTGTGTCATTGGATGAAAATTTAGGTAATTTTTGTCCTCCCTACACTTAATCTTTTCCAATTTGGGTTTTTAACCAATCTTGTGCATTCAATAGGTGTGTTTGTGTCATTGGATTAAAATTTACGTCATTTTCGTCGTCCCTAGGCAAATTCTTGTTCAATTAGGGTTTCTAACCAATCTTGTGCATCCAATAGGTGTGTTTGTGTCATTGGATGAACATTTAGCTCATTTTTGTCCTCCCTACACTTAATCTTGTCCAATTAGGGTTTTTAACCCATCTTGAGCATCCAATAGGTGTGTTTGTGTTATTGGTTAAACATTTAGGTCATTTTTGTCCTCCCTACGATTATTCTTGTCCAATTAGGGTTTTTAACCAATCTTGTCCATCTAATAGGTGTGTTTATGTTGTTGGATGAACATTTAAGTCATTTTCGTCTTCCCTACGATTATTCTTGTCCAATTACGTTTTTTAACCAAGCTTGTGCATCCAATTGGTCTGTTTGTGTCATTTGATGAATATTTAGGTCATCTTCGTCTTCCCAAGTCTTAATGTTGTCTAATTTGAGTATTTAACCAATCTTGTGCATCCAATAGGTGTGTTTGTGTCATTGGAATAAAATTTAGGTCATTTTCGTCCTCCCTAGGCAAATTCTTGTCCAATTAGGGTTTTTAACCAATCTTGTGCATCCAATAGGTGTGTTGGAGTCATTGGATGAACATTTAGCTCATTTTTGTCCTCCCTACACTTAATCTTGTTCAATTAGAGTTTTTAACGCATCTTGAGCATCCAATAGGTGTGTTTGTGTTATTGGATGAACATTTAGGTCATTTTAGTCCTCCCTACGATTATTCTTGTCCAATTAGGGTTTTTAACCAATCTTGTGCATCCAATAGGTGTGTTTGTATCATCGGATGAACATTTTGGTCATTTTCGTCTTCTCAAATCTTAAAGATGTCAAATTTGGGTTTTTATCCAATCTTGTGCATCCAATAGGTGTATTTGTGTCATTGAATTAAAATTTTGGTCATTTTTGTCCTCCCTAGGCTAATGCTTGTCCAATTATGGTTTTTAACAAATCTTGTGCATCCAATAGGTGTTTTTGTGTTATTGGATGAACATTTAGGTCATTTTCATCCTCCCTACGAATATTCTTGTCCAATTAGGGTCTTCCCAAGTCTTAATGTTGTCCATTTTGGGTATTTAACCAATCTTGTGCATCCAATAGGTGTGTTTGTGTCATAGTTTTAAAATTTAGGTCATTTTCGTCCTCCCTAGGCAAATACTTGTTCAATTAGGTTTTTTAACCAATCTTGTGCATCCAATAGGTATGTTTGTGTCATTGGATGAAAATTTAGGTCATTATCGTCCTCCCAAGTCTTAATGTTGTCCAATTAGGGTTTTTAACCAATCATGTGCATCCAATAGGTGTGTTTGTGTCATTAGATTAAAATTTAGGTCATTTTCGTCCTCCCTCAACCAATTCCTGTCCAATTAGGGTTTTTAACAAATCTTGTGCATCCAACAGGTGTGTTTGTGTCATTGGATTAACATTTAGGTCATTTTCGTGCTCACTACACTTAATCTTGTCCAATTAGGGTTTTTAACCAATCTTGTGCATCCAATAGGTGTGTTTGTGTCATTAGATGAACATTTAGGTCATTTTCATCCTCCCTACACTTAATCGTTTCCAATTAGGTTTTTTATCAAATCTTTTGCATCCAATAGTTGTGTTTTTGTCATTGGATGAACATTTAGGTCATTTTCGACCTCACTAGGCCAATTCTTGTCCAATTAAGGTTTTTAACCAATCTTGTGCATCCAATAGGTGTGTTTGTGTTGTTGGAATAAAATTAAGGTCATTTTCGTCCTCCCTAGGCAATTTCTTGTTCAATTAGGGTTTTTAAACAACCTTGTGCATCCAATAGGTGTGTTTGTGTCATTGGATGAAAATTAAGGTCATTTTCGACCTCCCTACACTTTATTTTGTTCAATTAGGGTTTTTAACCAATCTTGTGCATCCAAAAGGTGTGTTTGTGTCATTGGATGAAAATTTAGGTCATTTTCGTCCTCCCAAGTCTTAATCTTGTCCAATTAGGGTTTTTAACCCATCTTGTGCATCCAATAGGTGTGTTTGTGTTATTGGATGAACATTTAGGTCATTTTAGTCCTCCCTTCGATTATTCTTGTCCAATTAGGGTTTTTAACCAATCTTGTGCATCCAATAGGTGTGTTTGTATCATCGGATGAACATTTTGGTCATTTTCGTCTTCTCAAATCTTAAAGATGTCGAATTTGGGTTTTTATCCAATCTTTTGCATCCAATAGGTGTGTTTGTGTCATTGAACTAAAATTTTGGTCATTTTTGTCCTCCCTAGGCTAATGCTTGTCCAATTATGGTTTTTAACAAATCTTGTGCATCCAATAGGTATATTTGTGTCATTGGATGAAAATTTAGGTCATTATCGTCCTCCCAAGTCTTAATCTTGTCCAATTAGGGTTTTTAACCCATCTTGTGCATCCAATAGGTATGTTTGTGTTAGTGGATGACCATTTGGGTCATTATCATCCTCCCTACGATTATTCTTGTCCAATTAGGGTTTTTGACCAATCTTGTGCATCCAATAGGTGTGTTTGTGTCATTGGATGAACATTTAGGTCATTTTCGTCTTCCCAAGTCTTAATGTTGTCCAATTTGAGTTTTTAACCAATCTTGTGCATCCAATAGGAGTGTTTCTGTCATTAGATTAAAATTTAGGTCATTTTCGTCCTCCCTCAACAAATTCTTGTCCAATTAGGATTTTTAACCAATCTTGTGCATCCAATAGGTGTGTTTGTGTCATTGGATAAACATTTAGGTCATTTTTTTCTTCCCTACACTTAATATTGTCCAATTAGGATTTCTAACAAATCTTGTGCATCCAATAGGTGTGTTTGTGTTAGTGGTTGAACATTTGGGTCATTATCATCCTCCCTACGATTATTCTTGTCCAATTAGGGTTTTTGACCAATCTTCTGAATCCAATAGGTGTGTTTGTATCATTGGATGAACATTTAGGTCATTTTTGTCTTCCAAATTCTTAATGTTCTCCAATTTGGGTTTTTAACCAATCTTGTGCATCCAATAGGTGTGTTTCTGTCATTAGATTAAAATTTAGGTCATTTTCGTCCTCCCTCAGCAAATTCTTGTCCAATTAGGATTTTTACCAATCTTGTGCATCCAATAGGTGTGTTTGTGTCATTGTATAAACATTTAGGTCATTTTTTTCTTCCCTACACTTAATATTGTCCAATTAGGGTTTCTAACAAATCTTGTGCATCCAATAGGTCTATTTGTGTTATTGGATGAACATTTAGATCATTTTCGTCCTCCCAAATCTTCATTTGTCCAATTAGGTTTTTAACCAATCTTGTGCATCCAATAGGTGTGTTTGTGTCATTGGATGAACATTTAGGTCATTATCGTCCTGCCAATGCTTAATCTTGTCGAATTACGGTTTTTAACCTATCTTGTGCATCCAATAGGTGTTTTTGTGTCGTTTGATGTACATTTAGGTCATTTTCGTCCTACCAAGCCTTAATCTTGTCGAATTACGGTTTTTACTTATCTTGTGCATCCAATAGGTGTTTTTGTGTCATTGGATGAACATTTAGGTTATTTTCGTCCTCCCTACACTTAATTTTTTCCAATTAGGGTTTTTATCAAATCTTTTGCATCCAATAGGTGTGTTTGTGTCATTGGATGACCGTTTAGGTTATTTTCGTCCTCACTAGGCCTATTCTTGTCCAATTAAGGTTTTTAACCAATCTTGTGCATCCAAGAGGTGTGTTTGTGTCGTTGGAAGAACATTTAGGTCATTTTCGACCTCCCTACACTTAATCTTGTCCAATTAGGGTTTTTATCCATAATTATGCATCCAATAGGTGTGTTTGTGTCGTTGGATTAACATTTCGATCATTCTCGTCTTCCCTACACTTAATCTTGTCCAATCTTGTGCATCCAATAGATCATTTTCGTCCTCCCAAGTCTTTATCTTGTGGAATTAGGTTTTTAACCTATCTTGTGCATCCGATTGGTGTTTTTGTGTCATTGGATGAACATTTAGGTCATTTTGGTCCTCCCTACACTTAATCTTGTCCAATTAAGTTTTGTAACAAATCTTTTGCATCCAATAGGTGTGTTTGTGTCATTGGATGAACATTTAGGTCATTTTCGTCCTCACTAGGCCAATTTATCCAATTAGGGTTTTTAACCAATCTTGTGCATCCAAAAGGTGTGTTTGTGTCATTGGATGAAAATTTAGGTCATTTTCGTCCTCCCAAGTCTTAATCTTGTCCATTTAGGGTTTTTAACCCATCTTGTGCATCCAATAGGTGTGTTTGTGTTAGTGGTTGAACATTTGGGTCATTATCATCCTCCCTACGATTAATCTTGTCCAATTAGGGTTTTTGACCAATCTTCTGCATCCAATAGGTGTGTTTGTATCATTGGATGAACATTTAGGTCATTTTTTTCTTCCAAATTCTTAATGTTCTCCAATTTGGGTTTTTAACCAATCTTGTGCATCCAATAGGTGTGTTTCTGTCATTAGATTAAAATTTAGGTCATTTTCGTCCTCCCT
>JBBPBS010000185.1:2074242-2087976 GCA_037974835.1 Cicer judaicum
CTTAATCTTGTCGAATTACGGTTTTTACTTATCTTGTGCATCCAATAGGTGTTTTTGTGTCATTGGATGAACATTTAGGTTATTTTCGTCCTCCCTACACTTAATTTTTTCCAATTAGGGTTTTTATCAAATCTTTTGCATCCAATAGGTGTGTTTGTGTCATTGGATGACCGTTTAGGTTATTGTCGTCCTCACTAGGCCTATTCTTGTCCAATTAAGGTTTTTAACCAATCTTGTGCATCCAAGAGGTGTGTTTGTGTCGTTGGAAGAACATTTAGGTCATTTTCGACCTCCTTACACTTAATCTTGTGCAATTAGGGTTTTTATCCATAATTATGCATCCAATAGGTGTGTTTGTGTCGTTGGATTAACATTTCGATCATTCTCGTCTTCCCTACACTTAATCTTGTCCAATCTTGTGCATCCAATAGATCATTTTCGTCCTCCCAAGTCTTTATCTTGTGGAATTAGGTTTTTAACCTATCTTGTGCATCCGATTGGTGTTTTTGTGTCATTGGATGAACATTTAGGTCATTTTGGTCCTCCCTACACTTAATCTTGTCCAATTATGTTTTGTAACAAATCTTTTGCATCCAATAGGTGTGTTTGTGTCATTGGATGAACATTTAGGTCATTTTCGTCCTCACTAGGCCAATTTATCCAATTAGGGTTTTTAACCAATCTTGTGTATCCAAAACGTGTGTTTGTGTCATTGGATGAAAATTTAGGTCATTTTCGTCCTCCCAAGTCTTAATCTTGTCCATTTAGGGTTTTTAACCCATCTTGTGCATCCAATAGGTGTGTTTGTGTTAGTGGTTGAACATTTGGGTCATTATCATCCTCCCTACGATTAATCTTGTCCAATTAGGGTTTTTGACCAATCTTCTGCATCCAATAGGTGTGTTTGTATCATTGGATGAACATTTAGGTCATTTTTTTCTTCCAAATTCTTAATGTTCTCCAATTTGGGTTTTTAACCAATCTTGTGCATCCAATAGGTGTGTTTCTGTCATTAGATTAAAATTTAGGTCATTTTCGTCCTCCCTAAGCAAATTCTTGTCCAATTAGGATTTTTAACCAATCTTGTGCATCCAATAGGTGTGTTTGTGTCATTGGATAAACATTTAGGTCATTTTTTTCTTCACTACACTTAATATTGTCCAATTAGGGTTTCTAACAAATCTTGTGCATCCAATAGGTCTATTTGTGTCATTGGATGAACATTTAGGTCATTTTCGTCCTCCCAAGTCTTCATTTGTCCAATTAGGGTTTTTAACCAATCTTGTGCATCCAATAGGTGTGTTTGTGTCATTGGATGAACATTTAGGTCATTTTCGTCCTGCCAATGCTTAATCTTGTCGAATTACGGTTTTTAACCAATCTTGTGCATCCAAAAGGTGTGTTTGTGTCATTGGATGAAAATTTAGGTCATTTTCGTCCTCCCAAGTCTTAATCTTGTCCAATTAGGGTTTTTAACCCATCTTGTGCATCCAATAGCTGTGTTTGTGTTAGTGGTTGAACATTTGGGTCATTATCATCCTCCCTACGATTATTCTTGTCCAATTAGGGTTTTGGACCAATCTTCTGCATCCAATAGGTGTGTTTGTATCATTGGATGAACATTTAGGTCATTTTTGTCTTCCAAATTCTTAATGTTCTCGAATTTGGGTTTTTAACCAATCTTGTGCATCCAATAGGTGTGTTTCTGTCATTAGATTAAAATTTAGGTCATTTTCGTCCTCCCTCAGCAAATTCTTGTCCAATTAGGATTTTTAACCAATCTTGTGCATCCAATAGGTGTGTTTGTGTCATTCGATAAACATTTAGGTCATTTTTTTCTTCCCTACACTTAATATTGTCCAATTAAGGTTTCTAACAAATCTTGTGCATCCAATAGGTCTATTTGTGTCATTGGATGAACATTTAGGTCATTTTCGTCCTCCCAAGTCTTCATTTGTCCAATTAGGGTTTTTAACCAATCTTGTGCATCCAATAGGTGTGTTTGTGTCATTGGATGAACATTTAGGTCATTTTCGTCCTGCCAATGCTTAATCTTGTCGAATTACGGTTTTTAACCTATCTTGTGCATCCAATAGGTGTGTTTGTGTCGTTGGATGAACATTTAGGTCATTTTCGTCCTGCCAAGTCTTAATCTTGTCGAATTACGGTTTTTACTTATCTTGTGCATCCAATAGTTGTTTTTGTGTCATTGGATGAACATTTAGGTTATTTTCGTCCTCCCTACACTTAATTTTTTCCAATTAGGGTTTTTATCAAATCTTTTGCATCCAATAGGTGTGTTTGTGTCATTGGATGACCGTTTAGGTTATTTTCGTCCTCACTAGGCCTATTCTTGTCCAATTAAGGTTTTTAACCAATCTTGTGCATCCAAGAGGTGTGTTTGTGTCGTTGGAAGAACATTTAGGTCATTTTCGACCTCCGTACACTTAATCTTGTCCAATTAGGGTTTTTATCCATAATTATGCATCCAATAGGTGTGTTTGTGTCGTTGGATTAACATTTCGATCATTCTCGTCTTCCCTACACTTAATCTTGTCCAATTAGGGTTTTTAATCAATCTTGTGCATCCAATAGATCATTTTGGTCCTCCCAAGTCTTTATCTTGTGGAATTAGGTTTTTAACCTATCTTGTGCATCTGATAGGTGTTTTTGTGTCATTGAATGAACATTTAGGTCATTTTGGTCCTCCCTACACTTAATCTTGTCCAATTAAGTTTTCTAACAGATCTTTTGCATCCAATAGGTGTGTTTGTGTCATTGGATTAACATTTAGGTCATTTTCGTCCTCACTAGGCCAATTCTTATCCAATTAGGGTTTTTAACCAATCTTGTGCATCCAAAAGGTGTGTTTGTGTCATTGGATGAAAATTTAGGTCATTTTCGTCCTCCCAAGTCTTAATCTTGTCCAATTAGGGTTTTTAACCCATCTTGTGCATCCAATAGGTGTGTTTGTGTTAGTGGTTGAACATTTGGGTCATTATCATCCTCCCTACGATTATTCTTGTTCAATTAGGGTTTTTGACCAATCTTCTGCATCCAATAGGTGTGTTTGTGTCATTGGATGAACATTTAGGTCATTTTCGTCTTCCAAATTCTTAATGTTCTCCAATTTGGGTTTTTAACCAATCTTGTGCATCCAATAGGTGTGTTTCTCTAGGTCGTTTTCGTCCTCCCTCAGCAAAATTCTTGTCCAATTAGGATTTTTAACCAATCTTGTGCATCCAATAGGTGTGTTTGTGTCATTGGATAAACATTTTGGTCATTTTTTTCTTCCCTACACTTAATATTGTCCAATTAGGGTTTCTAACAAATCTTGTGCATCCAATAGGTCTATTTGTGTCATTGGATGAACATTTAGGTCATTTTCGTCCTCCCAAGTCTTCATTTGTCCAATTAGGGTTTTTAACCAATCTTGTGCATCCAATAGGTGTGTTTGTGTCATTGGATGAACATTTAGGTCATTTTCGTCCTGACAAGTCTTAATCTTGTCGAATTATGGTTTTTAACCTATCTTGTGCATCCAATAGGTGTTTTTGTGTCGTTGGATGAACATTTAGGTCATTTTCGTCCTGCCATGTCTTAAACTTGTCGAATTAGGGTTTTTATCCATAATTATGCATCCAATAGGTGTGTTTGTGTCGTTGGATTAACATTTCGATCATTCTCGTCTTCCCTACACTTAATCTTGTCCAATTAGTGTTTTTAACCAATCTTGTGCATCCAATAGATCATTTTCGTCCTCCCAAGTCTTTATCTTGTGGAATTAGATTTTTAACCTATCTTGTGCATCCGATAGGTGTTTTTGTGTCATTGGATGAACATTTAGGTCATTTTGGTCCTCCCTACACTTAATCATGTCCAATTAAGTTTTCTAACAAATCTTTTGCATCCAATAGGTGTGTTTGTGTCATTGGATGAACATTTAGGTCATTTTCGTCCTCACTAGGCCAATTCTTATCCAATTAGGGTTTTTAACCTATCTTGTGCATCCAGTATGTGTTTTTGTGTCATTGGATGAACATTTAGGTCATTTTTGTCCTCCCTACTCTTAATCTTATCCAATTATGGTTTTTAACAAATCTTTTGTATCCATTAGGTGTGTTTGTGTCATTGCATGAACATTTAGGTCATTTTCGTCCTCACTAGGCCTATTCTTGTCCAATTAAGGTTTTTAACGAATATTGTGCATCCAATAGGTGTGTTTTGTCAATTGATTAACATTTAGGTCATTTTCCTCCTCCCTACACTTAATCTTGTCCAATTAGGGTTTTTAACCAATCTTGTGCATCCAATAGGTGTGATTGTGTCATTGGATGAACATTTAGGTCATTTTCGACCTCCCTACACTTAATCTTGTCCAATTAGGGTTTTTAACAAATCTGGTGCATCCAATAGGTGTGTTTGTGTCACTAGATCAATATTTAGGTCATTTTCGCTCTCCCAAGTCTTAGTCTTGTCCAATTAGGGTTTTTAACCATTCTTGTGCATCCAATAATTATTTTTGTGTCATTGGATGAACATTTAGGTTATTTTCGTCCTCACTAGGCCTATTCTTGTCCAATTACGGTTTTTAACCAATCTTGTGCATCCAATATGTGTGTTTGTCTCGTTGGAAGAACATTTAGGTCATTTTCGACCTCCCTACACTTAATCTTGTCCAATTAAGGTTTTTATCCAAAATAATGCGTACAATAGGTCTGTTTGTGTCGTTGGATGAACATTTAGGGCATTTTTGTCCTTCCATGTCTTAATCTTGTCCAATTAGGGTTTTTAACCAATCTCGTGCATCCAATAGTTGTTTTTGTGTCATTGGATGAACATTTAGGTCATTTTTGTCCTCCCTAGGCTTATTCATTTCCAATTAGGATTTTTACCAATCTTGTGGATCTAGTAAGTTCGTTTGTGTCATTAGATGAACATTTAGTTTATTTTCATCCTCCCTAAGCTTATTCATGACCAATTAGGGTTTTTAACCAATCTTATGAATCCAATAGTTGTTTTTGTGTCATTGCATGATATTTTAGATCATTTCCGTCCTCCCTAGGCTTATTCATGTCCAATTAGGGTTTTTAACCAATCTTGCGCATCCAATAAGTTCGTTTCTGTCATTAGATGAACATTTATTTCATTTTCATCCTATCTAATCTTATTCATGACCAATTAGGGTTTTTAACCAATTATGTGCATCCAATAGTAGTTTTAGTGTCATTGGATGAACATTTAGGACATTTTCGTCTTCCCTACACTTAATCTTGTCCAATTAGGGTGTTTAACCAATCTTGTGCATCCAATAGGTCATTTTCGTCCTCCCAAGTCTTAATCTTATCGAATTAGGGTTTTTAACCTATCTTGTGCATCCAATAGGTGTTTTTGTGTCATTGGATATATATTTAGGTCATTTTCGTCCTGCCTACACCTAATCATGTCCAATTTGGATTTTTATAAAATCTTTTGCATCCATTGGTGTGGTTGTGTCATTGGATTAACATTTAGGTTATTTTCGTCCCCAGTAGGCCTATTCTTGTCCAATTACGGTTTTTAACCAATCTTGTGCATCCAATATGTGTGTTTGTGTCGTTGGAAGAACATTTAGGTCATTTTCGACCTCCCTACACTTAATCTTGTCCAATTAAGGTTTTTATCCAAAATTATGCATACAATAGGTGTGTTTGTGTCGTTGGATGAACATTTAGGTCATTTTTGTCCTCCCATGTCTTAATCTTGTCCAATTAGGGTTTTTAACCAATCTCGTGCATCCAATAGTTGTTTTTGTGTCATTGGATGAACATTTAGGTCATTTTTGTCCACCGTAGGCTTATTCATTTCCAATTAGGATTTTTACCAATCTTGTGGATCTAGTAAGTTCGTTTGTGTCATTAGATGAACATTTAGTTCATTTTCGTCCTCCCTAAGCTTATTCATGACCAATTAGGGTTTTTAACCAATCTTATGAATCCAATAGTTGTTTTTGTGTCATTGCATGATATTTTAGGTCATTTCTGTCCTCCCTAGGCTTATTCATGTCCAATTAGGGTTTTTAACCAATCTTGCGCATCCAATAAGTTCGTTTGTGTCATTAGATGAACATTTATTTCATTTTCATCCTATCTAATCATATTCATGACCAATTAGGGTTTTTAACCAATTATGTGCATCCAATAGTAGTTTTAGTGTCATTGGATGAACATTTAGGTCATTTTTGTCCTCCCTAGGCTTATTCATTTCCAATTAGGATTTTTACCAATCTTGTGGATCTAGTAAGTTCGTTTGTGTCATTAGATGAACATTTAGTTCATTTTCGTCCTCCCTAGGCTTATTCATGTCCAATTAGGGTTTTTAACCAATCTTGCGCATCCAATAAGTTCGTTTGTGTAATTAGATGAACATTTATTTCATTTTCATCCTATCTAATCATATTCATGACCAATTAGGGTTTTTAACCAATTATGTGCATCCAATAGTAGTTTTAGTGTCATTGGATGAACATTTAGGACATTTTCGTCTTCCCTACACTTAATCTTGTCCAATTAGGGTTTTTAACCAATCTTGTGCATCCAATAGGTCATTTTCGTCCTCCCAAGTCTTAATCTTATCGAATTAGGGTTTTTAACCTATCTTGTGCATCCAATAGGTGTTTTTGTGTCATTGGATAAATATTTAGGTCATTTTCGTCCTCCCTACACCTAATCTTGTCCAATTAGGGTTTTTATAAAATCTTTTGCATCCAATTGGTGTGTTTGTGTCATTGGATGAACATTTAGGTTATTTTCGTCCTCACTAGGCCTATTCTTGTCCAATTACGGTTTTTAACCAATCTTGTGCATCCAATATGTGTGTTTGTGTCGTTGGAAGAACATTTAGGTCATTTTCGACGTCCCTACACTTAATCTTGTCCAATTAAGGTTTTTATCCAAAATTATGCATACAATAGGTGTGTTTGTGTCGTTGGATGAACATTTAGGTCATTTTTGTCCTCCCATGTCTTAATCTTGTCCAATTAGGGTTTTTAACCAATCTCGTGCATCCAATAGTTGTTTTTGTGTCATTGGATGAACATTTAGGTCATTTTTGTCCTCCGTAGGCTTATTCATTTCCAATTAGGATTTTTACCAATCTTGTGGATCTAGTAAGTTCGTTTGTGTCATTAGATGAACATTTAGTTCATTTTCGTCCTCCCTAAGCTTATTCATGACCAATTAGGGTTTGTAACCAATCTTATGAATCCAATAGTTGTTTTTGTGTCATTGCATGATATTTTAGGTCATTTCCGTCCTCCCTAGGCTTATTCATGTCCAATTAGGGTTTTTAACCAATCTTGCGCATCCAATAAGTTCGTTTGTGTCATTAGATGGACATTTATTTCATTTTCATCCTATCTAATCTTATTCATGACCAATTAGGGTTTTTAACCAATTATGTGCATCCAATAGTAGTTTTAGTGTCATTGGATGAACATTTAGGACATTTTCGTCTTCCCTACACTTAATCTTGTCCAATTAGGGTTTTTAACCAATCTTGTGCATCCAATAGGTCATTTTCGTCCTCCCAAGTCTTAATCTTATCGAATTAGGGTTTTTAACCTATCTTGTGCATCCAATAGGTGTTTTTGTGTCATTGGATAAATATTTAGGTCATTTTCGTCCTCCCTAAACCTAATCTTGTCCAATTAGGGTTTTTATAAAATCTTTTGCATCCAATTGGTGTGTTTGTGTCATTGGATGAACATTTAGGTTATTTTCGTCCTCACTAGGCCTATTCTTGTCCAATTACGGTTTTTAACCAATCTTGTGCATCCAATATGTGTGTTTGTGTCGTTGGAAGAACATTTAGGTCATTTTCGACCTCCCTACACTTAATCTTGTCCAATTAAGGTTTTTATCCAAAATTATGCATACAATAGGTGTGTTTGTGTCGTTGGATGAACATTTAGGTCATTTTTGTCCTCCCATGTCTTAATCTTGTCCAATTAGGGTTTTTAACCAATCTCGTGCATCCAATAGTTGTTTTTGTGTCATTGGATGAACATTTAGGTCATTTTTGTCCTCCGTAGGCTTATTCATTTCCAATTAGGATTTTTACCAATCTTGTGGATCTAGTAAGTTCGTTTGTGTCATTAGATGAACATTTAGTTCATTTTCGTCCTCCCTAAGCTTATTCATGACCAATTAGGGTTTGTAACCAATCTTATGAATCCAATAGTTGTTTTTGTGTCATTGCATGATATTTTAGGTCATTTTCGTCCTCCCTAGGCTTATTCATGTCCAATTAGGGTTTTTAACCAATCTTGCGCATCCAATAAGTTCGTTTGTGTCATTAGATGAACATTTATTTCATTTTCATCCTATCTAATCATATTCATGACCAATTAGGGTTTTTAACCAATTATGTGCATCCAATAGTAGTTTTAGTGTCATTGGATGAACATTTAGGACATTTTCGTCTTCCCTACACTTAATCTTGTCCAATTAGGGTTTTTAACCAATCTTGTGCATCCAATAGGTCATTTTCGTCCTCCCAAGTCTTAATCTTATCGAATTAGGGTTTTTAACCTATCTTGTGCATCCAATAGGTGTTTTTGTGTCATTGGATAAATATTTAGGTCATTTTCGTCCTCCCTACACCTAATCTTGTCCAATTAGGGTTTTTATAAAATCTTTTGCATCCAATTGGTGTGTTTGTGTCATTGGATGAACATTTAGGTTACTTTCGTACTCACTAGGCCTATTCTTGTCCAATTACGGTTTTTAACCAATCTTGTGCATCCAATATGTGTGTTTGTGTCGTTGGAAGAACATTTAGGTCATTTTCGACGTCCCTACACTTAATCTTGTCCAATTAAGGTTTTTATCCAAAATTATGCATACAATAGGTGTGTTTGTGTCGTTGGATGAACATTTAGGTCATTTTTGTCCTCCCATGTCTTAATCTTGTCCAATTAGGGTTTTTAACCAATCTCGTGCATCCAATAGTTGTTTTTGTGTCATTGGATGAACATTTAGGTCATTTTTGTCCTCCGTAGGCTTATTCATTTCCAATTAGGATTTTTACCAATCTTGTGGATCTAGTAAGTTCGTTTGTGTCATTAGATGAACATTTAGTTCATTTTCGTCCTCCCTAAGCTTATTCATGACCAATTAGGGTTTGTAACCAATCTTATGAATCCAATAGTTGTTTTTGTGTCATTGCATGATATTTTAGGTCATTTCCGTCCTCCCTAGGCTTATTCATGTCCAATTAGGGTTTTTAACCAATCTTGCGCATCCAATAAGTTCGTTTGTGTCATTAGATGGACATTTATTTCATTTTCATCCTATCTAATCTTATTCATGACCAATTAGTGTTTTTAACCAATTATGTGCATCCAATAGTAGTTTTAGTGTCATTGGATGAACATTTAGGACATTTTCGTCTTCCCTACACTTAATCTTGTCCAATTAGGGTTTTTAACCAATCTTGTGCATCCAATAGGTCATTTTCGTCCTCCCAAGTCTTAATCTTATCGAATTAGGGTTTTTAACCTATCTTGTGCATCCAATAGGTGTTTTTGTGTCATTGGATAAATATTTAGGTCATTTTCGTCCTCCCTACACCTAATCTTGTCCAATTAGGGTTTTTATAAAATCTTTTGCATCCAATTGGTGTGTTTGTGTCATTGGATGAACATTTAGGTTATTTTCGTCCTCACTAGGCCTATTCTTGTCCAATTACGGTTTTTAACCAATCTTGTGCATCCAATATGTGTGTTTGTGTCGTTGGAAGAACATTTAGGTCATTTTCGACCTCCCTACACTTAATCTTGTCCAATTAAGGTTTTTATCCAAAATTATGCATACAATAGGTGTGTTTGTGTCGTTGGATGAACATTTAGGTCATTTTTGTCCTCCCATGTCTTAATCTTGTCCAATTAGGGTTTTTAACCAATCTCGTGCATCCAATAGTTGTTTTTGTGTCATTGGATGAACATTTAGGTCATTTTTGTCCACCCTAGGCTTATTCATTTCCAATTAGGATTTTTACCAATCTTGTGGATCTAGTAAGTTCGTTTGTGTCATTAGATGAACATTTAGTTCATTTTCGTCCTCCCTAAGCTTATTCATGACCAATTAGGGTTTGTAACCAATCTTATGAATCCAATAGTTGTTTTTGTGTCAATGCATGATATTTTAGGTCATTTCCGTCCTCCCTAGGCTTATTCATGTCCAATTAGGGTTTTTAACCAATCTTGCGCATCCAATAAGTTCGTTTGTGTCATTAGATGAACATTTATTTCATTTTCATCCTATCTAATCTTATTCATGACCAATTAGGGTTTTTAACCAATTATGTGCATCCAATAGTAGTTTTAGTGTCATTGGATGAACATTTAGGTCATTTTTGTCCTCCCTAGGCTTATTCATTTCCAATTAGGATTTTTACCAATCTTGTGGATCTAGTAAGTTCGTTTGTGTCATTAGATGAACATTTAGTTCATTTTCGTCCTCCCTAAGCTTATTCATGACCAATTAGGGTTTGTAACCAATCTTATGAATCCAATAGTTGTTTTTGTGTCATTGCATGATATTTTAGGTCATTTCCGTCCTCCCTAGGCTTATTCATGTCCAATTAGGGTTTTTAACCAATCTTGCGCATCCAATAAATTCGTTTGTGTCATTAGATGAACATTTATTTCATTTTCATCCTATCTAATCTTATTCATGACCAATTAGGGTTTTTAACCAATTATGTGCATCCAATAGTAGTTTTAGTGTCATTGGATGAACATTTAGGTCATTTTTGTCCTCCCTAGGCTTATTCATTTCCAATTAGGATTTTTACCAATCTTGTGGATCTAGTAAGTTCGTTTGTGTCATTAGATGAACATTTAGTTCATTTTGGTCCTCCCTAAGCTTATTCATGACCAATTAGGGTTTTTAACCAATCTTATGAATCCAATAGTTGTTTTTGTGTCATTGCATGATATTTTAGGTCATTTCCGTCCTCCCTAGGCTTATTCATGTCCAATTAGGGTTTTTAACCAATCTTGCGCATCCAATAAGTTCGTTTGTGTCATTAGATGAACATTTATTTCATTTTCATCCTATCTAATCATATTCATGACCAATTAGGGTTTTTAACCAATTATGTGCATCCAATAGTAGTTTTAGTGTCATTGGATGAACATTTAGGACATTTTCGTCTTCCCTACACTTAATCTTGTCCAATTAGGGTTTTTAACCAATCTTGTGCATCCAATAGGTCATTTTCGTCCTCCCAAGTCTTAATCTTATCGAATTAGGGTTTTTAACCTATCTTGTGCATCCAATAGGTGTTTTTGTGTCATTGGATAAATATTTAGGTCATTTTCGTCCTCCCTACACCTAATCTTGTCCAATTAGGGTTTTTATAAAATCTTTTGCATCCAATTGGTGTGTTTGTGTCATTGGATGAACATTTAGGTTATTTTCGTCCTCACTAGGCCTATTCTTGTCCAATTACGGTTTTTAACCAATCTTGTGCATCCAATATGTGTGTTTGTCTCGTTGGAAGAACATTTAGGTCATTTTCGACCTCCCTACACTTAATCTTGTCCAATTAAGGCTTTTATCCAAAAATATGCATACAATAGGTGTGTTTGTGTCGTTGGATCAACATTTAGGTCATTTTTGTCCTCCCATGTCTTAATCTTGTCCAATTAGGGTTTTTAACCAATCTCGTGCATCCAATAGTTGTTTTTGTGTCATTGGATGAACATTTAGGTCATTTTTGTCCTCCCTAGGATTATTCATTTCCAATTAGGATTTTTACCAATCTTGTGGATCTAGTAAGTTCGTTTGTGTCATTAGATGAAAATTTAGTTCATTTTCGTCCTCCCTAAGCTTATTCATGACCAATTAGGGTTTTTAACCAATCTTATGAATCCAATAGTTGTTTTTGTGTCATTGCATGATATTTTAGGTCATTTATGTCCTCCCTAGGCTTATTCATGTCCAATTAGGGTTTTTAACCAATCTTGCGCATCCAATAAGTTCGTTTGTGTCATTAGATGAACATTTATTTCATTTTCATCCTATCTAATCTTATTCATGACCAATTAGGGTTTTGAACCAATTATGTGCATCCAATAGTAGTTTTAGTGTCATTGGATGAACATTTAGGACATTTTCGTCTTCCCTACACTTAATCTTGTCCAATTAGGGTTTTTAACCAATCTTGTGCATCCAATAGGTCATTTTCGTCCTCCCAAGTCTTAATCATATCGAATTAGGGTTTTTAACCTATCTTGTGCATCCAATAGGTGTTTTTGTGTCATCGGATAAATATTTAGGTCATTTTCGTCCTCCCTACACCTAATCTTGTCCAATTAGGGTTTTTATAAAATCTTTTGCATCCAATTGGTGTGTTTGTGTCATTGGATGAACATTTAGGTTATTTTCGTCCTCACTAGGCCTATTCTTGTCCAATTACGGTTTTTAACCAATCTTGTGCATCCAATATGTGTGTTTGTGTCGTTGGAAGAACATTTAGGTCATTTTCGACCTCCCTACACTTAATCTTGTCCAATTAAGGTTTTTATCCAAAATTATGCATACAATAGGTGTGTTTGTGTCGTTGGATGAACATTTAGGTCATTTTTGTCCTCCCATGTCTTAATCTTGTCCAATTAGGGTTTTTAACCAATCTCGTGCATCCAATAGTTGTTTTTGTGTCATTGGATGAACATTTAGGTCATTTTTGTCCTCCGTAGGCTTATTCATTTCCAATTAGGATTTTTACCAATCTTGTGGATCTAGTAAGTTCGTTTGTGTCATTAGATGAACATTTAGTTCATTTTCGTCCTCCCTAAGCTTATTCATGACCAATTAGGGTTTGTAACCAATCTTATGAATCCAATAGTTGTTTTTGTGTCATTGCATGATATTTTAGGTCATTTTCGTCCTCCCTAGGCTTATTCATGTCCAATTAGGGTTTTTAACCAATCTTGCGCATCCAATAAGTTCGTTTGTGTCATTAGATGAACATTTATTTCATTTTCATCCTATCTAATCATATTCATGACCAATTAGGGTTTTTAACCAATTATGTGCATCCAATAGTAGTTTTAGTGTCATTGGATGAACATTTAGGACATTTTCGTCTTCCCTACACTTAATCTTGTCCAATTAGGGTTTTTAACCAATCTTGTGCATCCAATAGGTCATTTTCGTCCTCCCAAGTCTTAATCTTATCGAATTAGGGTTTTTAACCTATCTTGTGCATCCAATAGGTGTTTTTGTGTCATTGGATAAATATTTAGGTCATTTTCGTCCTCCCTACACCTAATCTTGTCCAATTAGGGTTTTTATAAAATCTTTTGCATCCAATTGGTGTGTTTGTGTCATTGGATGAACATTTAGGTTATTTTCGTCCTCACTAGGCCTATTCTTGTCCAATTACGGTTTTTAACCAATCTTGTGCATCCAATATGTGTGTTTGTCTCGTTGGAAGAACATTTAGGTCATTTTCGACCTCCCTACACTTAATCTTGTCCAATTAAGGCTTTTATCCAAAAATATGCATACAATAGGTGTGTTTGTGTCGTTGGATCAACATTTAGGTCATTTTTGTCCTCCCATGTCTTAATCTTGTCCAATTAGGGTTTTTAACCAATCTCGTGCATCCAATAGTTGTTTTTGTGTCATTGGATGAACATTTAGGTCATTTTTGTCCTCCCTAGGCTTATTCATTTCCAATTAG
>JBBPBS010000185.1:2089307-2142595 GCA_037974835.1 Cicer judaicum
TCTTGTCCAATTAGGGTTTTTAACCAATCTTGTGCATCCAATAGGTCATTTTCGTCCTCCCAAGTCTTAATCTTATCGAATTAGGGTTTTTAACCTATCTTGTGCATCCAATAGGTGTTTTTGTGTCATTGGATAAATATTTAGGTCATTTTCGTCCTCCCTACACCTAATCTTGTCCAATTAGGGTTTTTATAAAATCTTTTGCATCCAATTGGTGTGTTTGTGTCATTGGATGAACATTTAGGTTATTTTCGTCCTCACTAGGCCTATTCTTGTCCAATTACGGTTTTTAACCAATCTTGTGCATCCAATATGTGTGTTTGTGTCGTTGGAAGAACATTTAGGTCATTTTCGACCTCCCTACACTTAATCTTGTCCAATTAAGGTTTTTATCCAAAATTATGCATACAATAGGTGTGTTTGTGTCGTTGGATGAACATTTAGGTCATTTTTGTCCTCCCATGTCTTAATCTTGTCCAATTAGGGTTTTTAACCAATATCGTGCATCCAATAGTTGTTTTTGTGTCATTGGATGAACATTTAGGTCATTTTTGTCCTCCCTAGGCTTATTCATTTCCAATTAGGATTTTTACCAATCTTGTGGATCTAGTAAGTTCGTTTGTGTCATTAGATGAACATTTAGTTCATTTTGGTCCTCCCTAAGCTTATTCATGACCAATTAGGGTTTTTAACCAATCTTATGAATCCAATAGTTGTTTTTGTGTCATTGCATGATATTTTAGGTCATTTCCGTCCTCCCTAGGCTTATTCATGTCCAATTAGGGTTTTTAACCAATCTTGCGCATCCAATAAGTTCGTTTGTGTCATTAGATGAACATTTATTTCATTTTCATCCTATCTAATCATATTCATGACCAATTAGGGTTTTTAACCAATTATGTGCATCCAATAGTAGTTTTAGTGTCATTGGATGAACATTTAGGACATTTTCGTCTTCCCTACACTTAATCTTGTCCAATTAGGGTTTTTAACCAATCTTGTGCATTCAATAGGTCATTTTCGTCCTCCCAAGTCTTAATCTTATCGAATTAGGGTTTTTAACCTATCTTGTGCATCCAATAGGTGTTTTTGTGTCATTGGATAAATATTTAGGTCATTTTCGTCCTCCCTACACCTAATCTTGTCCAATTAGGGTTTTTATAAAATCTTTTGCATCCAATTGGTGTGTTTGTGTCATTGGATGAACATTTAGGTTATTTTCGTCCTCACTAGGCCTATTCTTGTCCAATTACGGTTTTTAACCAATCTTGTGCATCCAATATGTGTGTTTGTGTCGTTGGAAGAACATTTAGGTCATTTTCGACCTCCCTACACTTAATCTTGTCCAATTAAGGTTTTTATCCAAAATTATGCATACAATAGGTGTGTTTGTGTCGTTGGATGAACATTTAGGTCATTTTTGTCCTCCCATGTCTTAATCTTGTCCAATTAGGGTTTTTAACCAATCTCGTGCATCCAATAGTTGTTTTTGTGTCATTGGATGAACATTTAGGTCATTTTTGTCCTCCGTAGGCTTATTCATTTCCAATTAGGATTTTTACCAATCTTGTGGATCTAGTAAGTTCGTTTGTGTCATTAGATGAACATTTAGTTCATTTTCGTCCTCCCTAAGCTTATTCATGACCAATTAGGGTTTGTAACCAATCTTATGAATCCAATAGTTGTTTTTGTGTCATTGCATGATATTTTAGGTCATTTTCGTCCTCCCTAGGCTTATTCATGTCCAATTAGGGTTTTTAACCAATCTTGCGCATCCAATAAGTTCGTTTGTGTCATTAGATGAACATTTATTTCATTTTCATCCTATCTAATCATATTCATGACCAATTAGGGTTTTTAACCAATTATGTGCATCCAATAGTAGTTTTAGTGTCATTGGATGAACATTTAGGACATTTTCGTCTTCCCTACACTTAATCTTGTCCAATTAGGGTTTTTAACCAATCTTGTGCATCCAATAGGTCATTTTCGTCCTCCCAAGTCTTAATCTTATCGAATTAGGGTTTTTAACCTATCTTGTGCATCCAATAGGTGTTTTTGTGTCATTGGATAAATATTTAGGTCATTTTCGTCCTCCCTACACCTAATCTTGTCCAATTAGGGTTTTTATAAAATCTTTTGCATCCAATTGGTGTGTTTGTGTCATTGGATGAACATTTAGGTTATTTTCGTACTCACTAGGCCTATTCTTGTCCAATTACGGTTTTTAACCAATCTTGTGCATCCAATATGTGTGTTTGTGTCGTTGGAAGAACATTTAGGTCATTTTCGACGTCCCTACACTTAATCTTGTCCAATTAAGGTTTTTATCCAAAATTATGCATACAATAGGTGTGTTTGTGTCGTTGGATGAACATTTAGGTCATTTTTGTCCTCCCATGTCTTAATCTTGTCCAATTAGGGTTTTTAACCAATCTCGTGCATCCAATAGTTGTTTTTGTGTCATTGGATGAACATTTAGGTCATTTTTGTCCTCCCTAGGCTTATTCATTTCCAATTAGAATTTTTACCAATCTTGTGGATCTAGTAAGTTCGTTTGTGTCATTAGATGAACATTTAGTTCATTTTCGTCCTCCCTAAGCTTATTCATGACCAATTAGGGTTTTTAACCAATCTTATGAATCCAATAGTTGTTTTTGTGTCATTGCATGATATTTTAGGTCATTTCCGTCCTCCCTAGGCTTATTCATGTCCAATTAGGGTTTTTAACCAATCTTGCGCATCCAATAAGTTCGTTTGTGTCATTAGATGAACATTTATTTCATTTTCATCCTATCTAATCATATTCATGACCAATTAGGGTTTTTAACCAATTATGTGCATCCAATAGTAGTTTTAGTGTCATTGGATGAACATTTAGGACATTTTCGTCTTCCCTACACTTAATCTTGTCCAATTAGGGTTTTTAACCAATCTTGTGCATCCAATAGGTCATTTTCGTCCTCCCAAGTCTTAATCTTATCGAATTAGGGTTTTTAACCTATCTTGTGCATCCAATAGGTGTTTTTGTGTCATTGGATAAATATTTAGGTCATTTTCGTCCTCCCTACACCTAATCTAGTCCAATTAGGGTTTTTATAAAATCTTTTGCATCCAATTGGTGTGTTTGTGTCATTGGATGAACATTTAGGTTATTTTCGTCCTCACTAGGCCTATTCTTGTCCAATTACGGTTTTTAACCAATCTTGTGCATCCAATATGTGTGTTTGTGTCGTTGGAAGAACATTTAGGTCATTTTCGACCTCCCTACACTTAATCTTGTCCAATTAAGGTTTTTATCCAAAATTATGCATACAATAGGTGTGTTTGTGTCGTTGGATGAACATTTAGGTCATTTTTGTCCTCCCATGTCTTAATCTTGTCCAATTAGGGTTTTTAACCAATCTCGTGCATCCAATAGTTGTTTTTGTGTCATTGGATGAACATTTAGGTCATTTTTGTCCTCCCTAGGCTTATTCATTTCCAATTAGGATTTTTACCAATCTTGTGGATCTAGTAAGTTCGTTTGTGTCATTAGATGAACATTTAGTTCATTTTGGTCCTCCCTAAGCTTATTCATGACCAATTAGGGTTTTTAACCAATCTTATGAATCCAATAGTTGTTTTTGTGTCATTGCATGATATTTTAGGTCATTTCCGTCCTCCCTAGGCTTATTCATGTCCAATTAGGGTTTTTAACCAATCTTGCGCATCCAATAAGTTCGTTTGTGTCATTAGATGAACATTTATTTCATTTTCATCCTATCTAATCATATTCATGACCAATTAGGGTTTTTAACCAATTATGTGCATCCAATAGTAGTTTTAGTGTCATTGGATGAACATTTAGGTCATTTTTGTCCTCCCTAGGCTTATTCATTTCCAATTAGGATTTTTACCAATCTTGTGGATCTAGTAAGTTCGTTTGTGTCATTAGATGAACATTTAGTTCATTTTCGTCCTCCCTAAGCTTATTCATGACCAATTAGGGTTTTTAACCAATCTTATGAATCCAATAGTTGTTTTTGTGTCATTGCATGATATTTTAGGTCATTTCCGTCCTCCCTAGGCTTATTCATGTCCAATTAGGGTTTTTAACCAATCTTGCGCATCCAATAAGTTCGTTTGTGTCATTAGATGAACATTTATTTCATTTTCATCCTATCTAATCTTATTCATGACCAATTAGGGTTTTTAACCAATTATGTGCATCCAATAGTAGTTTTAGTGTCATTGGATGAACATTTAGGACATTTTCGTCTTCCCTACACTTAATCTTGTCCAATTAGGGTTTTTAACCAATCTTGTGCATCCAATAGGTCATTTTCGTCCTCCCAAGTCTTAATCTTATCGAATTAGGGTTTTTAACCTATCTTGTGCATCCAATAGGTGTTTTTGTGTCATTGGATGAACATTTAGGTCGTTTTGGTCCTCCCTACACTTAATCTTGTCCAATTATGTTTTCTAACAAATCTTTTACATCCAATACGGGTGTTTGTGTCATTGGATGAACATATAGGGTTTTTAACCTATCTTAGGGTTTTTAACCTATCTTGTCAATTCGTCCTCAATACGCCAATTCTTGTCCAATGACAAGATAGGTCATTTTCCTCCCCCCTACACTTAATCTTGTCCAATTAGGGTTTTTAACCAATCTTGTGCATCTAATAGGTGTGATTGTGTCATTGGATGAACATTTAGGTCATTTTCGACCTCCCTACACTTAATCGTGTCCAATTAGGGTTTTTAACAAACCATGTGCATCCAATAGGTGTGTTTGTATCATTGGATGAACATTTAGGTCATTTTCGTCCTCCCAAGTCTTAATCTAGTCCAATTAGGGTTTTTAACCAATCTTGTGCATCCAATATGTGTGTTTGTGTCGTTGGAAGAACATTTAGGTCATTTTCGACCTCCCTACACTTAATCTTGTCCAATTAAGGTTTTTATCCAAAATTATGCATACAATTGGTGTGTTTGTGTCGTTGGATGAACATTTAGGTCATTTTTGTCCTCCCATGTCTTAATCTTGTCCAATTAGGGTTTTTAACCAATCTCGTGCATCCAATAGTTGTTTTTGTGTGATTGGATGAACATTTAGGTCATTTTTGTCCTCCCTAGGCTTATTCATTTCCAATTAGGATTTTTACCAATCTTGTGGATCTAGTAAGTTCGTTTGTGTCATTAGATGAACATTTAGTTCATTTTTGTCCTCCCGAAGCTTATTCATGACCAATTAGGGTTTTTAACCAATCTTATGAATCTAATAGTTGTTTTTGTGTCATTGCATGATATTTTAGGTCATTTCCGTCCTGCCTAGGCTTATTCATGTCCAATTAGGGTTTTTAACCAATCTTGCGCATCCAATAAGTTCGTTTGTGTCATTAGATGAACATTTATTTCATTTTCATCCTATCTAATCTTATTCATGACCAATTAGGGTTTTTAACCAATTATGTGCATCCAATAGTAGTTTTAGTGTCATTGGATGAACATTTAGGTCATTTTCGTCTTCCCTACACTTAATCTTGTCCAATTACGGTTTTTAACCAATCTTGTGCATCCAATAGGTCATTTTCGTCCTCCCAAGTCTTAATCATATCGAATTAGGGTTTTTAACCTATCTTGTGCATCCAATAGGTGTTTTTGTGTCATTGGATAAATATTTAGGTCATTTTCGTCCTCCCTACACCTAATCTTGTCCAATTAGGGTTTTTATAAAATCTTTTGCATCCAATTGGTGTGTTTGTGTCATTGGATGAACATTTAGGTTATTTTCGTCCTCACTAGGCCTATTCTTGTCCAATTACGGTTTTTAACCAATCTTGTGCATCCAATATGTGTGTTTGTCTCGTTGGAAGAACATTTAGGTCATTTTCGACCTCCCTACACTTAATCTTGTCCAATTAAGGTTTTTATCCAAAATTATGCATACAATAGGTGTATTTGTGTCGTTGGATGAACATTTAGGTCATTTTTGTCCTCCCATGTCTTAATCTTGTCCAATTAGGGTTTTTAACCAATCTCGTGCATCTAATAGTTGTTTTTGTGTCATTGGATGAACATTTAGGTCATTTTTGTCCTCCCTAGGCTTATTCATTTCCAATTAGGATTTTTACCAATCTTGTGGATCTAGTAAGTTCGTTTGTGTCATTAGATGAACATTTAGTTCATTTTCGTCCTCCCTAAGCTTATTCATGACCAATTAGGGTTTTTAACCAATCTTATGAATCCAATAGTTGTTTTTGTGTCATTGCATGATATTTTAGGTCATTTCCGTCCTCCCTAGGCTTATTCATGTCCAATTAGGGTTTTTAACCAATCTTGCGCATCCAATAAGTTCGTTTGTGTCATTAGATGAACATTCATTTCATTTTCATCCTATCTAATCTTATTCATGACCAATTAGGGTTTTTAACCGATTATGTGCATCCAATAGTAGTTTTAGTGTCATTGGATGAACATTTAGGACATTTTCGTCTTCCCTACACTTAATCGTGTCCAATTAGGGTTTTTAACCAATCTTGTGCATCCAATAGGTCATTTTCGTCCTCCCAAGTCTTAATCTTATCGAATTAGGGTTTTTAACCTATCTTGTGCATCCAATAGGTGTTTTTGTGTCATTGGATAAATATTTAGGTCATTTTCGTCCGGCCTACACCTAATCTTGTCCAATTAGGGTTTTTATAAAATCTTTTGCATCCAATTGGTGTGTTTGTGTCATTGGATGAACATTCAGGTTATTTTCGTCCTCACTAGGCCTATTCTTGTCCAATTACGGTTTTTAACCAATCTTGTGCATCCAATATGTGTGTTTGTGTCGTTGGAAGATCATTTAGGTCATTTTCGACCTCCCTACACTTAATCTTGTCCAATTAAGGTATTTAACAAATCCTGTGCATCCAATAGGTGTGTTTGTCTCATTGGATGAACATTTAGGTCATTTTTGTCCTCCCAAGTCTTAATCTTGTCCAATTAGGGTTTTTAACCAATCTCGTGCATCCAATAGTTGTTTTTGTGTCATTGGATGAACATTTAGGTCATTTTTGTCCTCCCTAGGCTTATTCATTTCCAATTAGGATTTTTACCAATCTTGTGGCTCCAGTAAGTTCGTTTGTGTCATTAGATGACCATTTAGTTCATTTTCGTCCTCCCTAAGCTTATTCATGACCAATTAGGGTTTTTAACCAATCTTATGAATCCAATAGTTGTTTTTGTGTCATTGCATGATATTTTAGGTCATTTCCGTCCTCCCTAGGCTTATTCATGTCCAATTAGGGTTTTTAACCAATCTTGCGCATCCAATAAGTTCGTTTGTGTCATTAGATGAACATTTATGTCATTTTCATCCTACCTAATCTTATTCATGACCAATTAGGGTTTTTAACCAATTATGTGCATCCAATAGTTATTTTAGGTTCATTGGATGAACATTTATGTCATTTTCGTCCTCCCTAGGCTTATTGTTTTCCAATTAGGATTTTTAACCATTCTTGTGCATCCAAAGGTGTGTTTGTGTCATTGGATTAACATTTAGGTCATTTTTGTCTTCCCTACACTTCATCTTGTCCAATTAGGGTTTTTAACCTATCTTGTGCATCCAATAGGTGTTTTTGTGTCATTGGATGAACATTTACGTCGTTTTGGTCCTCCCTACACTTAATCTTGTCCAATTAGGTTTTCTAACAAATCTTTTACATCCAATAGGGGTGTTTGTGTCATTTGATAAACATATAGGTCAGTTTCGTCCTCAATACGCCAATTCTTCTCCAATTAGGGTTTTTAACCTATCTTGTGATTCCAATATGTGTTTTTGTTTCATTGGATGAACATTTAGGACATTTTTGTCCTCCCTACACTTAATCTTGTCCAATTACGGTTTTTAACAAATCTTTTGTATCCATTAGGTGTGTTTGTGTCATTGCGTGAACATTTAGGGCATTTTCGTCCTCTCTAGCCCTATTCATGTCCAATTAAGGTTTTTAACGAATATTGTGCATCCAATAGGTGTGTTTTGTCAATTGATGAACATTTAGGTCATTTTCCTCCTCCCTACACTTAATCTTGTCCAATTAGGGTTTTTAACAAATCTTGTGCATCCAATAGGTGTGTTTGTGTCATTGGATGAACATTTAGGTCATTTCGTCCTCCCAAGTCTTAATCTTTTCCAATTAGGGTTTTTAACCAATCTTGTGCATCCAATAGTTCTTATTGTGTCATTGGATGAACATTTAGGTCATTTTTGTCCTCCCTAGGCTTATTCTTTTCCAATTAGGATTTATACCAATCTTTTGCATCCAATAGTTGTTTTAGTGTCATTGGTCATTTAGGTCATTTTTGTCCTCCCAAGTCTTAATTTTGTCGAATTAAGGTTTTTAACCTATCTTGTGCATCCAATAGGTGTTTTTGTGTCATTGGATGAACATTTAGGTTATTTTGGTCATCCCTACACTTAATCTTGTCCATTTAGGTTTTCTAACAAATCTTTTACATCCAATAGGGGTGTTTGTGTCATTGGACGAACATTTAGGTCATTTTCGTCCTCAATAGGCCAATTCTTGTCCAATTAAGCTTTTTAACCTATCTTGTGCATCCAATATGTGTTTTTATGTCATTGGATGAACATTTAGGTCATTTATGTCCTCCCTACACTTAATCTTGTCCAATTACGGTTTTTAACAAATCATTTCCATGTACATTTAGGTGATTTTCGTCCTCTCTAGCCTTATTCTTGTCCAATTAAGGTTTTCAACGAATATTGTGCATCCAATAGGTGTGTTTTGTCAATTGATTAACATTTAGGTCATTTTCCTCCTCCCTACACTTAATCTTGTCCATTTAGGGTTTTTAACCAATCTTGTGCATCTAATAGGTGTGATTGTGTTATTGGATGAACATTTAGGTCATTTTCGTCCTCCCATGTCTTAATCTTGTCGAATTAGGGTTTTTAACCAATCTTGTGCATCCAATAGTTGTTTTTGTGTCATTGGATGAACATTTAGTTCATTTTCGTCCTCCCTAAGCTTATTCATGACTAATTAGGGTTTTTAACCAATCTTGGGCATCCAATAGTTGTTTTTGTGTCATTGCATGAAATTTTAAGTCATTTCCGTCCTCCCTAGGCTTATTCATTTCCAATTAGGATTTTTACCAATCTTGTGCATCCAATAGGTCATTTTCGTCTTCCCAGGTCTTAATCTTATCGAATTAGGGTTTTTAACCTATCTTGTGCATCCAACAGGTGTTATTGTGTCATTGGATGAACATTTAGGTCATTTTGGTCCTCCCTACACTTAATCTTGTCCAATTATCTTTTCTAACAAATCTTTTACAGCCAATAGGTGTGTTTGTGTCATTGGATGAACATTTAGGTCATTTTCGTCATCCCTAGGCTTATTCTTGTCCAATTAGGATTTTTAAGCATTGTTGCGCTTCCAAAGGTGTGTTTGTGTCATTGGATTAAGATTTAGGTCATCTTCCTCCTCCCTACACTTAATCTTGTCCAATTAGGGTTTTTAACCAATCTTGTGCATCCAATAGGTGTGGTTGTGTCATTGGATGAACATATAGGTTATTTTCGACCTCCCTACACTTAATTTTGTCCAATTAGGGGTCTTAACCAATCTTATGCATTCAATAGGTGTGTTTGTGTCATTGGATGAACATTTAGGCTATTTTCGTCCTCCCTAGGCTTATTCATGCCCAATTAGTGTTTTTAACCAATATTGTGCATCCAATAGGTGTGTTGGTGTCATTGGATTAACATTTCGGTCATTTTCCTCATCCCTACACTTAATCTTGTCCAATTAGGGTTTTTAACCAATCTTGTGCATCTAATAGGTGTGTTTATGTCATTGGATGGACATTTAGGTCATTTTCGACCTCCCTACACTTAATCTTGTTCAATTAGGGTTTTTAACCAATCTACTAAATGTCCTAAATGTTCATCCAATGACACTAAAACTACTATTGGATGCACGAGATGGGTTAAAAATCCTAATTGGACAAGATTATGTGTAGGAAGGACGAAAATGACATAAATGTTCATCCAATGAGACAAACACACCTATTGGATGCACAAGATTGGTTAAAAACCCTAATTGAACAAGATTAAGACTTGGGACGACGAAAATGACCTAAATGTTGTCCAATTACCCAAACCCTAATTGAACAAGATTAAGCCAATAGGTCTGTTTGTGTCATTGGATGAATATTTAGGTCATTTTCGTCTACCCAAGTCTTAATGTTGTCCAATTTGGGTTTTTAACCAATCTTGTGCATCCAATACTTGTTTTTGTGTCATTGGTTGAACATTTAGGTCATTTTTGTCCTCCCTAAGCTTATTCATGAACAATTAAGGTTTTTAACCAATCTTGTGCATCCAATAGTTGTTTTTGTGTCATTGCATGAAATTTTAGCTCATTTTCGTCTTCCCTACACTTAATCTTGTCCAATTAGGGTTTTTAACCAATCTTGTGCATCCAATAGGTCATTTTCGTCTTCCCAAGTCTTAATCTTATTGAATTTGGGTTTTTAACCTATCTTGTGCATCCAATAGGTGTGTTTGTGTCATTGCATGAACATTTAGGTCATTTTCGTCCACACTAGGCCTATTCTTGTCCAATTAAGGTTTTTAACGAATATTGTGCATCCAATAGGTGTGTTTTGCCATTGGATTAACATTTAGGTCATTTTTCTCCTCCCTACATTTTATCTTGTCCAATTACGGTTTTTAACAAATCTTTTGTATCCATTAGGTGTGTTTGCGTCATTGCGTGAACATTTATGTGATTTTCGTCCTCTCTAGCCCTATTCTTAACGAATATTGTGCATCCAATTACGGTTTTTAACGAATATTGTGCATCCAATAGGTGTGTTTTGTCAATTGATTAACATTTAGGTCATTTTCCACCTCCCTACACTTAATCTTGTCCAATTAGGGTTTTTAACAAATCTTGTGCATCGAATAGGTGTGTTTGTGTCATTGGAAGAACATTTAGGTCATTTTCGTCCTCCCAAGTCTTAATCTTGTTCAATTAGGGTTTTTAACCAATCTTGTGCATCCAATCTTGTGCATCCAGTATGTTTGTTTGTGTCATTTGATGAACATTTAGTTCATTTTCGTCCTCCCTAAGCTTATTCATGACCAATTAGGGTTTTTAACCAATCTTGTGCATCCAATAGTTGTTTTTATGTCATTGCATGAAATTTTAAGTCATTTTCGTCCTCCCTAGGCTTATTCATGTCCAATTAAGGTTTTTAACCAATCTTACGCATCCATGAGTTCATTTGTATCATTAGATGAACATTTAGGTCATTTTCATCCTACCTAATCTAATTCATGACCAATTAGGGTTTTTAACCAATTATGTGCATCCAATAGTTGTTTTAGTGTCATTGGATGAACATTTAGGTCATTTTCGTCATCCCTAGGCTTATTCTTGTCCAATTAGGATTTTTAAGCATTGTTGCGCTTCCAAAGGTGTGTTTGTGTCATTGGATTAACATTTAGGTCATCTTCCTCCTCCCTACACTTAATCTTGTCCAATTAGGGTTTTTAACCAATCTTATGCATCCAATAGGTGTGATTGTGTCATTGGATGAACATATAGGTCATTTTCGACCTCCCTACACTTAATTTTGTCCAATTAGGGGTCTTAACCAATCTTATGCATTCAATAGGTGTGTTTGTGTCATTGGATGAACATTTAGGCTATTTTCGTCCTCCCTAGGCTTATTCATGCCCAATTAGTGTTTTTAACCAATATTGTGCATCCAATAGGTGTGTTGGTGTCATTGGATTAATATTTAGGTCATTTTCCTCATCCCTACACTTAATCTTGTCCAATTAGGGTTTTTAACCAATCTTGTGCATCTAATAGGTGTGTTTATGTCATTGGATGGACATTTAGGTCATTTTCGACCTCCCTACACTTAATCTTGTTCAATTAGGGTTTCTAACAAATCTTGTGCATCCAATAGGTGTGTTTTGACATTGGATTAACATTTAGGTCATTTTCCTCCTCCCTTCACTTAATCTTGTCCAATTAGGGTTTTTAACCAATCTTTTGCATCCAATACGTGTGATTGTGTCATTGGATGAACATTTAACTCAGTTTCGTCCTCCCAAATCTTAATCTTGTCCAATTAGGGTTTGTAACCACTCTTGTGCATCCAATAATTGTTTTTGTGTCATTGGATGAACATTTAGGTCATTTTGGTCCTCCGTAGGCTTATTCGTTTCCAATTAGGGTTTTTAACCAATTATGTGCATCCAATAGTTGTTTTAGTGTCATTGGATGAACATTTAGGTGATTTTCGTCCTCCCTAAGCTTATTGTTGTCCAATTAGGGTTTCTAACCAATCTTGCGCATCCAAAAGGTGTGTTTTTGTCATTAGATGAATATTTAGGTCATTTTCGTCCTCCCTTCGTTAATTCTTGTCCAATTAGGGTTTTTAACCAATGTTGTGCATCCAATAGGTGTGTTTGTGTCATTGGATTAACATTTTGGTCATATTCGTCTTCCCTAGGCTTATTCATGTTCAATTATGGTTTTTAACCAATCTTGTGCATCAAATAAGTTCGTTTGTGTCATTGGATGTACATTTAGTTCATTTTCGTCATCCCGAAGCTTATTCATGAACAATTAGGGTTTTTAACAAATCTTGTGAATCCAATAGTTTTTTTTTGTGTCATTGTATGAACATTTAGGCCATTTTCGTCCTCCCTAGGCTTATTCATGCCCAATTAGTGTTTTTAACCAATATTGTGCATCAAATAGGTGTGTTGGTGTCATTGGATTAACATTTAGGTCATTTTCCTCATCCCTACACTTAATCTTGTCCAATTAGGGTTTTTAACCAATCTTGTGCATCTAAAAGGTGTGTTTGTGTCATTGGATGGACATTTAGGTCATTTTCGACCTCCCTACACTTAATCTTGTTCAATTAGGGTTTTTAACAAATCTTGTGCATCCAATAGCTTTGATTGTGTCATTGGATTAACATTTAGGTTATTTTCGTCCTCCCTACACTTAATCTTGTCCAATTAGGGTTTTTAACCAATCTTGTCCATCCAATAGGTGTGTTTGTGTCATTGGATGAACATTTAGGTCATTTTCGTCGTCCCAAGTCTTAATCTTGTTCAATTAGGGTTTTTAACCAATCTTGTGCATCCAATAGGTGTGTTTGTCTCATTGGATGAACATTTATGTCATTTTCGTCCTTCCTACACATAATCTTGTCCAATTAGGATTTTTAACCCATCTCGTGCATCCAATAGGTGTGTTTGTTCATTGGATGAACATTTAGTTCATTTTCGTCATCCCTACACTTAATCTTGTCCAATTAGGGTTTTTAATCCATCTTGGGCATCCAATACGTGTGTTAGTGTTATTGGATGAACATTTAGGTCATTTTCGTCCTCCCTACGATTATTCTAGTCCAATTAGGGTTTTTAACCAATCTTGTGCATCCAATAGGTGTGTTTGTGTCATTGTATGAACATTTAGGTCATTTTCGACCTCCCTACACTTAATCTTGTTCAATTAGGGTTTCTAACAAATCTTGTGCAGCCAATTGGTTTGATTGTGTCATTGGATTAACATTTAGGTTATTTTCGTCCTCCCTACACTTAATCTTGTCCAATTAGGGTTTTTAACCAATCTTGTGCATCCAATAGGTGTGTTTGTGTCATTGGATGAACATTTAGGTCATTTTCGTCGTCCCAACTCTTAATCTAGTTCAATTAGGGTTTTCAACCAATCTTGTGCATCCAATAGGTGTGTTTGTCTCATTGGATGAACATTTATGTCATTTTCGTCCTTCCTACACATAATCTTGTCCAATTAGGATTTTTAACCCATCTCGTGCATCCAATAGGTGTGTTTGTTCATTGGATGAACATTTAGTTCATTTTCGTCCTCCCTACAATTAATCTTGTCCAATTAGGGTTTTTAACCCATCTTGGGCATCCAATACGTGTATTAGTGTTATTGGATGAACATTTAGGTCATTTTCGTCCTCCCTACGATTATTCTAGTCCAATTAGGGTTTTTAACCAATCTTGTGCATCCAATAGGTGAGTTTGTGTCATTGGATGAACATTTATGTCATTTTTGTCATCCGAAGTATTAATCTTGTCCAATTAGGGTTTTTAACCAATCTTGTGCATCCAATACGTGTGTTTATGTCATTGGATGAACATTTAGGTCATTTTTGTCCTCCCTACACTTAATCTTACCCAATTATGGTTTTTAACCCCTCTTCAGCATCCAATAGGTGTGTTTGTGTTATTGGATGAACCATAGGTTATTTTCTTTCTCCCTATGATTATTCTTGTCCAATTAGGGTTTTTAACCAATCTTGTGCTTCCAATAGGTGTGTTTGTGGCATTGGATGAACATTTTGGTCATTTTCGTCTTCCCAAGTCTTAATCTTGTCCAATTCGGGGTTTTAACCATTCTTGTGCTTCCATAAGGTGTGTTTGTTTCATTGGATTAAAATTTAGGTCATTTTTGTCCTCCCTACACTTAATCTTGTCCAATTAGGGTTTTTCACCAATCTTGTGCATCCAATAGGTGTGTTTGTGTTATTGGATGAACATTTAGGTGATTTTCATCCTCCCTACGATTATTCTTGTCCAATTAGGGTTTTTAACCAACCTGGTGCATCCAATAGGTCTGTTTGTGTCATTGGATGAATATTTAGGTTATTTTCGTCTACCCAAGTCTTAATGTTGTCCAATTTGGGTTTTTAACCAATCTTGAGCATCCAATAGTTGTTTTTGTCTCATTGGTTGAACATTTAGGTCATTTTTATCCTCCCTAGGGTTATTCATTTCCAATTAGGATTTTTACCAATCTTGTGCATCCAGTAAGTTCGTTTGTGTCATTAGATGAACATTTAGTTCATTTTCGTCCTCCCTAAGCTTATTCATGACCAATTAGGGTTTTTAACCAATCTTGTGCATCCAATAGTAGTTTTTGTGTCTTTGCATGAAATTTTAGCTCATTTTCGTCTTCCCTACACTTAATCTTGTCCAATTAGGGTTTTTAACCAATCTTGTGCATCCAATAGGTCATTTTCGTCTTCCCAAGTCTTAATCTTATCGAATTAGGGCTTTTAACCTATCTTGTGCATCCAATAGGTGTTTTTGTGTCATTGGATGAACATTCCAATCTTGTGCATCTAATAGGTGTGATTGTGTCGTTGGATGAACATTTAGGTTATTTTCGACCTCCCTACACTTAATCTTGTCCAATTAGGGTTTTTAACAAATCTTGTGCATCCAATAGGTGTGTTTGTGTCATTGGATCAACATTTAGGTCATTTTCGTCCTTCCAAGTCTTAATCTTGTCCAATTAGGGTTTTTAACCAATCTTGTGCATCCAATAGTTGTTTTTGTGTCATTGGATGAACATTTAGGTCTATTTTGTCCTCCCTAGGCTTATTCATTTCCAATTAGGATTTTTACCAATCTTGTGCATCCAGGAAGTTCGTTTGTATCATTAGATGAACATTAAGTTCATTTTCGTCCTCCCTAAGCTTATTCATGAAAAATTAGGGTTTTTAACCAATCTTGTGCATCCAATAGGTCATTTTCGTCTTCCCAAGTCTTAATCTTATCGAATTAGGGTTTTTAACCTATCTTGTGGATTCAATAGGTGTTTTTGTGTCATTGGATGAACATTTAGGTCATTTTGGTCCTCCCTACACTTAATCTTGTCCAATTATGTTTTCTTACAAATCTTTTACATCCAATAGGTGTGTTTGTTTCATTGGATGAACATTTAGGTAATTTTCGTCCTAACTATGCCTATTCTTGTCCAATTAGGGTTTTTAACCTATCTTGTGCATCCAATATGTGTTTTTGTGTCATTGGATGAACATTTAGGACATTTTTGTCCTCCCTACACTTAATCTTGTCCAATTACGGTTTTTAAGAAATCTTTTTTATGCATTAGGTGTGTTTGTCTCATTGCGTGAACATTTAGGTCATTTTCATCATCTCTAGCCCTATTCTTGTCCAATTAAGGTTTTTAACGAATAATGTGCATCCTATAGGTGTGTTTTGTCAATTGATTAACATTTAGGTCATTTTCCTCCTCCCTACACTTAATCTTGTCCAATTAGGGTTTTTAACCCATCTTGTGCATCTAATAGGTGTGATTGTGTCATTGGATGAACATTTAGGTTATTTTCGACCTCCCTACACTTAATCTTGTCCAATTAGGGTTTTTAACAAATCTTGTGCATCCAATAGGTGTGTTTGTGTCATTGGATGAACATTTAGGTCATTTTCGTCCTCCCAAGTCTTAATCTTGTCCAATTAGGGTTTTTAACCAATCTTGTGCATCCAATAGTTGTTTTTGTGTCATTGGATGAACATTTAGGTCTATTTTGTCCTCCCTAGGCTTATTCATTTCCAATTAGGATTTTTACCAATCTTGTGCATCCAGTAAGTTCGTTTGTATCATTAGATGAACATTTAGTTCATTTTCGTCCTCCCTAAGCTTATTCATGACCAATTAGGGTTTTTAACCTATCTTGTGCATCCAATAGGTGTTTTTGTGTCATTGGATGAACATTTAGGTCATTTTGGTCCTCCCTACACTTAATCTTGTCCAATTTATTTTTCTAACAAATCTTTTACATCCAATAGGTGTGTTTGTGTCATTGGATGAACATTTAGGTAATTTTCGTCCTAACTATGCCTATTCTTGTCCAATTAGGGTTTTTAACCTATCTTGTGCATCCAATATGTGTTTTTGTGTCATTGGATGAACATTTAGGACATTTTTGTCCTCCCTACACTTAATCTTGTCCAATTACGGTTTTTAACAAATCTTTTTTATCCATTAGGTGTGTTTGTCTCATTGCGTGAACATTTAGGTCATTTTCGTCATCTCTAGCCCTATTCTTGTCCAATTAAGGTTTTTAACGAATATTGTGCATCCAATAGGTGTGTTTTGCAAATTGATTAACATTTAGGTCATTTTCCTCCTCCCTACACTTAATCTTGTCCAATTAGGGTTTTTAACCCATCTTGTGCATCTAATAGGTGTGATTGTGTCATTGGATGAACATTTAGGTTATTTTCGACCTCCCTACACTTAATCTTGTCCAATTAGGGTTTTTAACAATTCTTGTGCATCCAATAGGTGTGTTTGTGTCATTGGATGAACATTTAGGTCATTTTCGTCCTCCCAAGTCTTAATCTTGTCCAATTAGGGTTTTTAACCAATCTTGTGCATCCAATAGTTGTTTTTGTGTCATTGGATGAACATTTAGGTCTATTTTGTCCTCCCTAGGCTTATTCATTTCCAATTAGGATTTTTACCAATCTTATGCATCCAGTAAGTTCGTTTGTATCATTAGATGAACATTTAGTTCATTTTCGTCCTCCCTAAGCTTATTCATGACCAATTAGGGTTTTTAACCAATCTTGTGCATCCAATAGTTGTTTTTGTGTCATTGCATGAAATTTTAAGTCATTTCCGTCCTCCCTAGGCTTATTCATGTCCAATTACGGTCTTTAACCAATCTTACGCATCCATGAGTTCGTTTGTGTCATTAGATGAACATTTAGGTCATTTTCATCCTACCTAATCTTATTCATGACCAATTAGGGTTTTTAACCAATTATGTGCATCCAATAGTTGTTTTAGTGTCATTGGATGAACATTTAGGTCATTTTCGTCCTCCCTAGGCTTATTCTTGTCCAATTAGGATTTTTAACCATTCTTGCGCATCCAAAGGTGTGTTTGTGTCATTGGATTAACATTTAGGTCATCTTCCTCCTCCCTACACTTAATCTTGTCCAATTAGGGTTTTTAACCAATCTTGTGCATCCAATAGGTGCGATTGTGTCATTGGATGAACATATAGGTCATTTTCGACGTCCTACACTTAATCTTGTCCAATTAGGGGTCTTAACCAATCTTTTGCATCCAATAGGTGTCTTTGTGTCATTGGATGAAAATTTAGGTCATTTTCGTCCTCCCAAGTCTTAATCTTGTCCAATTAGGATTTTTAACCAATCTTGTGCATCCAATAGGTCATTTTCGTCTTCCCAAGTCTTAATCTTATCGAATTAGGGTTTTTAACCTATCTTGTGGATTCAATAGGTGTTTTTGTGTCATTGGATGAACATTTAGGTCATTTTGGTCCTCCCTACACTTAATCTTGTCCAAGTATGTTTTCTAACAAATCTTTTACATCCAATAGGTGTGTTTGGGTTATTCGATGAACATTTAGGTCATTTTCGTCCTAACTAGGCCTATTCTTGTCCAATTAGGGTTTTTAACCTATCTTGTGCATCCAATATGTGTTTTTATGTCATTGGATGAAAATTTAGGTTATTTTTGTCCTCCCTACACTTAATCTTGTCCAATTACGGTGTTTAAAAAATCTTTTGCATCCAATAGGTGTGTTTGTGTCATTGCATGAACATTTTGGTCATTTTCGTCCTCACTAGGCCTATTCTTGTCCAATTAAGGTTTTTAACGAATATTGTGCATCGAATAGGTGTGTTTTGTCATTGGATTAACATTTAGGTCATTTTCCTACTGCCTACACTTAATCTTGTCCAATTAGGGTTTTTAACCAATCTTTTGCATCCAATAGGTGAGATTGTGTCATTGGATGAATATTTAGGTCATTTTCGTCCTCCCAAGTCTTAATCTTGTCCAACTAGGGTTTGTAACCACTCTTGTGCATCCAATAGTTGTTTTTGTGTCATTGGATGAACATTTAGGTCATTTTTGTCCTCCCTAGGCTTATTCATTTCCAATTAGGGTTTTTAACGAATTATGTGCATCCAATAGTTGTTTTAGTGTCATTGGATGAACATTTAGGTTATTTTCGTCCTCCCTAAGCATATTGTTGTCCAATTAGGATTTCTAACCAATCTTGCGCATCCAAAAGGTGTGTTTTTGTCATTAGATGAATATTTAGGTCATTTTCGTCCTCCCTTCGTTAATTCTTGTCCAATTAGGGTTTTTAACCAATCTTGTGCATCCAATAGGTGTGTTTGTGTCATTGGATTAACATTTAGGTCATATTCGTCCTCCCGAAGCTTATTCATGTCCAATTAGGGTTTTTAACCAATCTTGTGCATCAAATAAGTTCGTTTGTGTCATTGGATGTACATTTAGTTCATGTTCGTCTTCCTGAAGCTTATTCATGAACAATTAGGGTTTTTTACAAATCTTGTGAATCCAATAGTTTTTTTTGTGTCATTGTATGAACATTTAGGCCATTTTCGTCCTCCCTAGGCTTATTCATGCCCAATTAGTGTTTTTAACCAATATTGTGCATCCAATAGGTGTGTTGGTCTCTTTGGATTAACATTTAGGTCATTTTCCTCATCCCTATACTTAATCTTGTCCAATTAGGGTTTTTAACCAATCTTGTGCATCCAATAGGTGTGGTTGTGTCATTGGATGGACATTTAGGTCATTTTCGACCTCCCTACACTTAATCTTGTCCAATTAGGGTTTTTAACAAATCTTGTGCATCCAATAGGTGTGATTGTGTCATTGGATTAACATTTAGGTCATTTTCGTCGTCCCAAGTCTTAATCTTGTTCAATTAGGGTTTTTAACCAATCTTGTGCATCCAATAGGTGTGTTTGTCTCATTGGATGAACATTTATGTCATTTTCGTCCTTCCTACACATAATCTTGTCCACTTAGGATTTTTAATCCATCTCGTGCATCCAATAGGTGTGTTTGTGTCATTGGATCAACATTTAGTTCAATTTCGTCCTCCCTACACTTAATCTTGTCCAATTAGGGTTTTTAACCTATCTTGGGCATCCAATAGGTGTGTTAGTGTTGTTGGATGAACATTTAGGGCATTTTTGTCCTCCCTACGATTATTCTAGTCCAATTAGGGTTTTTAACCAATCTTGTGCATCCAATAGGTGTGTTTGTGTCATTGGATGAACATTTAGGTCATTTCCGTCTTCCCAAGTCTTAATGTTGTCCAATGTGGGTTTTTAACCAATCTTGTGCATCCAATACGTGAGCTTGTGTCATTGGATGAACATTTATGTCATTTTTGTCATCCGAAGTCTTAATCTTGTCCAATTAGCGTTTTTAACCAATCTTGTGCATCCAATACACGTGTCTGTGTCATTGGATGAACATTTATGTCATTTTTGTCCTCCCTACACTTAATCTTACCCAATTAGGGTTTTTAACCCCTCTTGAGCATCCAATAGGTGTGTTTGTGTTATTGGATGAACCATAGGTTATTTTCTTTCTCCTTATGATTATTCTTGTCCAATTCGGGTTTTTAACCAATCTTGTGCATCCAATAGGTGTGTTTGTGGCATTGGATGAACATTTTGGTCATTTTCGTCCTCCCTAAACTTATTCATGACCAATTGGGGTTTTTAACCAATCTTGTGTATCCAATAGTTGTTTTTGTGTCATTGCATGAAATTTTAGCTCATTTTCATCATCCCTACACTAAATCTTGTCCAGTTAGGGTTTGTAACCACTCTTGTGCATCCAATAGTTGTTTTTGTGTCATTGGATGAACATTTAGGTCATTTTTGTCCTCCCTAGGCTTATTCATTTCCAATTAGGGTTTTTAACCAATTATGTGCATCCAATAGTTGTTTTAGTGTCATTGGATGAACATTTAGGTTATTTTCGTCCTCCCTAAGCTTATTGTTGTCCAATTAGGGTTTCTAACCAATCTAGCGCATCCAAACGGTGTGTTTTTGTCATTAGATGAATATTTAGGTCATTTTCATCCTCCCTTCGTTAATTCATGTCCTATTAGGGTTTTTAACCAATCTTGTGCATCCAATAGGTGTGTTTGTGTCATTGGATTAACATTTAGGTCATATTCGTCCTCCCTAGGCTTATTCATGTCCAATTAGGGTTTTTAACCAATCTTGTGCATCAAATAAGTTCGTTTGTGTCATTGGATGTACATTTAGTTCATTTTCGTCCTCCCGAAGCTTATTCATGAACAATTAGGGTTTTTAACAAATCTTGTGAATCCAATAGTTTTTTTTGTGTCATTGTATGAACATTTAGGCCATTTTCGTCCTCCCTAGGCTTATTCATGCCCAATTAGTGTTTTTAACCAATATTGTGCATCCAATAGGTGTGTTGGTCTCTTTGGATTAACATTTAGGTCATTTTCCTCATCCCTATACTTAATCTTGTCCAATTAGGGTTTTTAACCAATCTTGTGCATCCAATAGGTGTGGTTGTGTCATTGGATGGACATTTAGGTCATTTTCGACCTCCCTACACTTAATCTTGTCCAATTAGGGTTTTTAACAAATCTTGTGCATCCAATAGGTGTGATTGTGTCATTGGATTAACATTTAGGTCATTTTCGTCGTCCCAAGTCTTAATCTTGTTCAATTAGGGTTTTTAACCAATCTTGTGCATCCAATAGGTGTGTTTGTCTCATTGGATGAACATTTAGGTCATTTTCGTCCTCCCTAGGCTTATTCTTGTCCAATTAGGATTTTTAACCATTCTTGCGCATCCAAAGGTGTGTTTGTGTCATTGGATTAACATTTAGGTCATCTTCCTCCTCCCTACACTTAATCTTGTCCAATTAGGGTTTTTAACCAATCTTGTGCATCCAATAGGTGCGATTGTGTCATTGGATGAACATATAGGTCATTTTCGACGTCCTACACTTAATCTTGTCCAATTAGGGGTCTTAACCAATCTTTTGCATCCAATAGGTGTCTTTGTGTCATTGGATGAAAATTTAGGTCATTTTCGTCCTCCCAAGTCTTAATCTTGTCCAATTAGGATTTTTAACCAATCTTGTGCATCCAATAGGTCATTTTCGTCTTCCCAAGTCTTAATCTTATCGAATTAGGGTTTTTAACCTATCTTGTGGATTCAATAGGTGTTTTTGTGTCATTGGATGAACATTTAGGTCATTTTGGTCCTCCCTACACTTAATCTTGTCCAAGTATGTTTTCTAACAAATCTTTTACATCCAATAGGTGTGTTTGGGTTATTCGATGAACATTTAGGTCATTTTCGTCCTAACTAGGCCTATTCTTGTCCAATTAGGGTTTTTAACCTATCTTGTGCATCCAATATGTGTTTTTATGTCATTGGATGAAAATTTAGGTTATTTTTGTCCTCCCTACACTTAATCTTGTCCAATTACGGTGTTTAAAAAATCTTTTGCATCCAATAGGTGTGTTTGTGTCATTGCATGAACATTTTGGTCATTTTCGTCCTCACTAGGCCTATTCTTGTCCAATTAAGGTTTTTAACGAATATTGTGCATCGAATAGGTGTGTTTTGTCATTGGATTAACATTTAGGTCATTTTCCTACTGCCTACACTTAATCTTGTCCAATTAGGGTTTTTAACCAATCTTTTGCATCCAATAGGTGAGATTGTGTCATTGGATGAATATTTAGGTCATTTTCGTCCTCCCAAGTCTTAATCTTGTCCAACTAGGGTTTGTAACCACTCTTGTGCATCCAATAGTTGTTTTTGTGTCATTGGATGAACATTTAGGTCATTTTTGTCCTCCCTAGGCTTATTCATTTCCAATTAGGGTTTTTAACGAATTATGTGCATCCAATAGTTGTTTTAGTGTCATTGGATGAACATTTAGGTTATTTTCGTCCTCCCTAAGCATATTGTTGTCCAATTAGGATTTCTAACCAATCTTGCGCATCCAAAAGGTGTGTTTTTGTCATTAGATGAATATTTAGGTCATTTTCGTCCTCCCTTCGTTAATTCTTGTCCAATTAGGGTTTTTAACCAATCTTGTGCATCCAATAGGTGTGTTTGTGTCATTGGATTAACATTTAGGTCATATTCGTCCTCCCGAAGCTTATTCATGTCCAATTAGGGTTTTTAACCAATCTTGTGCATCAAATAAGTTCGTTTGTGTCATTGGATGTACATTTAGTTCATGTTCGTCTTCCTGAAGCTTATTCATGAACAATTAGGGTTTTTTACAAATCTTGTGAATCCAATAGTTTTTTTTGTGTCATTGTATGAACATTTAGGCCATTTTCGTCCTCCCTAGGCTTATTCATGCCCAATTAGTGTTTTTAACCAATATTGTGCATCCAATAGGTGTGTTGGTCTCTTTGGATTAACATTTAGGTCATTTTCCTCATCCCTATACTTAATCTTGTCCAATTAGGGTTTTTAACCAATCTTGTGCATCCAATAGGTGTGGTTGTGTCATTGGATGGACATTTAGGTCATTTTCGACCTCCCTACACTTAATCTTGTCCAATTAGGGTTTTTAACAAATCTTGTGCATCCAATAGGTGTGATTGTGTCATTGGATTAACATTTAGGTCATTTTCGTCGTCCCAAGTCTTAATCTTGTTCAATTAGGGTTTTTAACCAATCTTGTGCATCCAATAGGTGTGTTTGTCTCATTGGATGAACATTTAGGTCATTTTCGTCCTCCCTAGGCTTATTCTTGTCCAATTAGGATTTTTAACCATTCTTGCGCATCCAAAGGTGTGTTTGTGTCATTGGATTAACATTTAGGTCATCTTCCTCCTCCCTACACTTAATCTTGTCCAATTAGGGTTTTTAACCAATCTTGTGCATCCAATAGGTGCGATTGTGTCATTGGATGAACATATAGGTCATTTTCGACGTCCTACACTTAATCTTGTCCAATTAGGGGTCTTAACCAATCTTTTGCATCCAATAGGTGTCTTTGTGTCATTGGATGAAAATTTAGGTCATTTTCGTCCTCCCAAGTCTTAATCTTGTCCAATTAGGATTTTTAACCAATCTTGTGCATCCAATAGGTCATTTTCGTCTTCCCAAGTCTTAATCTTATCGAATTAGGGTTTTTAACCTATCTTGTGGATTCAATAGGTGTTTTTGTGTCATTGGATGAACATTTAGGTCATTTTGGTCCTCCCTACACTTAATCTTGTCCAAGTATGTTTTCTAACAAATCTTTTACATCCAATAGGTGTGTTTGGGTTATTCGATGAACATTTAGGTCATTTTCGTCCTAACTAGGCCTATTCTTGTCCAATTAGGGTTTTTAACCTATCTTGTGCATCCAATATGTGTTTTTATGTCATTGGATGAAAATTTAGGTTATTTTTGTCCTCCCTACACTTAATCTTGTCCAATTACGGTGTTTAAAAAATCTTTTGCATCCAATAGGTGTGTTTGTGTCATTGCATGAACATTTTGGTCATTTTCGTCCTCACTAGGCCTATTCTTGTCCAATTAAGGTTTTTAACGAATATTGTGCATCGAATAGGTGTGTTTTGTCATTGGATTAACATTTAGGTCATTTTCCTACTGCCTACACTTAATCTTGTCCAATTAGGGTTTTTAACCAATCTTTTGCATCCAATAGGTGAGATTGTGTCATTGGATGAATATTTAGGTCATTTTCGTCCTCCCAAGTCTTAATCTTGTCCAACTAGGGTTTGTAACCACTCTTGTGCATCCAATAGTTGTTTTTGTGTCATTGGATGAACATTTAGGTCATTTTTGTCCTCCCTAGGCTTATTCATTTCCAATTAGGGTTTTTAACGAATTATGTGCATCCAATAGTTGTTTTAGTGTCATTGGATGAACATTTAGGTTATTTTCGTCCTCCCTAAGCATATTGTTGTCCAATTAGGATTTCTAACCAATCTTGCGCATCCAAAAGGTGTGTTTTTGTCATTAGATGAATATTTAGGTCATTTTCGTCCTCCCTTCGTTAATTCTTGTCCAATTAGGGTTTTTAACCAATCTTGTGCATCCAATAGGTGTGTTTGTGTCATTGGATTAACATTTAGGTCATATTCGTCCTCCCGAAGCTTATTCATGTCCAATTAGGGTTTTTAACCAATCTTGTGCATCAAATAAGTTCGTTTGTGTCATTGGATGTACATTTAGTTCATGTTCGTCTTCCTGAAGCTTATTCATGAACAATTAGGGTTTTTTACAAATCTTGTGAATCCAATAGTTTTTTTTGTGTCATTGTATGAACATTTAGGCCATTTTCGTCCTCCCTAGGCTTATTCATGCCCAATTAGTGTTTTTAACCAATATTGTGCATCCAATAGGTGTGTTGGTCTCTTTGGATTAACATTTAGGTCATTTTCCTCATCCCTATACTTAATCTTGTCCAATTAGGGTTTTTAACCAATCTTGTGCATCCAATAGGTGTGGTTGTGTCATTGGATGGACATTTAGGTCATTTTCGACCTCCCTACACTTAATCTTGTCCAATTAGGGTTTTTAACAAATCTTGTGCATCCAATAGGTGTGATTGTGTCATTGGATGAACATTTATGTCATTTTCGTCGTCCCAAGTCTTAATCTTGTTCAATTAGGGTTTTTAACCAATCTTGTGCATCCAATAGGTGTGTTTGTCTCATTGGATGAACATTTATGTCATTTTCGTCCTTCCTACACATAATCTTGTCCACTTAGGATTTTTAATCCATCTCGTGCATCCAATAGGTGTGTTTGTGTCATTGGATCAACATTTAGTTCAATTTCGTCCTCCCTACACTTAATCTTGTCTAATTAGGGTTTTTAACCTATCTTGGGCATCCAATAGGTGTGTTAGTGTTGTTGGATGAACATTTAGGGCATTTTTGTCCTCCCTACGATTATTCTAGTCCAATTAGGGTTTTTAACCAATCTTGTGCATCCAATAGGTGTGTTTGTGTCATTGGATGAACATTTAGGTCATTTCCGTCTTCCCAAGTCTTAATGTTGTCCAATGTGGGTTTTTAACCAATCTTGTGCATCCAATACGTGAGCTTGTGTCATTGGATGAACTTTTATGTCATTTTTGTCATCCGAAGTCTTAATCTTGTCCAATTAGCGTTTTTAACCAATCTTGTGCATCCAATACACGTGTCTGTGTCATTGGATGAACATTTATGTCATTTTTGTCCTCCCTACACTTAATCTTACCCAATTAGGGTTTTTAACCCCTCTTGACCATCCAATAGGTGTGTTTGTGTTATTGGATGAACCATAGGTTATTTTCTTTCTCCCTATGATTATTCTTGTCCAATTCGGGTTTTTAACCAATCTTGTGCATCCAATAGGTGTGTTTGTGGCATTGGATGAACATTTTGGTCATTTTCGTCCTCCCTAAACTTATTCATGACCAATTGGGGTTTTTAACCAATCTTGTGTATCCAATAGTTGTTTTTGTGTCATTGCATGAAATTTTAGCTCATTTTCGTCATCCCTACACTACATCTTGTCCAGTTAGGGTTTGTAACCACTCTTGTGCATCCAATAGTTGTTTTTGTGTCATTGGATGAACATTTAGGTCATTTTTGTCCTCCCTAGGCTTATTCATTTCCAATTAGGGTTTTTAACCAATTATGTGCATCCAATAGTTGTTTTAGTGTCATTGGATGAACATTTAGGTTATTTTCGTCCTCCCTAAGCTTATTGTTGTCCAATTAGGGTTTCTAACCAATCTAGCGCATCCAAACGGTGTGTTTTTGTCATTAGATGAATATTTAGGTCATTTTCATCCTCCCTTCGTTAATTCTTGTCCTATTAGGGTTTTTAACCAATCTTGTGCATCCAATAGGTGTGTTTGTGTCATTGGATTAACATTTAGGTCATATTCGTCCTCCCTAGGCTTATTCATGTCCAATTAGGGTTTTTAACCAATCTTGTGCATCAAATAAGTTCGTTTGTGTCATTGGATGTACATTTAGTTCATTTTCGTCCTCCCGAAGCTTATTCATGAACAATTAGGGTTTTTAACAAATCTTGTGAATCCAATAGTTTTTTTTGTGTCATTGTATGAACATTTAGGCCATTTTCGTCCTCCCTAGGCTTATTCATGCCCAATTAGTGTTTTTAACCAATATTGTGCATCCAATAGGTGTGTTGGTGTCATTGGATTAACATTTAGGTCATTTTCCTCATCCCTATACTTAATCTTGTCCAATTAGGGTTTTTAACCAATCTTGTGCATCCAATAGGTGTGGTTGTGTCATTGGATGGACATTTAGGTCATTTTCGACCTCCCTACACTTAATCTTGTCCAATTAGGGTTTTTAACAAATCTTGTGCATCCAATAGGTGTGATTGTGTCATTGGATTAACATTTAGGTCATTTTCGTCGTCCCAAGTCTTAATCTTGTTCAATTAGGGTTTTTAACCAATCTTGTGCATCCAATAGGTGTGTTTGTCTCATTGGATGAACATTTATGTCATTTTCGTCCTTCCTACACATAATCTTGTCCACTTAGGATTTTTAATCCATCTCGTGCATCCAATAGGTGTGTTTGTGTCATTGGATCAACATTTAGTTCAATTTCGTCCTCCCTACACTTAATCTTGTCCAATTAGGGTTTTTAACCTATCTTGGGCATCCAATAGGTGTGTTAGTGTTGTTGGATGAACATTTAGGGCATTTTTGTCCTCCCTACGATTATTCTAGTCCAATTAGGGTTTTTAACCAATCTTGTGCATCCAATAGGTGTGTTTGTGTCATTGGATGAACATTTAGGTCATTTCCGTCTTCCCAAGTCTTAATGTTGTCCAATGTGGGTTTTTAACCAATCTTGTGCATCCAATACGTGAGCTTGTGTCATTGGATGAACATTTATGTCATTTTTGTCATCCGAAGTCTTAATCTTGTCCAATTAGCGTTTTTAACCAATCTTGTGCATCCAATACACGTGTCTGTGTCATTGGATGAACATTTATGTCATTTTTGTCCTCCCTACACTTAATCTTACCCAATTAGGGTTTTTAACCCCTCTTGAGCATCCAATAGGTGTGTTTGTGTTATTGGATGAACCATAGGTTATTTTCTTTCTCCTTATGATTATTCTTGTCCAATTCGGGTTTTTAACCAATCTTGTGCATCCAATAGGTGTGTTTGTGGCATTGGATGAACATTTTGGTCATTTTCGTCCTCCCTAAACTTATTCATGACCAATTGGGGTTTTTAACCAATCTTGTGTATCCAATAGTTGTTTTTGTGTCATTGCATGAAATTTTAGCTCATTTTCATCATCCCTACACTAAATCTTGTCCAGTTAGGGTTTGTAACCACTCTTGTGCATCCAATAGTTGTTTTTGTGTCATTGGATGAACATTTAGGTCATTTTTGTCCTCCCTAGGCTTATTCATTTCCAATTAGGGTTTTTAACCAATTATGTGCATCCAATAGTTGTTTTAGTGTCATTGGATGAACATTTAGGTTATTTTCGTCCTCCCTAAGCTTATTGTTGTCCAATTAGGGTTTCTAACCAATCTAGCGCATCCAAACGGTGTGTTTTTGTCATTAGATGAATATTTAGGTCATTTTCATCCTCCCTTCGTTAATTCATGTCCTATTAGGGTTTTTAACCAATCTTGTGCATCCAATAGGTGTGTTTGTGTCATTGGATTAACATTTAGGTCATATTCGTCCTCCCTAGGCTTATTCATGTCCAATTAGGGTTTTTAACCAATCTTGTGCATCAAATAAGTTCGTTTGTGTCATTGGATGTACATTTAGTTCATTTTCGTCCTCCCGAAGCTTATTCATGAACAATTAGGGTTTTTAACAAATCTTGTGAATCCAATAGTTTTTTTTGTGTCATTGTATGAACATTTAGGCCATTTTCGTCCTCCCTAGGCTTATTCATGCCCAATTAGTGTTTTTAACCAATATTGTGCATCCAATAGGTGTGTTGGTGTCATTGGATTAACATTTAGGTCATTTTCCTCATCCCTATACTTAATCTTGTCCAATTAGGGTTTTTAACCAATCTTGTGCATCCAATAGGTGTGGTTGTGTCATTGGATGGACATTTAGGTCATTTTCGACCTCCCTACACTTAATCTTGTCCAATTAGGGTTTTTAACAAATCTTGTGCATCCAATAGGTGTGATTGTGTCATTGGATTAACATTTAGGTCATTTTCGTCGTCCCAAGTCTTAATCTTGTTCAATTAGGGTTTTTAACCAATCTTGTGCATCCAATAGGTGTGTTTGTCTCATTGGATGAACATTTATGTCATTTTCGTCCTTCCTACACATAATCTTGTCCACTTAGGATTTTTAATCCATCTCGTGCATCCAATAGGTGTGTTTGTGTCATTGGATCAACATTTAGTTCAATTTCGTCCTCCCTACACTTAATCTTGTCCAATTAGGGTTTTTAACCTATCTTGGGCATCCAATAGGTGTGTTAGTGTTGTTGGATGAACATTTAGGGCATTTTTGTCCTCCCTACGATTATTCTAGTCCAATTAGGGTTTTTAACCAATCTTGTGCATCCAATAGGTGTGTTTGTGTCATTGGATGAACATTTAGGTCATTTCCGTCTTCCCAAGTCTTAATGTTGTCCAATGTGGGTTTTTAACCAATCTTGTGCATCCAATACGTGAGCTTGTGTCATTGGATGAACTTTTATGTCATTTTTGTCATCCGAAGTCTTAATCTTGTCCAATTAGCGTTTTTAACCAATCTTGTGCATCCAATACACGTGTCTGTGTCATTGGATGAACATTTATGTCATTTTTGTCCTCCCTACACTTAATCTTACCCAATTAGGGTTTTTAACCCCTCTTGACCATCCAATAGGTGTGTTTGTGTTATTGGATGAACCATAGGTTATTTTCTTTCTCCCTATGATTATTCTTGTCCAATTCGGGTTTTTAACCAATCTTGTGCATCCAATAGGTGTGTTTGTGGCATTGGATGAACATTTTGGTCATTTTCGTCCTCCCTAAACTTATTCATGACCAATTGGGGTTTTTAACCAATCTTGTGTATCCAATAGTTGTTTTTGTGTCATTGCATGAAATTTTAGCTCATTTTCGTCATCCCTACACTACATCTTGTCCAGTTAGGGTTTGTAACCACTCTTGTGCATCCAATAGTTGTTTTTGTGTCATTGGATGAACATTTAGGTCATTTTTGTCCTCCCTAGGCTTATTCATTTCCAATTAGGGTTTTTAACCAATTATGTGCATCCAATAGTTGTTTTAGTGTCATTGGATGAACATTTAGGTTATTTTCGTCCTCCCTAAGCTTATTGTTGTCCAATTAGGGTTTCTAACCAATCTAGCGCATCCAAACGGTGTGTTTTTGTCATTAGATGAATATTTAGGTCATTTTCATCCTCCCTTCGTTAATTCTTGTCCTATTAGGGTTTTTAACCAATCTTGTGCATCCAATAGGTGTGTTTGTGTCATTGGATTAACATTTAGGTCATATTCGTCCTCCCTAGGCTTATTCATGTCCAATTAGGGTTTTTAACCAATCTTGTGCATCAAATAAGTTCGTTTGTGTCATTGGATGTACATTTAGTTCATTTTCGTCCTCCCGAAGCTTATTCATGAACAATTAGGGTTTTTAACAAATCTTGTGAATCCAATAGTTTTTTTTGTGTCATTGTATGAACATTTAGGCCATTTTCGTCCTCCCTAGGCTTATTCATGCCCAATTAGTGTTTTTAACCAATATTGTGCATCCAATAGGTGTGTTGGTGTCATTGGATTAACATTTAGGTCATTTTCCTCATCCCTATACTTAATCTTGTCCAATTAGGGTTTTTAACCAATCTTGTGCATCCAATAGGTGTGGTTGTGTCATTGGATGGACATTTAGGTCATTTTCGACCTCCCTACACTTAATCTTGTCCAATTAGGGTTTTTAACAAATCTTGTGCATCCAATAGGTGTGATTGTGTCATTGGATTAACATTTAGGTCATTTTCGTCGTCCCAAGTCTTAATCTTGTTCAATTAGGGTTTTTAACCAATCTTGTGCATCCAATAGGTGTGTTTGTCTCATTGGATGAACATTTATGTCATTTTCGTCCTTCCTACACATAATCTTGTCCACTTAGGATTTTTAATCCATCTCGTGCATCCAATAGGTGTGTTTGTGTCATTGGATCAACATTTAGTTCAATTTCGTCCTCCCTACACTTAATCTTGTCCAATTAGGGTTTTTAACCTATCTTGGGCATCCAATAGGTGTGTTAGTGTTGTTGGATGAACATTTAGGGCATTTTTGTCCTCCCTACGATTATTCTAGTCCAATTAGGGTTTTTAACCAATCTTGTGCATCCAATAGGTGTGTTTGTGTCATTGGATGATCATTTAGGTCATTTCCGTCTTCCCAAGTCTTAATGTTGTCCAATGTGGGTTTTTAACCAATCTTGTGCATCCAATACGTGAGCTTGTGTCATTGGATGAACATTTATGTCATTTTTGTCATCCGAAGTCTTAATCTTGTCCAATTAGCGTTTTTAACCAATCTTGTGCATCCAATACACGTGTCTGTGTCATTGGATGAACATTTATGTCATTTTTGTCCTCCCTACACTTAATCTTACCCAATTAGGGTTTTTAACCCCTCTTGAGCATCCAATAGGTGTGTTTGTGTTATTGGATGAACCATAGGTTATTTTCTTTCTCCTTATGATTATTCTTGTCCAATTCGGGTTTTTAACCAATCTTGTGCATCCAATAGGTGTGTTTGTGGCATTGGATGAACATTTTGGTCATTTTCGTCCTCCCTAAACTTATTCATGACCAATTGGGGTTTTTAACCAATCTTGTGTATCCAATAGTTGTTTTTGTGTCATTGCATGAAATTTTAGCTCATTTTCATCATCCCTACACTAAATCTTGTCCAGTTAGGGTTTGTAACCACTCTTGTGCATCCAATAGTTGTTTTTGTGTCATTGGATGAACATTTAGGTCATTTTTGTCCTCCCTAGGCTTATTCATTTCCAATTAGGGTTTTTAACCAATTATGTGCATCCAATAGTTGTTTTAGTGTCATTGGATGAACATTTAGGTTATTTTCGTCCTCCCTAAGCTTATTGTTGTCCAATTAGGGTTTCTAACCAATCTAGCGCATCCAAACGGTGTGTTTTTGTCATTAGATGAATATTTAGGTCATTTTCATCCTCCCTTCGTTAATTCATGTCCTATTAGGGTTTTTAACCAATCTTGTGCATCCAATAGGTGTGTTTGTGTCATTGGATTAACATTTAGGTCATATTCGTCCTCCCTAGGCTTATTCATGTCCAATTAGGGTTTTTAACCAATCTTGTGCATCAAATAAGTTCGTTTGTGTCATTGGATGTACATTTAGTTCATTTTCGTCCTCCCGAAGCTTATTCATGAACAATTAGGGTTTTTAACAAATCTTGTGAATCCAATAGTTTTTTTTGTGTCATTGTATGAACATTTAGGCCATTTTCGTCCTCCCTAGGCTTATTCATGCCCAATTAGTGTTTTTAACCAATATTGTGCATCCAATAGGTGTGTTGGTGTCATTGGATTAACATTTAGGTCATTTTCCTCATCCCTATACTTAATCTTGTCCAATTAGGGTTTTTAACCAATCTTGTGCATCCAATAGGTGTGGTTGTGTCATTGGATGGACATTTAGGTCATTTTCGACCTCCCTACACTTAATCTTGTCCAATTAGGGTTTTTAACAAATCTTGTGCATCCAATAGGTGTGATTGTGTCATTGGATTAACATTTAGGTCATTTTCGTCGTCCCAAGTCTTAATCTTGTTCAATTAGGGTTTTTAACCAATCTTGTGCATCCAATAGGTGTGTTTGTCTCATTGGATGAACATTTATGTCATTTTCGTCCTTCCTACACATAATCTTGTCCACTTAGGATTTTTAATCCATCTCGTGCATCCAATAGGTGTGTTTGTGTCATTGGATCAACATTTAGTTCAATTTCGTCCTCCCTACACTTAATCTTGTCCAATTAGGGTTTTTAACCTATCTTGGGCATCCAATAGGTGTGTTAGTGTTGTTGGATGAACATTTAGGGCATTTTTGTCCTCCCTACGATTATTCTAGTCCAATTAGGGTTTTTAACCAATCTTGTGCATCCAATAGGTGTGTTTGTGTCATTGGATGAACATTTAGGTCATTTCCGTCTTCCCAAGTCTTAATGTTGTCCAATGTGGGTTTTTAACCAATCTTGTGCATCCAATACGTGAGCTTGTGTCATTGGATGAACATTTATGTCATTTTTGTCATCCGAAGTCTTAATCTTGTCCAATTAGCGTTTTTAACCAATCTTGTGCATCCAATACACGTGTCTGTGTCATTGGATGAACATTTATGTCATTTTTGTCCTCCCTACACTTAATCTTACCCAATTAGGGTTTTTAACCCCTCTTGAGCATCCAATAGGTGTGTTTGTGTTATTGGATGAACCATAGGTTATTTTCTTTCTCCTTATGATTATTCTTGTCCAATTCGGGTTTTTAACCAATCTTGTGCATCCAATAGGTGTGTTTGTGGCATTGGATGAACATTTTGGTCATTTTCGTCCTCCCTAAACTTATTCATGACCAATTGGGGTTTTTAACCAATCTTGTGTATCCAATAGTTGTTTTTGTGTCATTGCATGAAATTTTAGCTCATTTTCGTCATCCCTACACTAAATCTTGTCCAGTTAGGGTTTGTAACCACTCTTGTGCATCCAATAGTTGTTTTTGTGTCATTGGATGAACATTTAGGTCATTTTTGTCCTCCCTAGGCTTATTCATTTCCAATTAGGGTTTTTAACCAATTATGTGCATCCAATAGTTGTTTTAGTGTCATTGGATGAACATTTAGGTTATTTTCGTCCTCCCTAAGCTTATTGTTGTCCAATTAGGGTTTTTAACCAATCTAGCGCATCCAAACGGTGTGTTTTTGTCATTAGATGAATATTTAGGTCATTTTCATCCTCCCTTCGTTAATTCATGTCCTATTAGGGTTTTTAACCAATCTTGTGCATCCAATAGGTGTGTTTGTGTCATTGGATTAACATTTAGGTCATATTCGTCCTCCCTAGGCTTATTCATGTCCAATTAGGGTTTTTAACCAATCTTGTGCATCAAATAAGTTCGTTTGTGTCATTGGATGTACATTTAGTTCATTTTCGTCCTCCCGAAGCTTATTCATGAACAATTAGGGTTTTTAACAAATCTTGTGAATCCAATAGTTTTTTTTGTGTCATTGTATGAACATTTAGGCCATTTTCGTCCTCCCTAGGCTTATTCATGCCCAATTAGTGTTTTTAACCAATATTGTGCATCCAATAGGTGTGTTGGTGTCATTGGATTAACATTTAGGTCATTTTCCTCATCCCTACACTTAATCTTGTCCAATTAGGGTTTTTAACCAATCTTGTGCATCCAATAGGTGTGGTTGTGTCATTGGATGGACATTTAGGTCATTTTCGACCTCCCTACACTTAATCTTGTCCAATTAGGGTTTTTAACAAATCTTGTGCATCTAATAGGTGTGATTGTGTCATTGGATTAACATTTAGTTTATTTTCGTCCTCCCTACACTTAATCTTGTCCAATTAGGGTTTTTAACCAATCTTGTGCATCCAATAGGTGTGTTTGTCTCATTGGATGAACATTTATGTCATTTTCGTCGTCCCAAGTCTTAATCTTGTTCAATTAGGGTTTTTAACCAATCTTGTGCATCCAATAGGTGTGTTTGTCTCATTGGATGAACATTTATGTCATTTTCGTCCTGCCTACACATAATTTTGTCCAATTAGGATGTTTAACCCATCTCGTGCATCCAATAGGTGTGTTTGTGTCATTGGATGAACATTTTGTTCATTTTCGTCCTCCCTACACTTAATCTTGTCCAATTAGGGTTTTTAACCTATCTTGGGCAACCAATAGGTGTGTTAGTGTTCTTGGATGAACATTTAGGGCATTTTCGTCCTCCCTACGATGATTCTAGTCCAATTTGGGTTTCTATCCAATCTTGTGCATCCAATAGGTGAGTTTATGTCATTGGATGAACATTTATGTCATTTTTGTCATCCCAAGTCTTAATCTTGTCCAATTAGTGTTTTTAACCAATCTTGTGCATCCAATAGGTGTGTTTGTGGCATTGGATCAACATTTAGGTCATTTTCGTCTTCCCAAGTGTTAATGTTGTCCAATTTGGGTTTTTAACCAATCTTGTGCATCCAATAGGTGAGTTTGTGTCATTGGATGAACATTTATGTCATTTTTGTCATCCCAAGTCTTAATCTTGTCCAATTAGGGTTTTTAACCAATCTTGTGCATCCAATAGGTGTGTTTGTGTTATTGGATGAACCATAGGTTATTTTCTTTCACCCTATGATTATTCTTGTCCAATTAGGGTTTTTAACCAATCTTGTGCATCCAATAGGTGTGTTTGTGGCATTGGATGAACATTTAGGTCATTTTCGTCTTCCCAAGTCTTGATCTTGTCCAATTTGGGATTTTAACCATTCTTGTGCATCCATAAGGTGTGTTTGTGTCATTGGATTTAAATTTAGGTCATTTTTGTCCTCCCTACGCAAATTCTTGTCCAATTAGGGTTTTTAACCAATCTTGTGCATCCAATAGGTGTGTTTGTGTTATTGGATGAACATTTAGGTCATTTTCATCCTCCCTACGATTATTCTGGTCCAATTAGGGTTTTTAACCAACCTGGTGCATCCAATAGGTTTGTTTGTGTCATTGGATGAATATTTAGGTGTGTTTGCGCATCCAATAGGTGTGTTTGTCCAATTAGGGTTTTTAACTAATCTTGTGCGTCCAATTAATGTGTTTGAGTCATTCGATGAACATTTAGATCGTTTTCTTCCTCCCTACACTTAATCTTGTCCAATTTGGGTTATTAACCAATCTTGTGCATCCAATAGTTGTTTTTGTGTCATTGGTTGAACTTTTGGTCATTTTCGACCTCGCTAGGCTTATTCATTTCCAAATAGGATTTTTACCAATCTAGTGCATCCAGTAAGTTCGTTTGTGTCATTAGATGAACATTTAGTTCATTTTCGTCCTCCCTAAGCTTATTCATGACCAATTAGGTTTTTAACCAATCTTGTGCATCTAATAGTTGTTTTTGTGTCATTGCATGAAATTTTAGCTCATTTTCGTCCTCCCTACACTTAATCTGTTCCAATTATGGTTTTTAACAAATCTTTTGCATCGAATAGGTGTGTTTGTGTCTTTGCACGAACATTTAGGTCATTTTCGTCCTCACTAGGCCTATTCTTGTCCAATTAAGGTTTTTAACGAATATTGTGCATCCAATAGGTGTGATTTGTCATTGGATTAACATTTAGGTCATTTTCCTCCTCACTACACTTAATCTCGTCCAATTAGGATTTTTAACCCATCTCGTTCCTCCAATAGGTGTGTTTGTGTCATTGGATGATCATTTAGTTCATTTTCGTCCTCCATACACTTAATCTTGTCCAATTAGGGTTTTAAACCAATCTTGTGCATCCAATAGGTCATTTTCGTCTTCCCAAGTCTTAATCTTATCGAATTAGGGTTTTTAACCTATCTTGTGCATCCAATATGTGTTTTTGTGTCATTGGATGAACATTTAGGTTATTTTTGTCCTCCCTACACTTAACCTTGTCCAATTACGGTTTTTAACAAATCTTTTGCATCCAATAGGTGTGTTTGTGTCATTGCATGAACATTTAGGTCATTTTCGTCCTCACTAGGCCTATTCTTGACCAATTAAGGTTTTTAACGAATATTGTGCATCCAATAGGTCTGATTGTGTCATTGGATGAACATTTAGGTCATTTTCGTCCTCCCAAGTCTTAATCTTGTCCAATTAGGGTTTGTAACCAATCTTGTGCATCCAATAGTTGTTTTTGTGTAATTGGATGAACATTTAGGTCATTTTTGTCCTCCCAAGGCGTCTTCATTTCCAATTAGGGTTTTCAACCAATTATGTGCATCCAATAGTTCTTTTAGTGTCATTGGATGAACATTTAGGGTTTCTAACCAATCTTGCGCATCCAAAAGGTGTGTTTTTGTCATTAGATGAATATTTAGGTCATTTTCGTCCTCCCTTGGTTAATTCTTGTGCAATTAGGGTTTTTAACCAATCTTGTGCATCCAATAGGTGTGTTTGTGTCATTGGATTAACATTTAGGTCATATTCGTCCTCCCTAGGCTTATTCATGTCCAATTAGGGTTTTTAACCAATCTTGTGCATCAAATAAGATGGTTTGTGTCATTGGATGTACATTTAGTTCATTTTCGTCCTCCCGAAGCTTATTCATGAACAATTAGGGTTTTTAACAAATCTTGTGAATCCAATAGTTTTTTTTGTGTCATTGTATGAACATTTAGGCCATTTTCGTCCTCCCTATACTTATTCATGCCCAATTAGTGTTTTTAACCAATATTGTGCATCCAATTGGTGTGTTGGTGTCATTGGATTAACATTTAGGTCATTTTCCTCATCCCTACACTTAATCTTGTCCAATTAGGGTTTTTACCCAATCTTGTGCATCCAATAGGTGTGTTTCTGTCATTGGATGGACATTTAGGTCATTTTCGACCTCCCTACACTTAATCTTGTGCATCCAATAGGTGTGATTGTGTCATTGGATTAACATTTAGGTTACTTTCGTCCTCCCTACACTTAATCTTGTCCAATTAGGGTTTTTAACCAATCTTGTGCGTCCCATATGTGTGTTTGTGTCATTGGATGAACATTTAGGTCATTTTCATCGTCCCAAGTCTTAATCTTGTTCAATTAGGGTTTTTAACCAATCTTGTGCATCCAATAGGTGTGTTTGTGTCATTGGATGAACATTTAGGTCATTTTCGTCGTCCCAAGTATTAATCTTGTTCAATTAGGGTTTTTAACCAATCTTGTGCATCCAATAGGTGTGTTTGTCTCATTGGATGAACATTTATGTCATTTTCGTCCTTCCTACACATAATCTTGTCCAATTAGGATTTTTAACCCATCTCGTGCATCCAATAAGTGTGTTTGTGTAATGGGATGAACATTTAATTCATTTTCGTCCTCCCTACACTTAATCTTGTCCAATTAGGGTTTTTAACCAATCTTTTGCATCCAATAGGTGTGTTTGTGTCATTGGATGGACATATAGGTCATTTTCGACCTCCCTACACTTAATCTTGTCTAATTAGGGTTTTTAACAAATCTTGTGCATCCAATAGGTGTGATTGTGTCATTGGATTAACATTTAGGTTATTTTCGTCCTCCCTACACTTAATCTTGTCCAATTAGGGATTTTAACCAATCTTGTGCATCCAATAGGTGTGTTTGTGTCATTGGATGAACATTTAGGTCATTTTCGTCGTCCCAAGTCTTAATCTTGTTCAATTAGGGTTTTTAACCAATCTTGTGCATCCAATAGGCGTGTTTGTCTCATTGGATTAACATTTTTGTCATTTTCGTCTTCCCAAGTCTTAATCTTGTCCAATTTGGGGTTTTAACCATTCTTGTGCATCCATAAGGTGTGTTTGTGTCATTGGATTAAAATTTAGGTCATTTTTGTCCTCCCTAGGCAAATTCTTGTCCAATTAGGGTTCCTAACCAATCTTGTGCATCCAATAGGTGCGTTTGTGTTATTGGATGAACATTTAGGTCATTTTCATCCTCCCTACGATTATTCTTGTCCAATTAGGGTTTTTAACCAACCTGGTGCATCCAATAAGTCTGTTTGTGTCATTGGATGAATATTTAGGTCATTTTCGTCTACCCAAGTCTTAATGTTGTCCAATTTGGGTTTTTAACCAATCTTGTGCATCCAATACTTGTTTTTGTGTCATTGGTTGAACATTTAGGTCATTTTTGTCCTCCCTAGGGTTATTCATTTCCAATTAGGATTTTTACCAATCTTGTGCATCCAGTAAGTTCGTTTGTGTCATTAGATGAACATTTAGTTCATTTTCGTCCTCCCTAAGCTTATTCATGAACAATTAAGGTTTTTAACCAATCTTGTGCATCCAATAGTTGTTTTTGTGTCATTGCATGAAATTTTAGTTCATTTTCGTCTTCCCTACACTTAATCTTGTCCAATTAGGGTTTTTAACCAATCTTGTGCATCCAATAGGTCATTTTCGTCTTCCCAAGTCTTAATCTTGTCGAATTAGGGTTTTTAACCTATCTTGTGCATCCAATATGTGTTTTTGTGTCATTGGATGAACATTTAGGTTATTTTTGTCCTCCCTAAACTTAATCTTGTCCAATTACGGTTTTTAACAAATCTTTTCCAATTAGGATTTTTAACCCATCTCGTGCATCCAATAGGTGTGTTTGTGTCATTGGATGAACATTTAGTACATTTTCGTCCTCCCTACACTTAATCTTGTCCAATTAGGGTTTTTAACCTATCTTGGGCATCCAATAGGTGTGTTAGTGTTATTGGATGAACATTTAGGTCATTTTCGTCCTCCCTACGATTATTCTAGTCCAATTAGGGTTTTTAACCAATCTTGTGCATCCAATAGGTGTGTTTGTGTCATTGGATGAACATTTAGGTCATTTTCGTCTTCCCAAGTCTTAATGTTGTCCAATTTGGGTTTTTAACCAATCTTGTGCATCCAATAGGTGAGTTTGTGTCATTGGATGAACATTTATGTCATTTTTGTCATCCCAAATCTTAATCTTGTCCAATTAGGGTTTTTAACCAATCTTGTGCATCCAATACGTGTGTTTGTGTCATTGGATGAACATTTAGGTCATTTTTGTCCTTCCTAGACGTAATCTTACCCAATTAGGGTTTTTAACCCCTCTTGAGCATCCAATAGGTGTGTTTGTGTTATTGGATGAACCATAGGTTATTTTCTTTCTCCCTATGATTATTCTTGTCCAATTAGGGTATTTAACCAATCTTGTGCATCCAATAGGTGTGTTTGTGGTATTGGATGAACATTTTGGTCATTTTCGTCTTCCCAAGTCTTAATCTTGTCCAATTTGGGGTTTTAACCATTCTTGTGCATCCATAAGGTGTGTTTGTGTCATTGGATTAAAATTTAGGTCATTTGTGTCTTCCCTACGCAAATTCTTATCCAATTAGGGTTTTTAACCAATCTTGTGCATCCAATAGGTGTGTTTGTGTTATTGGATGAACATTTAGGTCATTTTCATCCACCCTACGATTATTCTCGTCCAATTAGGGTTTTTAACCAACCTGGTGCTTCCAATAGGTATGTTTGTGTCATTGGATGAATATTTAGGTCATTTTCGTCTACCCAAGTCTTAATGTTGTCCAATTTGGGTTTTTAACCAATCTTGTGCATCCAATACTTGTTTTTGTGTCATTGGTTGAACATTTAGGTCATTTTTGTCCTCCCTAGGGTTATTCATTTCCAAATAGGATTTTTACCAATCTAGTGCATCTAGTAAGTTCGTTTGTGTCATTAGATGAACATTTAGTTCATTTTCGTCCTCCCTAAGCTTATTCATGACCAATTAGGGTTTATAACTAATCTTGTGCATCCAATAGTTGTTTTTGTGTCATTGCATGAAATTTTAGCTCATTTTCGTCTTCCTTACACTTAATCTTGTCCAAGTAGGGATTTTAACCAATCTTGTGCATCCAATAGGTCATTTTCGTCTTCCCAAGTCTTAATCTTATCGAATTAGGGTTTTTAACCTATCTTGTGCATCCAATATGTGTTTGTTGTGTCATTGGATGAACAATTAGGTTATTTTTGTCCTCCCTACACTTAATCTTGTCCAATTACGGTATTTAACAAATCTTTTGCATCCAATAGGTGTGTTTGTGTCATTGCATGAACATTTAGGTCATTTTAGTCCTCCCAAGTCTTAATCTTGTCCAGTTAGGGTTTGTAACCAATCTTGTCCATCCAATAGTTATGTCTGTGTCATTGGATGAACATTTATGTCATTTTTGTCCTCCCTACACTTAATCTTACCCAATTAGGGTTTTTAACCCCTGTTGAGCATCCAATAGGTGTGTTTGTGTTATTGGATGAACCATACGTTATTTTCTTTCTCCCTATGATTATTCTTTTACAATTAGGGTTTTTAACCAATCTTGTGCATCCAATAGGTGTGTTTGTGGCATTGGAAGAACATTTTGGTCATTTTCGTCCTCCCTAAACTTATTCATGACCAATTGGGGTTTTTAACCAATCTTGTGCATCCAATAGTTGTTTTTGTGTCATTGCATGAAATTTTAGCTCATTTTCGTCTTCCATACACTAAATCTTGTCCAATTAGGGTTTTTAACCAATCTTGTGCATCCAATAGGTCATTTTCGTCTTCCCAAGTCCTAATCTTATCGAACTAGGGTTTTTAACCTATCTTGTGCATCCAATAGGTGTTTTTGTGTCATTGGATGAACATTTAGGTCATTTTGGTCCTCCCTACACTTAATCTTGTCCAATTATATTTTCTAACAAATCTTTTACATCCAATAGGTGTGTTTGTGTCTTTGGATGAACATTTAGGTCATTTTCGTCCTAACTAAGCCTATTCTTGTCCAATTAGGGTCTTTAACCTATCTTGTGCATCCAATATGTGTTTTTGTGTCATTGGATGAACATTTAGGACATTTTTGTCGTTGCTACACATAATCTTGTCCAATTACTGTTTTTAACAAATCTTTTGTATCCATTAGGTGTGTTTGCGTCATTGGGTGAACATTTAGGTCATTTTCGTCCTCTCTAGCCCTATTCTTAACGAATATTGTGCATCCAATTACGGTTTTTAACGAATATTGTGCATCCAATAGGTGTGTTTTGTCAATTGATTAACATTTAGGTCATTTTCCTCTTCCCTACACTTAATCTTGTCCAATTAGGGTTTTTAACAAATTTTGTGCATCCAATCGGTGTGTTTGTGTCATTGGATGAACATTTAGGTCATTTTTGTCCTCCCAAGTCTTAATCTTGTCCAATTAGGGTTTTTATCCAATCTTGTGCATCCAATAGTTGTTTTTGTGTCATTGGATGGAAATTTATGTCATTTTTGTCCTCCCTAGGCTAATTCATTTCCAATTAGGATTTTTACCAATCTTGTGCATCCAGTAAGTTCGTTTGTGTCATTAGATGAACATTTAGTTCATTTTCGTCCTCCCTAAGCTTATTCATGACCAATTAGGGTTTTTAACCAATCTTGTGCATCCAATAGTTGTTTTTGTGTCATTGCATTAAATTTTAAGTCATTTTCGTCCTCCCTAGGCTTATTCATGTCCAATTAGGGTTCTTAACCAATCTTACGCATCCATGAGTTCGTTTGTGTCATTAGATGAACATTTAGGTCATTTTCATCCTACCTAATCTTATTCATGACCAATTAGGGTTTTTAACCAATTATGTGCATCCAATAGTTGTTTTAGTGTCATTGGATGAACATTTAGGTCATTTTCGTCCTCCATAGGCTTATTCTTGTCCAATTAGGATTTTTAACCATTGTTGCGCATCCAAAGGTGTGTTTGTGTCATTGGATTAACATTTAGGTCATCTTCCTCCTCCTTACACTTAATCTTGTCCAATTAGGGGTCTTAACCAATCTTTTGCATCCAATAGGTGTGTTAGTGTCATTGGATGAAAATTTAGGTCATTTTCGTCCTCCCAAGTCTTAATCTTATCGAATTAGGGTTTTTAACCTATCTTGTGCATCCAATAGGTGTTTTTGTGTCATCGGATGAACATTTAGGTCATTTTGGTCCTCCCTACACTTAATCTTGTCCAATTATGTTTTCTAACAAATCTTTTACATCCAATAGGTGTGTTTGTGTCATTGGATGAGCATTTAGGTAATTTTCATCCTAACTATGCCTATTCTTGTCCAATTAGGGTTTTTAACCTATCTTGTGCATCCAATATGTGTTTTTGTGTCATTGGATGAACATTTAGGTCATTTTCGTCTTCCCAAGTCTTAATGTTGTCCAATTTGCGTTTTTAACCAATCTTGTGCATCCAATAGGTGAGTTTGTGTCATTGGATGAACATTTATGTCATTTTTGTCATCCGAAGTCTTAATCTTGTCCAATTAGGGTTTTTAACCAATCTTGAGCATCCAATAGGTGTGTTTGTGTTATTGGATGAACCATAGGTTATTTTCTTTCTCCCTATGATTATTCTTGTCCAATCAGGGGTTTTAACCAATCTTGTGCTTCCAATAGGTGTGTTTGTGGCATTGGATGAACATTTTGGTCATTTTCGTCTTCGCAAGTCTTAATCTTGTCCAATTCGGGGTTTTAACCATTCTTGTGCTTCCATAAGGTGTGTTTGTGTCATTGGATTAAAATTTAGGTCATTTTTGTCCTCCCTACACTTAATCTTGTGCAATTAGGGTTTCTAACCAATCTTGTGCATCCAATAGGTGTGTTTGTGTTATTGGATGAACATTTAGGTCATTTTCATCCTCCCTACGATTATTCTTGTCCAATTAGGGTTTTTAACCAACCTGGTGCATCCAATAGGTCTGTTTGTGTCATTGGATGAATATTTAGGTTATTTTCGTCTACCCAAGTCTTAATGATGTCCAATTTGGGTTATTAACCAATCTTGTGCATCCAATAGTTGTTTTTGTCTCATTGGTTGAACATTTAGGTCATTTTTATCCTCCCTAGGGTTATTCATTTCCAATTAGGATTTTTACCAATCTTGTGCATCCAGTAAGTTCGTTTGTCTCATTAGATGAACATTTAGTTCATTTTCGTCCTCCCTAAGCTTATTCATGACCAATTAGGGTTTTTAACCAATCTTGTGCATCCAATAGTAGTTTTTGTGTCTTTGCATGAAATTTTAGCTCATTTTCGACTTCCCTACACTTAATGTTGTCCAATTAGGATTTTTAACCAATCTTGTGCATCCAATAGGTCATTTTCGTCTTCCCAAGTCTTAATCTTATCGAATTAGGGTTTTTAACCTATCTTGTGCATCCAATAGGTGTTTTTGTGTCATTGGATAAACATTTAGGTCATTTTGGTCCTCCCTACACTTAATCTTGTCCAATTATGTTTTCTAACAAATCTTTTACATCCAATAGGTGTGTTTGTGTCATTGGATGAACATTTAGGTAATTTTCGTCCTAACTATGCCTATTCTTGTCCAGTTAGGGTTTTTAACCTATCTTGTGCATCCAATATGTGTTTTTGTGTCATTGGATGAACATTTAGGTCATTTTCGTCCTCTCTAGCCCTATTCTTGTCCAATTAAGGTTTTTAACGAATTTTGTGCATCCAATAGGTGTGTTTTGTCAGTTGATTAACATTTAGGTCATTTTCCTCCTCCCTACACTTAATCTTGTCCAATTAGGGTTTTTAACCAATCTTGTGCATCTAATAGGTGTGATTGTGTCATTGGATGAATATTTAGGTTATTTTCGACCTCCCTACACTTAATCTTGTCCAATTAGGGTTTTTAACAAATCTTGTGCATCCAATAGGTCTGTTTGTGTCATTGGATGAACATTTAGGTCATTTTCGTCCACCCAAGTCTTAATCTTGTCCAATTAGGGTTTTTAACCAATCTTGTGCATCCAAAAGTTGTTTTTGTGTCATTGGATGAACATTTAGCTCATTTTTGTCCTCCCAAGTCTTAATCTTGTCCAATTAGGATTTTTAACCAGTCTTGTGCATCCAATAGGTCATTTTCGTCTTCCCAAGTCTTAATCTTATCGAATTAGGGTTTTTAACCTATCTTGTGCATCCAATAGGTGTTTTTGTGTCATTGGATGACCATTTAGGTCATTTTGGTCCTCCCTACACTTAATCTTGTCCAATTATGTTTTCTAACAAATCTTTTACATCCAATAGGTGTATTTGTGTCATTGGATGAACATTTAGGTCATTTTCGTTCTAACTAGGCCTATTCTTGTCCAATTAGGGTTTTTAACCTATCTTGTGCATCCAATATGTGTTTTTGTGTCATTGGATGAACATTTAGGTTATTTTTGTCCTCCCTACACTTAATCTTGTCCAATTACGGTTTTTAACAAATCTTTTGCATCCAATAGGTGTGTTTGTGTCATTGCATGAACATTTAGGTCATTTTCGTCCTCACTAGGCCTATTCTTGTCCAATTAGGGTTTTTAACCAATTTTTTGCATCCAATAGGTGTGATTGTGTCATTGGATGAATATTTATGTCATTTTCGTCCTCCGAAGTCTTAATCTTGTCCAATTAGGGTTTTTAACCAATCTTGTGCATCCAATACGTGCATTTGTGTCATTGGATGAACATTTAGGTCATTTTTGTCCTCCCTAGGCTTATTCATTTCCAATTAGGGTTTTTAACCAATTATGTGCATCCAATAGTTGTTTTAGTGTCATTGGATGAACATTTAGGTTATTTTCGTCCTCCCTAAGCTTGTTGTTGTCCAATTAGGGTTTCTAACCAATCTTGCGCATCCCAAATGTGTGTTTTTGTCATTAGATGAATATTTAGGTCATTTTCGTCCTCCCTTGGTTAATTCATGTCCAATTAGGGTTTTTAACCAATCTTGTGCATCCAATAGGTGTGTTTGTGTCATTGGATTAACATTTAGGTCATATTCGTCCTCCCTAGGCTTATTCATGTCCAATTAGGGTTTTTAACCAATCTTGTGCATCAAATAAGATGGTTTGTGTCATTGGATGTACATTTAGTTCATTTTCGTCCTCCCGAAGCTTATTCATGAACAATTAGGGTTTTTAACAAATCTTGTGAATCCAATAGTTTTTTTTGTGTCATTGTATGAACATTTAGGCCATTTTCGTCCTCCCTAGGGTTATTCATGCCCAATTAGTGTTTTTAACCAATATTGTGCATCCAATAGGTGTGTTGGTGTCAGTGGATTAACATTTAGGTCATTTTCCTCGTCCCTACACTTAATCATGTCCAATTAGGGTTTTTAACCAATCTTGTGCATCCAATAGGTGTGGTTGTGTCATTGGATAGACATTTAGGTCATTTTCGACCTCCCTACACTTAATCTTGTCCAATTAGGGTTTTTAACAAATCTTGTGCATCCAATAGGTGTGATTGTGTCATTGGATTAACATTTAGGTTATTTTTGTCCTACCTACACTTAATCTTGTCCAATTAGGGTTTTTAACCAATCTTGTGCATCCAATAGGCGTGTTTGTCTCATTGGATGAACATTTATGTCATTTTCGTCCTTCCTACACATAATCTTGTCCAATTAGGATTTTTAACCCATCTCGTGCATCCAATAGGTGTGTTTGTGTCATTGGATGAACATTTAGTTCATTTTCGTCCTCCCTACACTTAATCGTGTCCAATTAGGGTTTTTAACCTATCTTGGGCATCCAATAGGTGTGTTAGTGTTATTGGATGAACATTTAGGGCATTTTCGTCCTCCCTACGATGATTCTAGTCCAATTTGGGTTTTTATCCAATCTTGTGCATCCAATAGGTGAGTTTGTGTGATTGGATGAACTTTATGTCATTTTTATCATCCCAAGTCTTAATCTTGTCCAATTAGTGTTTTTAACCAATCTTGTGCATCCAATAGGTGTGTTTGTGGCATTGGATGAACATTTAGGTCAATTTCGTCTTCCCAAGTCTTAATGTTGTCCAATTTGGGTTTTTAACCAATCTTGTGCATCCCATAGGTGAGTTTGTGTCATTGGATGAACATTTATGTCATTTTTGTCATCCCAAGTCTTAATCTTGTCCAATTAGGGTTTTTAACCAATCTTATGCATCCAATAGGTGTGTTTGTGTTATTGGATGAACCATAGGTTATTTTCTTTCTCCCTATGATTATTCTTGTCCAATTAGAGTTTTTAACCAATCTTGTGCATCCAATAGGTGTGTTTGTGGCATTGGATGAACATGTTGGTCATTTTCGTCTTCCCAAGTCTTGATCTTGTCCAATTTGGGATTTTAACCATTCTTGTGGCTCCATAAGGTGTGTTTGTGTCATTGGATTAAAATTTAGGTCATTTTTTTCCTCCCTAGGCAAATTCTTGTCCAATTAGGGTTTTTAACCAATCTTGTGCATCCAATAGGTGTGTTTGTGTTATTGGATGAACATTTAGGTCATTTACATCCTCCCTACGATTATTCTTGTCCAATTAGGGTTTTTAACCAACCTGGTGCATCCAATAGGTCTGTTTGTGTCATTGGATGAATATTTAGGTCATTTTCGTCTACCCAAGTCTTAATGTTGTCCAATTTGGGTTTTTAACCAATCTTGTGCATCCAATAGTTGTTTTTGTGTCATTGGTTGAACATTTAGTTCATTTTTGTCCTCCCTAGGGTTATTCATTTCCAAATAAATTTTTACCAATCTAGTGCATCCAGTAAGTTCGTTTGTGTCATTAGATGAACATTTAGTTCATTTTCGTCCTCCCTAAGCTTATTCATGACCAATTAGGTTTTTAACCAATCTTGTGCATCCAATAGTTGTTTTTGTGTCATTGCATGAAATTTTAGCTCATCTTCGTCTTCCCTACACTTAATCTTGTCCAATTAGGGTTTTTAACCAATCTTGTGCATCCAATAGGTCATTTTCGTCTTCCCAAGTCTTAATCTTATTGAATTAGGCCTATTCTTGTCCAATTAAGGATTTTAACGAATATTGTGCATCCAATAGGTGTGATTTGTCATTGGATTAACATTTAGATCATTTTCCTCATCCCTACACTTAATCTTGTCTAATTAGGATTTTTAACCCATCTCGTGCATCCAATAGGTATGTTTGTGTCATTAGATGATCATTTAGTTCATTTTCGTCCTCCCTACACTTAATCTTGTCCAATTAGGGTTTTTAACCAATCTTGTGCATCCAATAGGTCATTTTCGTCTTCCCCAGTCTTAATCTTATCGAATTAAGGTTTTTAACCTATCTTCTGCATCCAATATGTGTTTTTGTGTCATTGGATGAACATTTAGGTTATTTTTGTCCTCCCTACACTTAATCTTGTCCAATTACGGTTTTTAACAAATCTTTTGCATCCAATAGGTGTGTTTGTGTCATTGCATGAACATTTAGGTCATTTTCGTCCTCACTAGGCCTATTCTTGACCAATTAAGGTTTTTAACGAATATTGTGCATCCAATAGGTCTGATTGTGTCATTGGATGAACATTTAGGTCATTTTCGTCCTCCCAAGTCTAAATCTTGTCCAATTAGGGTTTGTAACCAATCTTGTGCATCCAATAGTTGTTTTTGTGTAATTGGATGAACATTTAGGTCATTTTTGTCCACCCTAGGCTTCTTCATTTCCAATTAGGGTTTTCAACCAATTATGTGCATCCAATAGTTGTTTTAGTGTCATTGGATGAACATTTAGGTTATTTTCGTCCTCCCTAAGCTTATTGTTGTCCAATTAGGGTTTCTAACCAACCTTGCGCATCCAAAAGGTGTGTTTTTGTCATTAGATGAATATTTAGGTCATTTTCATCCTCCCTTGGTTAATTCTTGTCCTATTAGGGTTTTTAACCAATCTTGTGCATCCAATAGGTGTGTTTGTGTCATTGGATTAACATTTAGGTCATATTCGTCCTCCCTAGGCTTATTCATGTCCAATTAGGGTTTTTAACCAATCTTGTGCATCAAATAAGATGGTTTGTGTCATTGGATGTACATTTAGTTCATTTTCGTCCTCCCGAAGCTTATTCATGAACAATTAGGGTTTTTAACAAATCTTGTGAATCCAATAGTTTTTTTTGTGTCATTGTATGAACATTTAGGCCATTTTCGTCCTCCCTAGGGTTATTCATGCCCAATTAGTGTTTTTAACCAATATTGTGCATCCAATAGGTGTGTTGGTGTCAGTGGATTAACATTTAGGTCATTTTCCTCGTCCCTACACTTAATCATGTCCAATTAGGGTTTTTAACCAATCTTGTGCATCCAATAGGTGTGGTTGTGTCATTGGATAGACATTTAGGTCATTTTCGACCTCCCTACAGTTAATCTTGTCCAATTAGGGTTTTTAACAAATCTTGTGCATCCAATAGGTGTGATTGTGTCATTGGATTAACATTTAGGTTATTTTTGTCCTACCTACACTTAATCTTGTCCAATTAGGGTTTTTAACCAATCTTGTGCATCCAATAGGCGTGTTTGTCTCATTGGATGAACATTTATGTCATTTTCGTCCTTCCTACACATAATCTTGTCCAATTAGGATTTTTAACCCATCTCGTGTATCCAATAGGTGTGTTTGTGTCATTGGATGAACATTTAGTTCATTTTCGTCCTCCCTACACTTAATCGTGTCCAATTAGGGTTTTTAACCTATCTTGGGCATCCAATAGGTGTGTTAGTGTTATTGGATGAACATTTAGGGCATTTTCGTCCTCCCTACGATGATTCTAGTCCAATTTGGGTTTTTATCCAATCTTGTGCATCCAATAGGTGAGTTTGTGTGATTGGATGAACTTTATGTCATTTTTATCATCCCAAGTCTTAATCTTGTCCAATTAGTGTTTTTAACCAATCTTGTGCATCCAATAGGTGTGTTTGTGGCATTGGATGAACATTTAGGTCATTTTCGTCTTCCCAAGTCTTAATGTTGTCCAATTTGGGTTTTTAACCAATCTTGTGCATCCCATAGGTGAGTTTGTGTCATTGGATGAATATTTATGTCATTTTTGTCATCCCAAGTCTTAATCTTGTCCAATTAGGGTTTTTAACCAATCTTATGCATCCAATAGGTGTGTTTGTGTTATTGGATGAACCATAGGTTATTTTCTTTCTCCCTATGATTATTCTTGTCCAATTAGAGTTTTTAACCAATCTTGTGCATCCAATAGGTGTGTTTGTGGCATTGGATGAACATGTTGGTCATTTTCGTCTTCCCAAGTCTTGATCTTGTCCAATTTGGGATTTTAACCATTCTTGTGGCTCCATAAGGTGTGTTTGTGTCATTGGATTAAAATTTAGGTCATTTTTTTCCTCCCTAGGCAAATTCTTGTCCAATTAGGGTTTTTAACCAATCTTGTGCATCCAATAGGTGTGTTTGTGTTATTGGATGAACATTTAGGTCATTTACATCCTCCCTACGATTATTCTTGTCCAATTAGGGTTTTTAACCAACCTGGTGCATCCAATAGGTTTGTTTGTGTCATTGGATGAATATTTAGGTCATTTTCGTCTACCCAAGTCTTAATGTTGTCCAATTTGGGTTTTTAACCAATCTTGTGCATCCAATAGTTGTTTTTGTGTCATTGGTTGAACATTTAGTTCATTTTTGTCCTCCCTAGGGTTATTCATTTCCAAATAAATTTTTACCAATCTAGTGCATCCAGTAAGTTCGTTTGTGTCATTAGATGAACATTTAGTTCATTTTCGTCCTCCCTAAGCTTATTCATGACCAATTAGGTTTTTAACCAATCTTGTGCATCCAATAGTTGTTTTTGTGTCATTGCATGAAATTTTAGCTCATCTTCGTCTTCCCTACACTTAATCTTGTCCAATTAGGGTTTTTAACCAATCTTGTGCATCCAATAGGTCATTTTCGTCTTCCCAAGTCTTAATCTTATTGAATTAGGCCTATTCTTGTCCAATTAAGGATTTTAACGAATATTGTGCATCCAATAGGTGTGATTTGTCATTGGATTAACATTTAGATCATTTTCCTCATCCCTACACTTAATCTTGTCTAATTAGGATTTTTAACCCATATCGTGCATCCAATAGGTATGTTTGTGTCATTAGATGATCATTTAGTTCATTTTCGTCCTCCCTACACTTAATCTTGTCCAACTAGGGTTTTTAACCAATCTTGTGCATCCAATAGGTCATTTTCGTCTTCCCCAGTCTTAATCTTATCGAATTAAGGTTTTTAACCTATCTTGTGCATCCAATATGTGTTTTTGTGTCATTGGATGAACATTTAGGTTATTTTTGTCCTCCCTACACTTAATCTTGTCCAATTACGGTTTTTAACAAATCTTTTGCATCCAATAGGTGTGTTTGTGTCATTGCATGAACATTTAGGTCATTTTCGTCCTCACTAGGCCTATTCTTGACCAATTAAGGTTTTTAACGAATATTGTGCATCCAATAGGTCTGATTGTGTCATTGGATGAACATTTAGGTCATTTTCGTCCTCCCAAGTCTAAATCTTGTCCAATTAGGGTTTGTAACCAATCTTGTGCATCCAATAGTTGTTTTTGTGTAATTGGATGAACATTTAGGTCATTTTTGTCCACCCTAGGCTTCTTCATTTCCAATTAGGGTTTTCAACCAATTATGTGCATCCAATAGTTGTTTTAGTGTCATTGGATGAACATTTAGGTTATTTTCGTCCTCCCTAAGCTTATTGTTGTCCAATTAGGGTTTCTAACCAACCTTGCGCATCCAAAAGGTGTGTTTTTGTCATTAGATGAATATTTAGGTCATTTTCATCCTCCCTTGGTTAATTCTTGTCCTATTAGGGTTTTTAACCAATCTTGTGCATCCAATAGGTGTGTTTGTGTCATTGGATTAACATTTAGGTCATATTCGTCCTCCCTAGGCTTATTCATGTCCAATTAGGGTTTTTAACCAATCTTGTGCATCAAATAAGATGGTTTGTGTCATTGGATGTACATTTAGTTCATTTTCGTCCTCCCGAAGCTTATTCATGAACAATTAGGGTTTTTAACAAATCTTGTGAATCCAATAGTTTTTTTTGTGTCATTGTATGAACATTTAGGCCATTTTCGTCCTCCCTAGGGTTATTCATGCCCAATTAGTGTTTTTAACCAATATTGTGCATCCAATAGGTGTGTTGGTGTCAGTGGATTAACATTTAGGTCATTTTCCTCGTCCCTACACTTAATCATGTCCAATTAGGGTTTTTAACCAATCTTGTGCATCCAATAGGTGTGGTTGTGTCATTGGATAGACATTTAGGTCATTTTCGACCTCCCTACAGTTAATCTTGTCCAATTAGGGTTTTTAACAAATCTTGTGCATCCAATAGGTGTGATTGTGTCATTGGATTAACATTTAGGTTATTTTTGTCCTACCTACACTTAATCTTGTCCAATTAGGGTTTTTAACCAATCTTGTGCATCCAATAGGCGTGTTTGTCTCATTGGATGAACATTTATGTCATTTTCGTCCTTCCTACACATAATCTTGTCCAATTAGGATTTTTAACCCATCTCGTGTATCCAATAGGTGTGTTTGTGTCATTGGATGAACATTTAGTTCATTTTCGTCCTCCCTACACTTAATCGTGTCCAATTAGGGTTTTTAACCTATCTTGGGCATCCAATAGGTGTGTTAGTGTTATTGGATGAACATTTAGGGCATTTTCGTCCTCCCTACGATGATTCTAGTCCAATTTGGGTTTTTATCCAATCTTGTGCATCCAATAGGTGAGTTTGTGTGATTGGATGAACTTTATGTCATTTTTATCATCCCAAGTCTTAATCTTGTCCAATTAGTGTTTTTAACCAATCTTGTGCATCCAATAGGTGTGTTTGTGGCATTGGATGAACATTTAGGTCATTTTCGTCTTCCCAAGTCTTAATGTTGTCCAATTTGGGTTTTTAACCAATCTTGTGCATCCCATAGGTGAGTTTGTGTCATTGGATGAACATTTATGTCATTTTTGTCATCCCAAGTCTTAATCTTGTCCAATTAGGGTTTTTAACCAATCTTATGCATCCAATAGGTGTGTTTGTGTTATTGGATGAACCATAGGTTATTTTCTTTCTCCCTATGATTATTCTTGTCCAATTAGAGTTTTTAACCAATCTTGTGCATCCAATAGGTGTGTTTGTGGCATTGGATGAACATGTTGGTCATTTTCGTCTTCCCAAGTCTTGATCTTGTCCAATTTGGGATTTTAACCATTCTTGTGGCTCCATAAGGTGTGTTTGTGTCATTGGATTAAAATTTAGGTCATTTTTTTCCTCCCTAGGCAAATTCTTGTCCAATTAGGGTTTTTAACCAATCTTGTGCATCCAATAGGTGTGTTTGTGTTATTGGATGAACATTTAGGTCATTTACATCCTCCCTACGATTATTCTTGTCCAATTAGGGTTTTTAACCAACCTGGTGCATCCAATAGGTTTGTTTGTGTCATTGGATGAATATTTAGGTCATTTTCGTCTACCCAAGTCTTAATGTTGTCCAATTTGGGTTTTTAACCAATCTTGTGCATCCAATAGTTGTTTTTGTGTCATTGGTTGAACATTTAGTTCATTTTTGTCCTCCCTAGGGTTATTCATTTCCAAATAAATTTTTACCAATCTAGTGCATCCAGTAAGTTCGTTTGTGTCATTAGATGAACATTTAGTTCATTTTCGTCCTCCCTAAGCTTATTCATGACCAATTAGGTTTTTAACCAATCTTGTGCATCCAATAGTTGTTTTTGTGTCATTGCATGAAATTTTAGCTCATCTTCGTCTTCCCTACACTTAATCTTGTCCAATTAGGGTTTTTAACCAATCTTGTGCATCCAATAGGTCATTTTCGTCTTCCCAAGTCTTAATCTTATTGAATTAGGCCTATTCTTGTCCAATTAAGGATTTTAACGAATATTGTGCATCCAATAGGTGTGATTTGTCATTGGATTAACATTTAGATCATTTTCCTCATCCCTACACTTAATCTTGTC
>JBBPBS010000185.1:2142605-2152860 GCA_037974835.1 Cicer judaicum
TAGGGTTTTTAACCAATCTTGTGCATCCAATAGGTCATTTTCGTCTTCCCCAGTCTTAATCTTATCGAATTAAGGTTTTTAACCTATCTTGTGCATCCAATATGTGTTTTTGTGTCATTGGATGAACATTTAGGTTATTTTTGTCCTCCCTACACTTAATCTTGTCCAATTACGGTTTTTAACAAATCTTTTGCATCCAATAGGTGTGTTTGTGTCATTGCATGAACATTTAGGTCATTTTCGTCCTCACTAGGCCTATTCTTGACCAATTAAGGTTTTTAACGAATATTGTGCATCCAATAGGTCTGATTGTGTCATTGGATGAACATTTAGGTCATTTTCGTCCTCCCAAGTCTAAATCTTGTCCAATTAGGGTTTGTAACCAATCTTGTGCATCCAATAGTTGTTTTTGTGTAATTGGATGAACATTTAGGTCATTTTTGTCCACCCTAGGCTTCTTCATTTCCAATTAGGGTTTTCAACCAATTATGTGCATCCAATAGTTGTTTTAGTGTCATTGGATGAACATTTAGGTTATTTTCGTCCTCCCTAAGCTTATTGTTGTCCAATAAGGGTTTCTAACCAACCTTGCGCATCCAAAAGGTGTGTTTTTGTCATTAGATGAATATTTAGGTCATTTTCATCCTCCCTTGGTTAATTCTTGTCCTATTAGGGTTTTTAACCAATCTTGTGCATCCAATAGGTGTGTTTGTGTCATTGGATTAACATTTAGGTCATATTCGTCCTCCCTAGGCTTATTCATGTCCAATTAGGGTTTTTAACCAATCTTGTGCATCAAATAAGATGGTTTGTGTCATTGGATGTACATTTAGTTCATTTTCGTCCTCCCGAAGCTTATTCATGAACAATTAGGGTTTTTAACAAATCTTGTGAATCCAATAGTTTTTTTTGTGTCATTGTATGAACATTTAGGCCATTTTCGTCCTCCCTAGGGTTATTCATGCCCAATTAGTGTTTTTAACCAATATTGTGCATCCAATAGGTGTGTTGGTGTCAGTGGATTAACATTTAGGTCATTTTCCTCGTCCCTACACTTAATCATGTCCAATTAGGGTTTTTAACCAATCTTGTGCATCCAATAGGTGTGGTTGTGTCATTGGATAGACATTTAGGTCATTTTCGACCTCCCTACAGTTAATCTTGTCCAATTAGGGTTTTTAACAAATCTTGTGCATCCAATAGGTGTGATTGTGTCATTGGATTAACATTTAGGTTATTTTTGTCCTACCTACACTTAATCTTGTCCAATTAGGGTTTTTAACCAATCTTGTGCATCCAATAGGCGTGTTTGTCTTATTGGATGAACATTTATGTCATTTTCGTCCTTCCTACACATAATCTTGTCCAATTAGGATTTTTAACCCATCTCGTGTATCCAATAGGTGTGTTTGTGTCATTGGATGAACATTTAGTTCATTTTCGTCCTCCCTACACTTAATCGTGTCCAATTAGGGTTTTTAACCTATCTTGGGCATCCAATAGGTGTGTTAGTGTTATTGGATGAACATTTAGGGCATTTTCGTCCTCCCTACGATGATTCTAGTCCAATTTGGGTTTTTATCCAATCTTGTGCATCCAATAGGTGAGTTTGTGTGATTGGATGAACTTTATGTCATTTTTATCATCCCAAGTCTTAATCTTGTCCAATTAGTGTTTTTAACCAATCTTGTGCATCCAATAGGTGTGTTTGTGGCATTGGATGAACATTTAGGTCATTTTCGTCTTCCCAAGTCTTAATGTTGTCCAATTTGGGTTTTTAACCAATCTTGTGCATCCCATAGGTGAGTTTGTGTCATTGGATGAACATTTATGTCATTTTTGTCATCCCAAGTCTTAATCTTGTCCAATTAGGGTTTTTAACCAATCTTATGCATCCAATAGGTGTGTTTGTGTTATTGGATGAACCATAGGTTATTTTCTTTCTCCCTATGATTATTCTTGTCCAATTAGAGTTTTTAACCAATCTTGTGCATCCAATAGGTGTGTTTGTGGCATTGGATGAACATGTTGGTCATTTTCGTCTTCCCAAGTCTTGATCTTGTCCAATTTGGGATTTTAACCATTCTTGTGGCTCCATAAGGTGTGTTTGTGTCATTGGATTAAAATTTAGGTCATTTTTTTCCTCCCTAGGCAAATTCTTGTCCAATTAGGGTTTTTAACCAATCTTGTGCATCCAATAGGTGTGTTTGTGTTATTGGATGAACATTTAGGTCATTTACATCCTCCCTACGATTATTCTTGTCCAATTAGGGTTTTTAACCAACCTGGTGCATCCAATAGGTTTGTTTGTGTCATTGGATGAATATTTAGGTCATTTTCGTCTACCCAAGTCTTAATGTTGTCCAATTTGGGTTTTTAACCAATCTTGTGCATCCAATAGTTGTTTTTGTGTCATTGGTTGAACATTTAGTTCATTTTTGTCCTCCCTAGGGTTATTCATTTCCAAATAAATTTTTACCAATCTAGTGCATCCAGTAAGTTCGTTTGTGTCATTAGATGAACATTTAGTTCATTTTCGTCCTCCCTAAGCTTATTCATGACCAATTAGGTTTTTAACCAATCTTGTGCATCCAATAGTTGTTTTTGTGTCATTGCATGAAATTTTAGCTCATCTTCGTCTTCCCTACACTTAATCTTGTCCAATTAGGGTTTTTAACCAATCTTGTGCATCCAATAGGTCATTTTCGTCTTCCCAAGTCTTAATCTTATTGAATTAGGCCTATTCTTGTCCAATTAAGGATTTTAACGAATATTGTGCATCCAATAGGTGTGATTTGTCATTGGATTAACATTTAGATCATTTTCCTCATCCCTACACTTAATCTTGTCTAATTAGGATTTTTAACCCATATCGTGCATCCAATAGGTATGTTTGTGTCATTAGATGATCATTTAGTTCATTTTCGTCCTCCCTACACTTAATCTTGTCCAACTAGGGTTTTTAACCAATCTTGTGCATCCAATAGGTCATTTTCGTCTTCCCCAGTCTTAATCTTATCGAATTAAGGTTTTTAACCTATCTTGTGCATCCAATATGTGTTTTTGTGTCATTGGATGAACATTTAGGTTATTTTTGTCCTCCCTACACTTAATCTTGTCCAATTACGGTTTTTAACAAATCTTTTGCATCCAATAGGTGTGTTTGTGTCATTGCATGAACATTTAGGTCATTTTCGTCCTCACTAGGCCTATTCTTGACCAATTAAGGTTTTTAACGAATATTGTGCATCCAATAGGTCTGATTGTGTCATTGGATGAACATTTAGGTCATTTTCGTCCTCCCAAGTCTAAATCTTGTCCAATTAGGGTTTGTAACCAATCTTGTGCATCCAATAGTTGTTTTTGTGTAATTGGATGAACATTTAGGTCATTTTTGTCCACCCTAGGCTTCTTCATTTCCAATTAGGGTTTTCAACCAATTATGTGCATCCAATAGTTGTTTTAGTGTCATTGGATGAACATTTAGGTTATTTTCGTCCTCCCTAAGCTTATTGTTGTCCAATTAGGGTTTCTAACCAACCTTGCGCATCCAAAAGGTGTGTTTTTGTCATTAGATGAATATTTAGGTCATTTTCATCCTCCCTTGGTTAATTCTTGTCCTATTAGGGTTTTTAACCAATCTTGTGCATCCAATAGGTGTGTTTGTGTCATTGGATTAACATTTAGGTCATATTCGTCCTCCCTAGGCTTATTCATGTCCAATTAGGGTTTTTAACCAATCTTGTGCATCAAATAAGATGGTTTGTGTCATTGGATGTACATTTAGTTCATTTTCGTCCTCCCGAAGCTTATTCATGAACAATTAGGGTTTTTAACAAATCTTGTGAATCCAATAGTTTTTTTTGTGTCATTGTATGAACATTTAGGCCATTTTCGTCCTCCCTAGGGTTATTCATGCCCAATTAGTGTTTTTAACCAATATTGTGCATCCAATAGGTGTGTTGGTGTCAGTGGATTAACATTTAGGTCATTTTCCTCGTCCCTACACTTAATCATGTCCAATTAGGGTTTTTAACCAATCTTGTGCATCCAATAGGTGTGGTTGTGTCATTGGATAGACATTTAGGTCATTTTCGACCTCCCTACAGTTAATCTTGTCCAATTAGGGTTTTTAACAAATCTTGTGCATCCAATAGGTGTGATTGTGTCATTGGATTAACATTTAGGTTATTTTTGTCCTACCTACACTTAATCTTGTCCAATTAGGGTTTTTAACCAATCTTGTGCATCCAATAGGCGTGTTTGTCTTATTGGATGAACATTTATGTCATTTTCGTCCTTCCTACACATAATCTTGTCCAATTAGGATTTTTAACCCATCTCGTGTATCCAATAGGTGTGTTTGTGTCATTGGATGAACATTTAGTTCATTTTCGTCCTCCCTACACTTAATCGTGTCCAATTAGGGTTTTTAACCTATCTTGGGCATCCAATAGGTGTGTTAGTGTTATTGGATGAACATTTAGGGCATTTTCGTCCTCCCTACGATGATTCTAGTCCAATTTGGGTTTTTATCCAATCTTGTGCATCCAATAGGTGAGTTTGTGTGATTGGATGAACTTTATGTCATTTTTATCATCCCAAGTCTTAATCTTGTCCAATTAGTGTTTTTAACCAATCTTGTGCATCCAATAGGTGTGTTTGTGGCATTGGATGAACATTTAGGTCATTTTCGTCTTCCCAAGTCTTAATGTTGTCCAATTTGGGTTTTTAACCAATCTTGTGCATCCCATAGGTGAGTTTGTGTCATTGGATGAATATTTATGTCATTTTTGTCATCCCAAGTCTTAATCTTGTCCAATTAGGGTTTTTAACCAATCTTATGCATCCAATAGGTGTGTTTGTGTTATTGGATGAACCATAGGTTATTTTCTTTCTCCCTATGATTATTCTTGTCCAATTAGAGTTTTTAACCAATCTTGTGCATCCAATAGGTGTGTTTGTGGCATTGGATGAACATGTTGGTCATTTTCGTCTTCCCAAGTCTTGATCTTGTCCAATTTGGGATTTTAACCATTCTTGTGGCTCCATAAGGTGTGTTTGTGTCATTGGATTAAAATTTAGGTCATTTTTTTCCTCCCTAGGCAAATTCTTGTCCAATTAGGGTTTTTAACCAATCTTGTGCATCCAATAGGTGTGTTTGTGTTATTGGATGAACATTTAGGTCATTTACATCCTCCCTACGATTATTCTTGTCCAATTAGGGTTTTTAACCAACCTGGTGCATCCAATAGGTCTGTTTGTGTCATTGGATGAATATTTAGGTCATTTTCGTCTACCCAAGTCTTAATGTTGTCCAATTTGGGTTTTTAACCAATCTTGTGCATCCAATAGTTGTTTTTGTGTCATTGGTTGAACATTTAGTTCATTTTTGTCCTCCCTAGGGTTATTCATTTCCAAATAAATTTTTACCAATCTAGTGTATCCAGTAAGTTCGTTTGTGTCATTAGATGAACATTTAGTTCATTTTCGTCCTCCCTAAGCTTATTCATGACCAATTAGGTTTTTAACCAATCTTGTGCATCCAATAGTTGTTTTTGTGTCATTGCATGAAATTTTAGCTCATCTTCGTCTTCCCTACACTTAATCTTGTCCAATTAGGGTTTTTAACCAATCTTGTGCATCCAATAGGTCATTTTCGTCTTCCCAAGTCTTAATCTTATTGAATTAGGCCTATTCTTGTCCAATTAAGGATTTTAACGAATATTGTGCATCCAATAGGTGTGATTTGTCATTGGATTAACATTTAGATCATTTTCCTCATCCCTACACTTAATCTTGTCCAATTAGGATTTTTAACCCATCTCGTGCATCCAATAGGTATGTTTGTGTCATTAGATGATCATTTAGTTCATTTTCGTCCTCCCTACACTTAATCTTGTCCAATTAGGGTTTTTAACCAATCTTGTGCATCCAATAGGTCATTTTCGTCTTCCCCAGTCTTAATCTTATCGAATTAAGGTTTTTAACCTATCTTGTGCATCCAATATGTGTTTTTGTGTCATTGGATGAACATTTAGGTTATTTTTGTCCTCCCTACACTTAATCTTGTCCAATTACGGTTTTTAACAAATCTTTTGCATCCAATAGGTGTGTTTGTGTCATTGCATGAACATTTAGGTCATTTTCGTCCTCACTAGGCCTATTCTTGACCAATTAAGGTTTTTAACGAATATTGTGCATCCAATAGGTCTGATTGTGTCATTGGATGAACATTTAGGTCATTTTCGTCCTCCCAAGTCTAAATCTTGTCCAATTAGGGTTTGTAACCAATCTTGTGCATCCAATAGTTGTTTTTGTGTAATTGGATGAACATTTAGGTCATTTTTGTCCACCCTAGGCTTCTTCATTTCCAATTAGGGTTTTCAACCAATTATGTGCATCCAATAGTTGTTTTAGTGTCATTGGATGAACATTTAGGTTATTTTCGTCCTCCCTAAGCTTATTGTTGTCCAATTAGGGTTTCTAACCAACCTTGCGCATCCAAAAGGTGTGTTTTTGTCATTAGATGAATATTTAGGTCATTTTCATCCTCCCTTGGTTAATTCTTGTCCTATTAGGGTTTTTAACCAATCTTGTGCATCCAATAGGTGTGTTTGTGTCATTGGATTAACATTTAGGTCATATTCGTCCTCCCTAGGCTTATTCATGTCCAATTAGGGTTTTTAACCAATCTTGTGCATCAAATAAGATGGTTTGTGTCATTGGATGTACATTTAGTTCATTTTCGTCCTCCCGAAGCTTATTCATGAACAATTAGGGTTTTTAACAAATCTTGTGAATCCAATAGTTTTTTTTGTGTCATTGTATGAACATTTAGGCCATTTTCGTCCTCCCTAGGGTTATTCATGCCCAATTAGTGTTTTTAACCAATATTGTGCATCCAATAGGTGTGTTGGTGTCAGTGGATTAACATTTAGGTCATTTTCCTCGTCCCTACACTTAATCATGTCCAATTAGGGTTTTTAACCAATCTTGTGCATCCAATAGGTGTGGTTGTGTCATTGGATAGACATTTAGGTCATTTTCGACCTCCCTACACTTAATCTTGTCCAATTAGGGTTTTTAACAAATCTTGTGCATCCAATAGGTGTGATTGTGTCATTGGATTAACATTTAGGTTATTTTTGTCCTACCTACACTTAATCTTGTCCAATTAGGGTTTTTAACCAATCTTGTGCATCCAATAGGCGTGTTTGTCTCATTGGATGAACATTTATGTCATTTTCGTCCTTCCTACACATAATCTTGTCCAATTAGGATTTTTAACCCATCTCGTGCATCCAATAGGTGTGTTTGTGTCATTGGATGAACATTTAGTTCATTTTCGTCCTCCCTACACTTAATCGTGTCCAATTAGGGTTTTTAACCTATCTTGGGCATCCAATAGGTGTGTTAGTGTTATTGGATGAACATTTAGGGCATTTTCGTCCTCCCTACGATGATTCTAGTCCAATTTGGGTTTTTATCCAATCTTGTGCATCCAATAGGTGAGTTTGTGTGATTGGATGAACTTTATGTCATTTTTATCATCCCAAGTCTTAATCTTGTCCAATTAGTGTTTTTAACCAATCTTGTGCATCCAATAGGTGTGTTTGTGGCATTGGATGAACATTTAGGTCATTTTCGTCTTCCCAAGTCTTAATGTTGTCCAATTTGGGTTTTTAACCAATCTTGTGCATCCCATAGGTGAGTTTGTGTCATTGGATGAACATTTATGTCATTTTTGTCATCCCAAGTCTTAATCTTGTCCAATTAGGGTTTTTAACCAATCTTATGCATCCAATAGGTGTGTTTGTGTTATTGGATGAACCATAGGTTATTTTCTTTCTCCCTATGATTATTCTTGTCCAATTAGAGTTTTTAACCAATCTTGTGCATCCAATAGGTGTGTTTGTGGCATTGGATGAACATGTTGGTCATTTTCGTCTTCCCAAGTCTTGATCTTGTCCAATTTGGGATTTTAACCATTCTTGTGGCTCCATAAGGTGTGTTTGTGTCATTGGATTAAAATTTAGGTCATTTTTTTCCTCCCTAGGCAAATTCTTGTCCAATTAGGGTTTTTAACCAATCTTGTGCATCCAATAGGTGTGTTTGTGTTATTGGATGAACATTTAGGTCATTTACATCCTCCCTACGATTATTCTTGTCCAATTAGGGTTTTTAACCAACCTGGTGCATCCAATAGGTTTGTTTGTGTCATTGGATGAATATTTAGGTCATTTTCGTCTACCCAAGTCTTAATGTTGTCCAATTTGGGTTTTTAACCAATCTTGTGCATCCAATAGTTGTTTTTGTGTCATTGGTTGAACATTTAGTTCATTTTTGTCCTCCCTAGGGTTATTCATTTCCAAATAAATTTTTACCAATCTAGTGCATCCAGTAAGTTCGTTTGTGTCATTAGATGAACATTTAGTTCATTTTCGTCCTCCCTAAGCTTATTCATGACCAATTAGGTTTTTAACCAATCTTGTGCATCCAATAGTTGTTTTTGTGTCATTGCATGAAATTTTAGCTCATCTTCGTCTTCCCTACACTTAATCTTGTCCAATTAGGGTTTTTAACCAATCTTGTGCATCCAATAGGTCATTTTCGTCTTCCCAAGTCTTAATCTTATTGAATTAGGCCTATTCTTGTCCAATTAAGGATTTTAACGAATATTGTGCATCCAATAGGTGTGATTTGTCATTGGATTAACATTTAGATCATTTTCCTCATCCCTACACTTAATCTTGTCTAATTAGGATTTTTAACCCATATCGTGCATCCAATAGGTATGTTTGTGTCATTAGATGATCATTTAGTTCATTTTCGTCCTCCCTACACTTAATCTTGTCCAACTAGGGTTTTTAACCAATCTTGTGCATCCAATAGGTCATTTTCGTCTTCCCCAGTCTTAATCTTATCGAATTAAGGTTTTTAACCTATCTTGTGCATCCAATATGTGTTTTTGTGTCATTGGATGAACATTTAGGTTATTTTTGTCCTCCCTACACTTAATCTTGTCCAATTACGGTTTTTAACAAATCTTTTGCATCCAATAGGTGTGTTTGTGTCATTGCATGAACATTTAGGTCATTTTCGTCCTCACTAGGCCTATTCTTGACCAATTAAGGTTTTTAACGAATATTGTGCATCCAATAGGTCTGATTGTGTCATTGGATGAACATTTAGGTCATTTTCGTCCTCCCAAGTCTAAATCTTGTCCAATTAGGGTTTGTAACCAATCTTGTGCATCCAATAGTTGTTTTTGTGTAATTGGATGAACATTTAGGTCATTTTTGTCCACCCTAGGCTTCTTCATTTCCAATTAGGGTTTTCAACCAATTATGTGCATCCAATAGTTGTTTTAGTGTCATTGGATGAACATTTAGGTTATTTTCGTCCTCCCTAAGCTTATTGTTGTCCAATTAGGGTTTCTAACCAACCTTGCGCATCCAAAAGGTGTGTTTTTGTCATTAGATGAATATTTAGGTCATTTTCATCCTCCCTTGGTTAATTCTTGTCCTATTAGGGTTTTTAACCAATCTTGTGCATCCAATAGGTGTGTTTGTGTCATTGGATTAACATTTAGGTCATATTCGTCCTCCCTAGGCTTATTCATGTCCAATTAGGGTTTTTAACCAATCTTGTGCATCAAATAAGATGGTTTGTGTCATTGGATGTACATTTAGTTCATTTTCGTCCTCCCGAAGCTTATTCATGAACAATTAGGGTTTTTAACAAATCTTGTGAATCCAATAGTTTTTTTTGTGTCATTGTATGAACATTTAGGCCATTTTCGTCCTCCCTAGGGTTATTCATGCCCAATTAGTGTTTTTAACCAATATTGTGCATCCAATAGGTGTGTTGGTGTCAGTGGATTAACATTTAGGTCATTTTCCTCGTCCCTACACTTAATCATGTCCAATTAGGGTTTTTAACCAATCTTGTGCATCCAATAGGTGTGGTTGTGTCATTGGATAGACATTTAGGTCATTTTCGACCTCCCTACAGTTAATCTTGTCCAATTAGGGTTTTTAACAAATCTTGTGCATCCAATAGGTGTGATTGTGTCATTGGATTAACATTTAGGTTATTTTTGTCCTACCTACACTTAATCTTGTCCAATTAGGGTTTTTAACCAATCTTGTGCATCCAATAGGCGTGTTTGTCTCATTGGATGAACATTTATGTCATTTTCGTCCTTCCTACACATAATCTTGTCCAATTAGGATTTTTAACCCATCTCGTG
>JBBPBS010000185.1:2157347-2180028 GCA_037974835.1 Cicer judaicum
ATTTAGGTCATTTTCGTCGTCCCAAGTCTTAATCTTGTTCAATTAGGGTTTTTAACCAATCTTGTGCATCCAATAGGTGTGTTTGTCTCATTGGATGAGCATTTTGGTCATTTTCGTCTTCCCAAGTCTTGATCTTGTCCAATTTGGGATTTTAACCATTCTTGTGGCTCCATAAGGTGTGTTTGTGTCATTGGATTAAAATTTAGGTCATTTTTTTCCTCCCTAGGCAAATTCTTGTCCAATTAGGGTTTTTAACCAATCTTGTGCATCCAATAGGTGTGTTTGTGTTATTGGATGAACATTTAGGTCATTTACATCCTCCCTACGATTATTCTTGTCCAATTAGGGTTTTTAACCAACCTGGTGCATCCAATAGGTCTGTTTGTGTCATTGGATGAATATTTAGGTCATTTTCGTCTACCCAAGTCTTAATGTTGTCCAATTTGGGTTTTTAACCAATCTTGTGCATCCAATAGTTGTTTTTGTGTCATTGGTTGAACATTTAGTTCATTTTTGTCCTCCCTAGGGTTATTCATTTCCAAATAAATTTTTACCAATCTAGTGTATCCAGTAAGTTCGTTTGTGTCATTAGATGAACATTTAGTTCATTTTCGTCCTCCCTAAGCTTATTCATGACCAATTAGGTTTTTAACCAATCTTGTGCATCCAATAGTTGTTTTTGTGTCATTGCATGAAATTTTAGCTCATCTTCGTCTTCCCTACACTTAATCTTGTCCAATTAGGGTTTTTAACCAATCTTGTGCATCCAATAGGTCATTTTCGTCTTCCCAAGTCTTAATCTTATTGAATTAGGCCTATTCTTGTCCAATTAAGGATTTTAACGAATATTGTGCATCCAATAGGTGTGATTTGTCATTGGATTAACATTTAGATCATTTTCCTCATCCCTACACTTAATCTTGTCCAATTAGGATTTTTAACCCATCTCGTGCATCCAATAGGTATGTTTGTGTCATTAGATGATCATTTAGTTCATTTTCGTCCTCCCTACACTTAATCTTGTCCAATTAGGGTTTTTAACCAATCTTGTGCATCCAATAGGTCATTTTCGTCTTCCCCAGTCTTAATCTTATCGAATTAAGGTTTTTAACCTATCTTGTGCATCCAATATGTGTTTTTGTGTCATTGGATGAACATTTAGGTTATTTTTGTCCTCCCTACACTTAATCTTGTCCAATTACGGTTTTTAACAAATCTTTTGCATCCAATAGGTGTGTTTGTGTCATTGCATGAACATTTAGGTCATTTTCGTCCTCACTAGGCCTATTCTTGACCAATTAAGGTTTTTAACGAATATTGTGCATCCAATAGGTCTGATTGTGTCATTGGATGAACATTTAGGTCATTTTCGTCCTCCCAAGTCTAAATCTTGTCCAATTAGGGTTTGTAACCAATCTTGTGCATCCAATAGTTGTTTTTGTGTAATTGGATGAACATTTAGGTCATTTTTGTCCACCCTAGGCTTCTTCATTTCCAATTAGGGTTTTCAACCAATTATGTGCATCCAATAGTTGTTTTAGTGTCATTGGATGAACATTTAGGTTATTTTCGTCCTCCCTAAGCTTATTGTTGTCCAATTAGGGTTTCTAACCAACCTTGCGCATCCAAAAGGTGTGTTTTTGTCATTAGATGAATATTTAGGTCATTTTCATCCTCCCTTGGTTAATTCTTGTCCTATTAGGGTTTTTAACCAATCTTGTGCATCCAATAGGTGTGTTTGTGTCATTGGATTAACATTTAGGTCATATTCGTCCTCCCTAGGCTTATTCATGTCCAATTAGGGTTTTTAACCAATCTTGTGCATCAAATAAGATGGTTTGTGTCATTGGATGTACATTTAGTTCATTTTCGTCCTCCCGAAGCTTATTCATGAACAATTAGGGTATTTAACAAATCTTGTGAATCCAATAGTTTTATTCGTGTCATTGTATGAACATTTAGGCCATTTTCGTCCTCCCTATACTTATTCATGCCCAATTAGTGTTTTTAACCAATATTGTGCATCCAATTGGTGTGTTGGTGTCAGTGGATTAACATTTAGGTCATTTTCCTCATCCCTACACCTAATCTTGTCCAATTAGGGTTTTTAACCAAATCTTGTGCATCCAATAGGTGTGTTTGTGTCATTGGATGGATATTTAGGTCATTTTCGTCCTCCCTACACTTAATCTTGTCCAATTAGGGTTTTTAACCAATCATGTGCGTCCAATAGGTGTGTTTGTGTCATTGGATGAACATTTAGGTCATTTTCATCGTCCCAAGACTTAATCTTGTTCAATTAGGGTTTTTAACCAATCTTGTGCATCCAATAGGTGTGTTTGTGTCATTGGATGAACATTTAGGTCATTTTCGTCATCCCAAGTCATAATCTTGTTCAATTAGGGTTTTTAACCAATCTTGTGCATCCAATAGGTGTGTTTGCCTCATTGGATGAACATTTATGTCATTTTCGTCCTTCCTACACATAATCTTGTCCAATTAGGATTTTTAACCCATCTCGTGCATCCAATAGGTGTGTTTGTGTAATTGGATGAACATTTAGTTCTTTTTCGTCCTCCCTACACTTAATCTTGTCCAATTAGGGTTTTTAACCAATCTTGTGCATCCAATAGGTGTGTTTGTGTCATTGGATGGACATATAGGTCATTTTCGACCTCCCTAAACTTAATCTTGTCCAATTAGGGTTTTTAACAAATCTTGTGCATCTAATAGGTGTGTTTGTGTCATTGGATGAGCATTTAGGTCATTTTCGTCGTCCCAAGTCTTAATCTTGTTCAATTAGGGTTTTTAACCAATCTTGTGCATCCAATAGGTGTGTTTGTCTCATTGGATGAGCATTTTGGTCATTTTCGTCTTCCCAAGTCTTAATCTTGTCCAATTTGGGGTTTTAACCATTCTTGTGCATCCATAAGGCGTGTTTGTGTCATTGGATTAAAATTTAGGTCATTTTTGTCCTCCCTAGGGAAATTCTTGTCCAATTAGGGTTTTTAACCAATCTTGTGCATCCAATAGGTGTGTTTGTGGCATTGGATTAACATTTTGGTCATTTTCGTCTTCTTAAGTCTTAATCTTGTCCAATTTGGGGTTTTAACCATTCTTGTGCATCCATAAGGTGTGTTTGTGTCATTGGATTAAAATTTAGGTCATTTTTGTCCTCCCTAGGCAAATTCTTGTCCAATTAGGGTTTTTAACCAATGTTGTGCATCCAATAGGTGTGTTTGTGTTATTGGATGAACATTTAGGTCATTTTCATCCTCCCTACGATTATTCTTGTCCAATTAGGGTTTTTAACCAACTTGGTGCATCCAATAGGTCTGTTTGTGTCATTGGATGAATATTTAGGTCATTTTCGTCTACCCAAGTCTTAATGTTGTCCAATTTGGGTTTTTAACCAATCTTGTGCATCCAATAGTTGTTTTTGTGTCATTGGTTGAACATTTAGGTCATTTTTGTCCTCCCTAGGGTTATTCATTTCCAATTAGGATTTTTACCAATCTTGTGCATCCAGTATGTTCGTTTGTGTCATTAGATGAAGATTTTGTTCATTTTCTTCCTCCCTAAGCTTATTCATGACCAATTAGGGTTTTTAACCAATCTTGTGCATCCAATAGTTGTTTTTGTGTCATTGCATGAAATTTTAGCTCATTTTCGTCTTCCCTTCACTTAATCTTGTCCAATTAGGGTTTTTAACCAATCTTGTGCATCCAATAGGTCATTTTCGTCATCCCAAGTTTTAATCTTGTCGGATTAGGGTTTTTAACCTATCTTGTGCATCCAATAGGTGTTTTTGTGTCATTGGATGAACATTTAGGTCATTTTAGTCCTCCCTACACTTAATCTTGTCCAATTATGTTTTCTAACAAATCTTTTACATCCAATAGGTGTGTTTGTGTCATTGGATGAACATTTAGGTCATTTTCGTCCTAACTATGCCTATTCTTGTCCAATTAGGGTTTTTAACCTATCTTGTGCATCCAATATTTGTTTTTGTGTCATTGGATGAACATTTAGGTGATTTTTGTCCTCGCTACACTTAATCTGACCCAATTAGGGTTTTTAACCCCTCTTGAGCATCCCATAGGTGTGTTTGTGTTATTGGACGAACCAAAGGTTATTTTCTTTCTCCTTATGATTATTCTTGTCCAATTAGGGTTTTTAACCAATCTTGTGCATCCAATAGGTGTGTTTGTGGCATTGGATGAACATTTTGGTCATTTTCGTCTTCCCAAGTCTTAATCTTGTCCAATTTGGGGTTTTAACCATTCCTCTGCATCCATAAGGTGTGTTTGTGTCATTGGATTAAAATTTAGGTCATTTTTGTCCTCCCTAGACAAATTATTGTCCAATTAGGCTTTTTAACCAATCTTGTGCATCCAATAGGTGTGTTTGTGTTATTAGATGAACATTTAGGTCATTTTCATCCTCCCTACGATTATTCTTGTCCAATTAGGGTTTTTAACCAACCTGGTGCATCCAATAGGTCTGTTTGTGTCATTGGATCAATAGGCCTTTTCTTGTCCAATTAAGGTTTTTAACCAATCTTGTGCACCCAATAGGTGTGTTTGTGTCGTTGGAAGAAGATTTAGGTTATTTTCGACCTCCCTACAATAAATCTTGTCCAATTAGGGTTTTTATCCAAAATTATGCATCCAATAGGTGTGTTTGTGTCATCGGATTAATATTAAGGTCATTTTCGTCTTCCCTACACTTAATCTTGTCCAATTAGGGTTTTTAACACTTCTTGTGCATCCAATAGGTGTGATTGTGTTGTTGGATGAACATTTAGGTCATTTTCGTCCTCCCTACAATTATTCTTGTCCAATTAGGGTTTTTAACCAATCTTGTGCATCCCATAGGTGTGTTTGTGTCATTGGATGAACATTTAGGTCATTTTCGTCTTCCCAAGTCTTAATTTTGTCCAATTTGGGTTTTTAACCAATCTTGTGCGTCCAATAGGTGTGTTTGTGTCATTGGATTAAAATTGAGGTCATTTTCGTCCTCGCTAGGCAAATTCTTTTCCAATTTGGGATTTGAAACAATCTTGTGCATCCAATAGGTGTGTTTGTGTCATTGGATGAACATTTAGGTCGTTTTCATCCTCCCTAGGCAAACTATTGTTCAATTAGGGTTTTTAACCAATCTTGTGCATCCAATACGTGTGTTTGTGTCATTGGATGAACATTTAGGTCATTTTCATCCTCACTACGATTATTGTTGTCCAATTAGGGTTTTTAGCCAACCTGGTGCATCCAATAGGTCTGTTTGTGTCATTGGATGAATATTTAGGTCATTTTCGTCTACCCAAGTCTTAATGTTGTCCAATTTGGGTTTTTAACCAATCTTGTGCATCCAATAGGTGTTTTGGTGTCATTGGATGAACATTTAGGTCATTTTCGTCCTCCCTACACTTAATCTTGTCCAATTAGGGTTTTTATCAAATCTTTTGCATCCAATAGGTGTGTTTGTGTCATTGGATGATCATTTAGGTCATTTTCATCCTCACTAGGCCTTTTCTTGTCCAATTAAGGTTTTTAACCAATCTTGTGCATCCAATAGGTGTGTTTGTGTCGTTGGAAGAGCATTTAGGTAATTTTCGACCTCCCTACACTAAATCTTGTCCAATTAGGGTTTTTATCCAATATTATGCATCCAATAGGTGTGTTTGTTTCGTTGGATTAAAATTTAGGTCATTTTCGTCCTCCCTAGGCAAATTCTTGTTCAATTAGGGTTTTTAACCAATCTTGTGCATCCAATAGGTGTGTTTGTGTCATTGGATGAAAATTTAGGTCATTTTCGTCCTCCCAAGTCTTAATCTTGTCCAATTAGGGTTTTTAACCCATCTTGTGCATGCAATAGGTGTGTTTGTGTTATTGGATGAACATTTAGGTCATTTTCATCCTCCGTACGATTATTCTTGTCCAATTTGGGTTTTTAACCAATCTTGTGCATCCAATAGGTGTATTTGTGTCATTGAATGAACATTTAGGTAATTTTCGTCCTGCCAAGTCTTAGTCTTGTCAAATTACGGTTTTTAACCTATCTTGTGCATCCAATAGGTGTTTTTGTGTCATTGGATGAACATTTAGGTCATTTTCGTCCTCCCTACACTTAATCTTGTCCAATTAGGGTTTTTATCAAATCTTTTGCATCCAATAGGTGTGTTTGTGTCATTGGATGAACATTTAGGTCATTTTCGTCCTCACTACACTAAATCTTGTCCAATTAAGGTTTTTAACCAAAATTATGCATCCAATAGGTGTGTTTGTCTCATTGGATTAATATTTAGGCCATTTTCGTCTTCCCTACACTTAATCTTGTCCAATTAGGGTTTTTAACCCATCTTGTGCATCCAATAGGTGTGTTTGTGTTATTGGATGAACATTTAGGTTATTTTCGCCCTCCCTACGATTATTCTTGTCCAATTAGAGTTTTAACCACTTTGGTGCATCCAATACGTGTGTTTGTGTCATTGGATGAACATTTAGGTCATTTTCATCTTCCCAAGTCATAATCATGTCGAATTTGGGGTTTTAACCAATCTTGTGCATCCAATAGGTGTGTTTGTGTCATTGGATTAAAATTAGGTCATTTTTGTCCTCCCTAGGCAAATTATTGTCCAATTAGGGTTTTTAACCCATCTTGTGCATCCAATAGGTGTGTTTGTGTTATTGGATGAACATTTAGGTCATTTTCGCCCTCCCTACGAGTATTCTTGTCCAATTAGAGTTTTAACCACTTTGGTGCATCCAATACGTGTGTTTGTGTCATTGGATGAACATTTAGGTCATTTTCATCTTCCCAAGTCATAATCTTGTCGAATTTGGGGTTTTAACCAATCTTGTGCATCCAATAGGTGTGTTTGTGTCATTGGATTAAAATTAGGTCATTTTTGTCCTCCCTAGGCAAATTATTGTCCAATTAGGGTTTTTAACCCATCTTGTGCATCCAATAGGTGTGTTTGTGTTTTTGGATGAACATTTAGGTCATTTTCATCCTCCCTACGATTATTCTTGTCCAATTAGGGTTTTTAACCAACCTGGTGCATCCAATAGGTGTGTTTGTGTCATTGGATGAACATTTAGGTCATTTTCGTCCTCACTAGGCCTTTTCTTGTCCAATTAAGGTTTTTAACCAATCTTGTGCATCCAATAGGTGTGTTTGTGTCATTAGATTAAAATTAGGTCATTTTTGTCCTCCCTAGGCAAATTATTGTCCAATTAGGGTTTTTAACCCATCTTGCGCATCCAATAGGTGTATTTGTGTTATTGGATGAACATTTAGGTCATTTTCGCCCTCCCTACGAGTATTCTTGTCCAATTAGAGTTTTAACCACTTTGGTGCATCCAATACGTGTGTTTGTGTCATTGGATGAACATTTAGGTCATTTTCATCTTCCCAAGTCATAATCTTGTCGAATTTGGGGTTTTAACCAATCTTGTGCATCCAACAGGTGTGTTTGTGTCATTGGATTAAAATTAGGTCATTTTTGTCCTCCCTAGGCAAATTATTGTCCAATTAGGGTTTTTAACCCATCTTGTGCATCCAATAGGTGTGTTTGTGTTATTGGATGAACATTTAGGTCATTTTCATCCTCCCTACGATTATTCTTGTCCAATTAGGGTTTTTATCCAAAATTATGCATCCAATAGGTGTGTTTGTGTCATCGGATTAATATTAAGGTCATTTTCGTCTTCCCTACACTTAATCTTGTCCAATTAGGGTTTTTAACACTTCTTGTGCATCCAATAGGTGTGATTGTGTTGTTGGATGAACATTTAGGTCATTTTCGTCCTCCCTACGATTATTCTTGTCCAATTAGGGTTTTTAACCAATCTTGTGCATCCCATAGGTGTGTTTGTGTCATTGGATGAACATTTAGGTCATTTTCGTCTTCCCAAGTCTTAATTTTGTCCAATTTGGGTTTTTAACCAATCTTGTGCGTCCAATAGGTGTGTTTGTGTCATTGGATTAAAATAGAGGTCATTTTCGTCCTCCCTAGTCAAATTCTTTTCCAATTCGGGTTTTGGAACAATCTTGTGCATCAAATAGCTGTGTTTGTGTTATTGGATGAACATTTAGGTCGTTTTCATCCTCCCTAGGCAAACTATTGTTCAATTAGGGTTTTTAACCAATCTTGTGCATCCAATACGTGTGTTTGTGTCATTGGATGAACATTTAGGTCAGTTTCATCCTCCCTACGATTATTGTTGTCCAATAACCTGGTGCATCCAATAGGTCTGTTTGTGTCATTGGATGAATATTTAGGTCATTTTCGTCTACCCAAGTCTTAATGTTGTCCAATTTGGGTTTTTAACCAATCTTGTGCATCCAATAGGTGTTTTAGTGTCATTGGATGAACATTTAGGTCATTTTCGTCCTCCCTACACTTAATCTTGTCCAATTAGGGTTTTTATCAAATCTTTTGCATCCAATAGGTGTGTTTGTGTCATTGGATGAACATTTAGGTCATTTTCATCCTCACTAGGCCTTTTCTTGTCCAATTAAGGTTTTTAACCAATCTTGTGCATCCAATAGGTGTGTTTGTGTCGTTGGAAGAGCATTTAGGTAATTTTTGACCTCCCTACACTAAATCTTGTCCAATTAGGGTTTTTATCCAATATTATGCATCCAATAGGTGTGTTTGTTTCGTTGGATTAAAATTTAGGTCATTTTCGTCCTCCCTAGGCAAATTCTTGTTCAATTAGGGTTTTTAACCAATCTTGTGCATCCAATAGGTGTGTTTGTGTTATTGGATGAACATTTAGGTCATTTTCGCCCTCCCTACGAGTATTCTTGTCCAATTATAGTTTTAACCACTTTGGTACATCCAATACGTGTGTTTGTGTCATTGGATGAACATTTAGGTCATTTTCATCTTCCCAAGTCATAATCTTGTCGAATTTGGGGTTTTAACCAATCTTGTGCATCCAATAGGTGTGTTTGTGTCATTGGATTAAAATTAGATCATTTTTGTCCTCCCTAGGCAAATTATTGTCCAATTAGGGTTTTTAACCCATCTTGTGCATCCAATAGGTGTGTTTGTGTTATTGGATGAACATTTAGGTCATTTTCATCCTCCCTACGATTATTCTTGTCCAATTAGGGTTTTTAACCAACCTGGTGCATCCAATAGGTGTGTTTGTGTCATTGGATGAACATTTAGGTCATTTTCGTCCTCACTAGGCCTTTTCTTGTCCGATTAAGGTTTTTAACCAATCTTGTGCACCCAATAGGTGTGTTTGTGTCGTTGGAAGAAGATTTAGGTTATTTTCGACCTCCCTACAATAAATCTTGTCCAATTAGGGTTTTTATCCAAAATTATGCATCCAATAGGTGTGTTTGTGTCATCGGATTAATATTAAGGTCATTTTCGTCTTCCCTACACTTAATCTTGTCCAATTAGGGTTTTTAACACTTCTTGTGCATCCAATAGGTGTGATTGTGTTGTTGGATGAACATTTAGGTCATTTTCGTCCTCCCTACGATTATTCTTGTCCAATTAGGGTTTTTAACCAATCTTGTGCATCCCATAGGTGTGTTTGTGTCATTGGATGAACATTTAGGTCATTTTCGTCTTCCCAAGTCTTAATTTTGTCCAATTTGGGTTTTTAACCAATCTTGTGCGTCCAATAGGTGTGTTTGTGTCATTGGATTAAAATAGAGGTCATTTTCGTCCTCCCTAGGCAAATTCTTTTCCAATTCGGGTTTTGGAACCATCTTGTGCATCAAATAGCTGTGTTTGTGTTATTGGATGAACATTTAGGTCGTTTTCATCCTCCCTAGGCAAACTATTGTTCAATTAGGGTTTTTAACCAATCTTGTGCATCCAATACGTGTGTTTGTGTCATTGGATGAACATTTAGGTCAGTTTCATCCTCCCTACGATTATTGTTGTCCAATAACCTGGTGCATCCAATAGGTCTGTTTGTGTCATTGGATGAATATTTAGGTCATTTTCGTCTACCCAAGTCTTAATGTTGTCCAATTTGGGTTTTTAACCAATCTTGTGCATCCAATAGGTGTTTTAGTGTCATTGGATGAACATTTAGGTCATTTTCGTCCTCCCTACACTTAATCTTGTCCAATTAGGGTTTTTATCAAATCTTTTGCATCCAATAGGTGTGTTTGTGTCATTGGATGAACATTTAGGTCATTTTCATCCTCACTAGGCCTTTTCTTGTCCAATTAAGGTTTTTAACCAATCTTGTGCATCCAATAGGTGTGTTTGTGTCGTTGGAAGAGCATTTAGGTAATTTTTGACCTCCCTACACTAAATCTTGTCCAATTAGGGTTTTTATCCAATATTATGCATCCAATAGGTGTGTTTGTTTCGTTGGATTAAAATTTAGGTCATTTTCGTCCTCCCTAGGCAAATTCTTGTTCAATTAGGGTTTTTAACCAATCTTGTGCATCCAATAGGTGTGTTTGTGTCATTGGATGAAAATTTAGGTCATTTTCGTCCTCCCAAGTCTTAATCTTGTCCAATTAGGGTTTTTAACCCATCTTGTGCATCCAATAGGTGTGTTTGTGTTATTGGATGAACATTTAGGTCATTTTCATCCTCCCTACGCTTATTCTTGTCCAATTTGGGTTTTTAACCAATCTTGTGCATCCAATAGGTGTATTTGTGTCATTGAATGAACGTTTAGGTAATTTTCGTCCTACCAAGTCTTAGTCTTGTCAAATTACGGTTTTTAACCTATCTTGTGCATCCAATAGTTGTTTTTGTGTCATTGGATGAACATTTAGGTCATTTTCGTCCTCCCTACACTTAATCTTGTCCAATTACGGTTTTTGTCAAATCTTTTGCATCCAATAGGTGTGTTTGTGTCATTGGATGAACATTTAGGTCATTTTCGTCCTCACTACACTAAATCTTGTCCAATTAAGGTTTTTAACCAAAATTATGCATCCAATAGGTGTGTTTGTCTCATTGGATTAATATTTAGGCCATTTTCGTCTTCCCTACACTTAATCTTGTCGAATTAGGGTTTTTAACCCATCTTGTGCATCCAATAGGTGTGTTTGTGTTATTGGATGAACATTTAGGTCATTTTCGCCCTCCCTACGATTATTCTTGTCTAATTAGTGTTTTTAAGCAATCTTGTGCATCCAATATGTCTGTTTGTGTCATTAGATGAACATTTAGGTCATTTTCATCCTACCTAATCTTATTCATGACCAATTAGGGTTTTTAACCAATTATGTGCATCCAATAGTTGTTTTAGTGTCATTGGATGATCATTTAGGTCATTTTCGTCCTCCCTTGGGTTATTGTTGTCCAATTAGGATTTTTAACCATTCTTGTGCATCCAAAGGTGTGTTTGTGTCATTATATTAACATTTAGGTCATTTTCGTCTTCCCTACACTTAATCTTGTCCAATTAGGGTTTTTAACCAATCTTGTGCATCCAATAGCTCATTTTCATCCTCCCAAGTCTTAATCTTGTCGAATTAGGGTTTTTAACGTATCTTGTGAATCCAATATGTGTTTTTGTGTCATTGGATGAACATTTAGGTTATTTTTGTCCTCCCTACACTTAATCTTGTCCAATTACGGTTTTTAACAACTCTTTTGCATCCAATAGCCGTGTTTGTGTCATTGCATGAACAATTAGGTCATTTTCGTCCTCACTAGGCCTATTCTTGTCCAATTAAGTTTTTTAACGAATATTGTGCATCCAATAGGTGTGTTTTGTCATTGGATTAACATTTAGGTCACTTTCCTCCTCCCTACACTTATTCTTGTCCAATTAGGGTTTTTAACCAATCTTGTGCATTCAACATGTGTGATTGTGTCATTGGATGAACATTTAGGTCATTTTCGTCCTCCCAAGTTTTAATCTTGTCCAATTAGGGTTTTTAACAAATCTTGTGCATCCAATAGTTGTTTTTGTGTCATTGGATGAAGATTCAGGTCATTTTTGTCCTCCCTAGGCTTATTCATTTCCAATTAGGATTTTTAACCAATTTTGTGCATCCAGTAAGTTCATTTGTGTCATTAGATGAACATTTAGGTCATTTTCTTCCTCCCTATGTTTATTCATGACCAATTAGGGTTTTTAACCAATCTTGTGCATCCAATAGTTGTTTTTGTCTCATTGGATGAACATTTAGGTCATTTTCGACCTCCGTAGGCTTATTCATGTCCAATTACGGATTTTAACCAATCTTGCGCATCCAATAATTTTGTTTGTGTCATTAGATAAACATTTAGGTCAATTTCATCCTCCCTAATCTTATTCATGACCAATTTGGGTTTTTAACCAATCATGTGCATCCAATAGTTGTTTTAGTGTCATTGGATGAACATTTAGGTCATTTTCATCCTCCCTAAGCTTATTGTTGTCCAATTAGGGTATCTAACCAATCTTTTGCATCCAAAAGGTGTGTTTTTGTCATTAGATGAATATTTAGGTCATTTTCGTCCTCCCTAGGCTTATTCATGTCCAATTAGGGTTTTTAACCAATCTTGTGCATCAAATAAGTTCGTTTGTGTCATTGGATGTACATTTAGTTCATTTTCGTCCTCCCTAAGCTTATTCATAACCAATTAGGGTTTTTAACAAATCTTGTGCATCCAATAGTTTTTTGTGTGTGTCATTTTTTGAACATTTAGGTCAATTTCGTCCTCCCTAGGCTTATTCATGTCCAATTAGTGTTTTTAACAAATATTGTGCATCCAATAGGTGTGTTGGTGTCATTGGATTAACATTTAGGTCATTTTCCTCATAGCTACACTTAATCGTGTCCAATTAGGATTTTTGAACCAATCGTGTGCATCCAATAGGTGTGTTTGTGTCATTGGATGGACATTTAGTTGATATTCGACCTCCCTACACTTAATCTTGTCCAATTAGGGTTTTTAACAAATCTTGTGCATCCAATAGGTGTGTTTGTTTCGTTGGATTAAAATTTAGGTCATTTTCGTCCTCCCTAGGCAAATTCTTGTTCAATTAGGGTTTTTAACCAATCTTGTGCATCCAATAGGTGTGTTTGTGTCATTGGATGAAAATTTAGGTCATTTTCGTCCTCCCAAGTCTTAATCTTGTCCAATTAGGGTTTTTAACCCATCTTGTGCATCCAATAGGTGTGTTTGTGTTATTGGATGAACATTTAGGTCATTTTCATCCTCCCTACGATTATTCTTGTCCAATTTGGGTTTTTAACCAATCTTGTGCATCCAATAGGTGTATTTGTGTTATTGAATGAACATTTAGGTAATTTTCGTCCTGCCAAGTCTTAGTCTTGTCAAATTACGGTTTTTAACCTATCTTGTGCAACCAATAGGTGTTTTTGTGTTATTGGATGAACATTTAGGTCATTTTCGTCCTCCCTACACTTAATCTTGTCCAATTAGGGTTTTTATCAAATCTTTTGCATCCAATAGGTGTGTTTGTGTCATTGGATGAACATTTAGGTCATTTTCGTCCTCACTACACTAAATCTTGTCCAATTAAGGTTTTTAACCAAAATTATGCATCCAATAGGTGTGTTTGTCTCATTGGATTAATATTTAGGCCATTTTCGTCTTCCCTACACTTAATCTTGTCCAATTAGGGTTTTTAACCCATCTTGTGCATCCAATAGGTGTGTTTGTGTTGTTGGATGAACATTTAGGTCATTTTCGCCCTCCCTACGATTATTCTTGTCCAATTAGAGTTTTATCCACTTTGGTGCATCCAATACGTGTGTTTGTGTCATTGGATGAACATTTAGGTCATTTTCATCTTCCCAAGTCATAATCATGTCGAATTTGGGGTTTTAACCAATCTTGTGCATCCAATAGGTGTGTTTGTGTCATTGGATTAAAATTAGGTCATTTTTGTCCTCCCTAGGCAAATTATTGTCCAATTAGGGTTTTTAACCCATCTTGTGCATCCAATAGGTGTGTTTGTGTTATTGGATGAACATTTAGGTCATTTTCGCCCTCCCTACGAGTATTCTTGTCCAATTAGAGTTTTAACCACTTTGGTGCATCCAATACGTGTGTTTGTGTCATTGGATGAACATTTAGGTCATTTTCATCTTCCCAAGTCATAATCTTGTCGAATTTGGGGTTTTAACCAATCTTGTGCATCCAATAGGTGTGTTTGTGTCATTGGATTAAAATTAGGTCATTTTTGTCCTCCCTAGGCAAATTATTGTCCAATTAGGGTTTTTAACCCATCTTGTGCATCCAATAGGTGTGTTTGTGTTATTGGATGAACATTTAGGTCATTTTCGCCCTCCCTACGAGTATTCTTGTCCAATTAGAGTTTTAACCACTTTGGTGCATCCAATACGTGTGTTTGTGTCATTGGATGAACATTTAGGTCATTTTCATCTTCCCAAGTCATAATCTTGTCGAATTTGGGGTTTTAACCAATCTTGTGCATCCAATAGGTGTGTTTGTGTCATTGGATTAAAATTAGGTCATTTTTGTCCTCCCTAGGCAAATTATTGTCCAATTAGGGTTTTTAACCCATCTTGTGCATCCAATAGGTGTGTTTATGTTTTTGGATGAACATTTAGGTCATTTTCATCCTCCCTACGATTATTCTTGTCCAATTAGGGTTTTTAACCAACCTGGTGCATCCAATAGGTGTGTTTGTGTCATTGGATGAACATTTAGGTCATTTTCATCCTCACTAGGCCTTTTCTTGTCCAATTAAGGTTTTTAACCAATCTTGTGCATCCAATAGGTGTGTTTGTGTCATTAGATTAAAATTAGGTCATTTTTGTCCTCCCTAGGCAAATTATTGTCCAATTAGGGTTTTTAACCCATCTTGCGCATCCAATAGGTGTATTTGTGTTATTGGATGAACATTTAGGTCATTTTCGCCATCCCTACGAGTATTCTTGTCCAATTAGAGTTTTAACCACTTTGGTGCATCCAATACGTGTGTTTGTGTCATTGGATGAACATTTAGGTCATTTTCATCTTCCCAAGTCATAATCTTGTCGAATTTGGGGTTTTAACCAATCTTGTGCATCCAATAGGTGTGTTTGTGTCATTGGATTAAAATTAGGTCATTTTTGTCCTCCCTAGGCAAATTATTGTCCAATTAGGGTTTTTAACCCATCTTGTGCATCCAATAGGTGTGTTTGTGTTATTGGATGAACATTTAGGTCATTTTCATCCTCCCTACGATTATTCTTGTCCAATTAGGGTTTTTAACCAACCTGGTGCATCCAATAGGTGTGTTTGTGTCATTGGATGAACATTTAGGTCATTTTCGTCCTCACTAGGCCTTTTCTTGTCCAATTAAGGTTTTTAACCAATCTTGTGCACCCAATAGGTGTGTTTGTGTCGTTGGAAGAAGATTTAGGTTATTTTCGACCTCCCTACAATAAATCTTGTCCAATTAGGGTTTTTATCCAAAATTATGCATCCAATAGGTGTGTTTGTGTCATCGGATTAATATTAAGGTCATTTTCGTCTTCCCTACACTTAATCTTGTCCAATTAGGGTTTTTAACACTTCTTGTGCATCCAATAGGTGTGTTTGTGTTGTTGGATGAACATTTAGGTCATTTTCGTCCTCCCTACGATTATTCTTGTCCAATTAGGGTTTTTAACCAATCTTGTGCATCCCATAGGTGTGTTTGTGTCATTGGATGAACATTTAGGTCATTTTCGTCTTCCCAAGTCTTAATTTTGTCCAATTTGGGTTTTTAACCAATCTTGTGCGTCCAATAGGTGTGTTTGTGTCATTGGATTAAAATAGAGGTCATTTTCGTCCTCCCTAGGCAAATTCTTTTCCAATTCGGGTTTTGGAACAATCTTGTGCATCAAATAGCTGTGTTTGTGTTATTGGATGAACATTTAGGTCGTTTTCATCCTCCCTAGGCAAACTATTGTTCAATTAGGGTTTTTAACCAATCTTGTGCATCCAATACGTGTGTTTGTGTCATTGGATGAACATTTAGGTCAGTTTCATCCTCCCTACGATTATTGTTGTCCAATAACCTGGTGCATCCAATAGGTCTGTTTGTGTCATTGGATGAATATTTAGGTCATTTTCGTCTACCCAAGTCTTAATGTTGTCCAATTTGGGTTTTTAACCAATCTTGTGCATCCAATAGGTGTTTTAGTGTCATTGGATGAACATTTAGGTCATTTTCGTCCTCCCTACACTTAATCTTGTCCAATTAGGGTTTTTATCAAATCTTTTGCATCCAATAGGTGTGTTTGTGTCATTGGATGAACATTTAGGTCATTTTCATCCTCACTAGGCCTTTTCTTGTCCAATTAAGGTTTTTAACCAATCTTGTGCATCCAATAGGTGTGTTTGTGTCGTTGGAAGAGCATTTAGGTAATTTTTGACCTCCCTACACTAAATCTTGTCCAATTAGGGTTTTTATCCAATATTATGCATCCAATAGGTGTGTTTGTTTCGTTGGATTAAAATTTAGGTCATTTTCGTCCTCCCTAGGCAAATTCTTGTTCAATTAGGGTTTTTAACCAATCTTGTGCATCCAATAGGTGTGTTTGTGTTATTGGATGAACATTTAGGTCATTTTCGCCCTCCCTACGAGTATTCTTGTCCAATTATAGTTTTAACCACTTTGGTACATCCAATACGTGTGTTTGTGTCATTGGATGAACATTTAGGTCATTTTCATCTTCCCAAGTCATAATCTTGTCGAATTTGGGGTTTTAACCAATCTTGTGCATCCAATAGGTGTGTTTGTGTCATTGGATTAAAATTAGATCATTTTTGTCCTCCCTAGGCAAATTATTGTCCAATTAGGGTTTTTAACCCATCTTGTGCATCCAATAGGTGTGTTTGTGTTATTGGATGAACATTTAGGTCATTTTCATCCTCCCTACGATTATTCTTGTCCAATTAGGGTTTTTAACCAACCTGGTGCATCCAATAGGTGTGTTTGTGTCATTGGATGAACATTTAGGTCATTTTCGTCCTCACTAGGCCTTTTCTTGTCCGATTAAGGTTTTTAACCAATCTTGTGCACCCAATAGGTGTGTTTGTGTCGTTGGAAGAAGATTTAGGTTATTTTCGACCTCCCTACAATAAATCTTGTCCAATTAGGGTTTTTATCCAAAATTATGCATCCAATAGGTGTGTTTGTGTCATCGGATTAATATTAAGGTCATTTTCGTCTTCCCTACACTTAATCTTGTCCAATTAGGGTTTTTAACACTTCTTGTGCATCCAATAGGTGTGATTGTGTTGTTGGATGAACATTTAGGTCATTTTCGTCCTCCCTACGATTATTCTTGTCCAATTAGGGTTTTTAACCAATCTTGTGCATCCCATAGGTGTGTTTGTGTCATTGGATGAACATTTAGGTCATTTTCGTCTTCCCAAGTCTTAATTTTGTCCAATTTGGGTTTTTAACCAATCTTGTGCGTCCAATAGGTGTGTTTGTGTCATTGGATTAAAATAGAGGTCATTTTCGTCCTCCCTAGGCAAATTCTTTTCCAATTCGGGTTTTGGAACCATCTTGTGCATCAAATAGCTGTGTTTGTGTTATTGGATGAACATTTAGGTCGTTTTCATCCTCCCTAGGCAAACTATTGTTCAATTAGGGTTTTTAACCAATCTTGTGCATCCAATACGTGTGTTTGTGTCATTGGATGAACATTTAGGTCAGTTTCATCCTCCCTACGATTATTGTTGTCCAATAACCTGGTGCATCCAATAGGTCTGTTTGTGTCATTGGATGAATATTTAGGTCATTTTCGTCTACCCAAGTCTTAATGTTGTCCAATTTGGGTTTTTAACCAATCTTGTGCATCCAATAGGTGTTTTAGTGTCATTGGATGAACATTTAGGTCATTTTCGTCCTCCCTACACTTAATCTTGTCCAATTAGGGTTTTTATCAAATCTTTTGCATCCAATAGGTGTGTTTGTGTCATTGGATGAACATTTAGGTCATTTTCATCCTCACTAGGCCTTTTCTTGTCCAATTAAGGTTTTTAACCAATCTTGTGCATCCAATAGGTGTGTTTGTGTCGTTGGAAGAGCATTTAGGTAATTTTTGACCTCCCTACACTAAATCTTGTCCAATTAGGGTTTTTATCCAATATTATGCATCCAATAGGTGTGTTTGTTTCGTTGGATTAAAATTTAGGTCATTTTCGTCCTCCCTAAGCAAATTCTTGTTCAATTAGGGTTTTTAACCAATCTTGTGCATCCAATAGGTGTGTTTGTGTCATTGGATGAAAATTTAGGTCATTTTCGTCCTCCCAAGTCTTAATCTTGTCCAATTAGGGTTTTTAACCCATCTTGTGCATCCAATAGGTGTGTTTGTGTTATTGGATGAACATTTAGGTCATTTTCATCCTCCCTACGATTATTCTTGTCCAATTTGGGTTTTTAACCAATCTTGTGCATCCAATAGGTGTATTTGTGTCATTGAATGAACGTTTAGGTAATTTTCGTCCTACCAAGTCTTAGTCTTGTCAAATTACGGTTTTTAACCTATCTTGTGCATCCAATAGTTGTTTTTGTGTCATTGGATGAACATTTAGGTCATTTTCGTCCTCCCTACACTTAATCTTGTCCAATTACGGTTTTTGTCAAATCTTTTGCATCCAATAGGTGTGTTTGTGTCATTGGATGAACATTTAGGTCATTTTCGTCCTCACTACACTAAATCTTGTCCAATTAAGGTTTTTAACCAAAATTATGCATCCAATAGGTGTGTTTGTCTCATTGGATTAATATTTAGGCCATTTTCGTCTTCCCTACACTTAATCTTGTCCAATTAGGGTTTTTAACCCATCTTGTGCATCCAATAGGTGTGTTTGTGTTGTTGGATGAACATTTAGGTCATTTTCGCCCTCCCTACGATTATTCTTGTCCAATTAGACTTTTATCCACTTTGGTGCATCCAATACGTGTGTTTGTGTCATTGGATGAACATTTAGGTCATTTTCATCTTCCCAAGTCATAATCATGTCGAATTTGGGGTTTTAACCAATGTTGTGCATCCAATAGGTTTGTTTGTGTCATTGGATTAAAATTAGGTCATTTTTGTCCTCCCTAGGCAAATTATTGTCCAATTAGGGTTTTTAACCCATCTTGTGCATCCAATAGGTGTGTTTGTGTTATTGGATGAACATTTAGGTCATTTTCGCCCTCCCTACGAGTATTCTTGTCCAATTAGAGTTTTAACCACTTTGGTACATCCAATACGTGTGTTTGTGTCATTGGATGAACATTTAGGTCATTTTCATCTTCCCAAGTCATAATCTTGTCGAATTTAGGGTTTTAACCAATCTTGTGCATCCAATAGGTGTGTTTGTGTCATTGGATTAAAATAGAGGTCATTTTCGTCCTCCCTAGGCAAATTCTTTTCCAATTCGGGTTTTGAAACAATCTTGTGCATCAAATAGCTGTGTTTGTGTTATTGGATGAACATTTACGTCGTTTTCATCCTCCCTAGGCAAACTATTGTTCAATTAGGGTTTTTAACCAATCTCGTGCATCCTATACGTGTGTTTGTGTCATTGGATGAACATTTAGGTCAGTTTCATCCTCCCTACGATTATTGTTGTCCAATAACCTGGTGCATCCAATAGGTCTGTTTGTGTCATTGGATGAATATTTAGGTCATTTTCGTCTACCCAAGTCTTAATGTTGTCCAATTTGGGTTTTTAACCAATCTTGTGCATCCAATAGGTGTTTTGGTGTCATTGGATGAACATTTAGGTCATTTTCGTCCTCTCTACACTTAATCTTGTCCAATTAGGGTTTTTATCAAATCTTTTGCATCCAATAGGTGTGTTTGTGTCATTGGATGAAGATTTAGTTCATTTTCATCCTCACTAGGCCTTTTCTTGTCCAATTAAGGTTTTTAACCAATCTTGTGCATCCAATAGGTGTGTTTGTGTCGTTGGAAGAGCATTTAGGTAATTTTTGACCTCCCTACACTAAATCTTGTCCAATTAGGGTTTTTATCCAATATTATGCATCCAATAGGTGTGTTTGTTTCGTTGGATTAAAATTTAGGTCATTTTCGTCCTCCCTAGGCAAATTCTTGTTCAATTAGGGTTTTTAACCAATCTTGTGCATCCAATAGGTGTGTTTGTGTCATTGGATGAAAATTTAGGTCATTTTCGTCCTCCCAAGTCTTAATCTTGTCCAATTAGGGTTTTTAACCCATCTTGTGCATCCAATAGGTGTGTTTGTGTTATTGGATGAACATTTAGGTCATTTTCATCCTCCCTACGATTATTCTTGTCCAATTTGGGTTTTTAACCAATCTTGTGCATCCAATAGGTGTATTTGTGTCATTGAATGAACGTTTAGGTAATTTTCGTCCTACCAAGTCTTAGTCTTGTCAAATTATGGTTTTTAACCTGTCTTGTGCATCCAATAGTTGTTTTTGTGTCATTGGATGAACATTTAGGTCATTTTCGTCCTCCCTACACTTAATCTTGTCCAATTACGGTTTTTGTCAAATCTTTTGCATCCAATAGGTGTGTTTGTGTCATTGGATGAACATTTAGGTCATTTTCGTCCTCACTACACTAAATCTTGTCCAATTAAGGTTTTTAACCAAAATTATGCATCCAATAGGTGTGTTTGTCTCATTGGATTAATATTTAGGCCATTTTCGTCTTCCCTACACTTAATCTTGTCGAATTAGGGTTTTTAACCCATCTTGTGCATCCAATAGGTGTGTTTGTGTTATTGGATGAACATTTAGGTCATTTTCGCCCTCCCTACGATTATTCTTGTCTAATTAGTGTTTTTAAGCAATCTTGTGCATCCAATATGTCTGTTTGTGTCATTAGATGAACATTTAGGTCATTTTCATCCTACCTAATCTTATTCATGACCAATTAGGGTTTTTAACCAATTATGTGCATCCAATAGTTGTTTTAGTGTCATTGGATGATCATTTAGGTCATTTTCGTCCTCCCTTGGGTTATTGTTGTCCAATTAGGATTTTTAACCATTCTTGTGCATCCAAAGGTGTGTTTGTGTCATTATATTAACATTTAGGTCATTTTCGTCTTCCCTACACTTAATCTTGTCCAATTAGGGTTTTTAACCAATCTTGTGCATCCAATAGCTCATTTTCATCCTCCCAAGTCTTAATCTTGTCGAATTAGGGTTTTTAACGTATCTTGTGAATCCAATATGTGTTTTTGTGTCATTGGATGAACATTTAGGTTATTTTTGTCCTCCCTACACTTAATCTTGTCCAATTACGGTTTTTAACAACTCTTTTGCATCCAATAGCCGTGTTTGTGTCATTGCATGAACAATTAGGTCATTTTCGTCCTCACTAGGCCTATTCTTGTCCAATTAAGCTTTTTAACGAATATTGTGCATCCAATAGGTGTGTTTTGTCATTGGATTAACATTTAGGTCATTTTCCTCCTCCCTACACTTATTCTTGTCCAATTAGGGTTTTTAACCAATCTTGTGCATTCAACATGTGTGATTGTGTCATTGGATGAACATTTAGGTCATTTTCGTCCTCCCAAGTTTTAATCTTGTCCAATTAGGGTTTTTAACAAATCTTGTGCATCCAATAGTTGTTTTTGTGTCATTGGATGAAGATTCAGGTCATTTTTGTCCTCCCTAGGCTTATTCATTTCCAATTAGGATTTTTAACCAATTTTGTGCATCCAGTAAGTTCATTTGTGTCATTAGATGAACATTTAGGTCATTTTCTTCCTCCCTATGTTTATTCATGACCAATTAGGGTTTTTAACCAATCTTGTGCATCCAATAGTTGTTTTTGTCTCATTGGATGAACATTTAGGTCATTTTCGACCTCCGTAGGCTTATTCATGTCCATTTACGGATTTTAACCAATCTTGCGCATCCAATAATTTTGTTTGTGTCATTAGATAAACATTTAGGTCAATTTCATCCTCCCTAATCTTATTCATGACCAATTTGGGTTTTTAACCAATCATGTGCATCCAATAGTTGTTTTAGTGTCATTGGATGAACATTTAGGTCATTTTCATCCTCCCTAAGCTTATTGTTGTCCAATTAGGGTATCTAACCAATCTTTTGCATCCAAAAGGTGTGTTTTTGTCATTAGATGAATATTTAGGTCATTTTCGTCCTCCCTAGGCTTATTCATGTCCAATTAGGGTTTTTAACCAATCTTGTGCATCAAATAAGTTCGTTTGTGTCATTGGATGTACATTTAGTTCATTTTCGTCCTCCCTAAGCTTATTCATAACCAATTAGGGTTTTTAACAAATCTTGTGCATCCAATAGTTTTTTGTATGTGTCATTTTTTGAACATTTAGGTCAATTTCGTCCTCCCTAGGCTTATTCATGTCCAATTAGTGTTTTTAACAAATATTGTGCATCCAATAGGTGTGTTGGTGTCATTGGATTAACATTTAGGTCATTTTCCTCATAGCTACACTTAATCGTGTCCAATTAGGATTTTTGAACCAATCGTGTGCATCCAATAGGTGTGTTTGTGTCATTGGATGGACATTTAGTTGATATTCGACCTCCCTACACTTAATCTTGTCCAATTAGGGTTTTTAACAAATCTTGTGCATCCAATAGGTGTGTTTGTTTCGTTGGATTAAAATTTAGGTCATTTTCGTCCTCCCTAGGCAAATTCTTGTTCAATTAGGGTTTTTAACCAATCTTGTGCATCCAATAGGTGTGTTTGTGTCATTGGATGAAAATTTAGGTCATTTTCGTCCTCCCAAGTCTTA
>JBBPBS010000185.1:2183204-2234315 GCA_037974835.1 Cicer judaicum
TTAACAACTCTTTTGCATCCAATAGCCGTGTTTGTGTCATTGCATGAACAATTAGGTCATTTTCGTCCTCACTAGGCCTATTCTTGTCCAATTAAGCTTTTTAACGAATATTGTGCATCCAATAGGTGTGTTTTGTCATTGGATTAACATTTAGGTCATTTTCCTCCTCCCTACACTTATTCTTGTCCAATTAGGGTTTTTAACCAATCTTGTGCATTCAACATGTGTGATTGTGTCATTGGATGAACATTTAGGTCATTTTCGTCCTCCCAAGTTTTAATCTTGTCCAATTAGGGTTTTTAACAAATCTTGTGCATCCAATAGTTGTTTTTGTGTCATTGGATGAAGATTCAGGTCATTTTTGTCCTCCCTAGGCTTATTCATTTCCAATTAGGATTTTTAACCAATTTTGTGCATCCAGTAAGTTCATTTGTGTCATTAGATGAACATTTAGGTCATTTTCTTCCTCCCTATGTTTATTCATGACCAATTAGGGTTTTTAACCAATCTTGTGCATCCAATAGTTGTTTTTGTCTCATTGGATGAACATTTAGGTCATTTTCGACCTCCGTAGGCTTATTCATGTCCAATTACGGATTTTAACCAATCTTGCGCATCCAATAATTTTGTTTGTGTCATTAGATAAACATTTAGGTCAATTTCATCCTCCCTAATCTTATTCATGACCAATTTGGGTTTTTAACCAATCATGTGCATCCAATAGTTGTTTTAGTGTCATTGGATGAACATTTAGGTCATTTTCATCCTCCCTAAGCTTATTGTTGTCCAATTAGGGTATCTAACCAATCTTTTGCATCCAAAAGGTGTGTTTTTGTCATTAGATGAATATTTAGGTCATTTTCGTCCTCCCTAGGCTTATTCATGTCCAATTAGGGTTTTTAACCAATCTTGTGCATCAAATAAGTTCGTTTGTGTCATTGGATGTACATTTAGTTCATTTTCGTCCTCATTAAGCTTATTCATAACCAATTAGGGTTTTTAACAAATCTTGTGCATCCAATAGTTTTTTGTGTGTGTCATTTTTTGAACATTTAGGTCAATTTCGTCCTCCCTAGGCTTATTCATGTCCAATTAGTGTTTTTAACAAATATTGTGCATCCAATAGGTGTGTTGGTGTCATTGGATTAACATTTAGGTCATTTTCCTCATAGCTACACTTAATCGTGTCCAATTAGGATTTTTGAACCAATCGTGTGCATCCAATAGGTGTGTTTGTGTCATTGGATGGACATTTAGTTGATATTCGACCTCCCTACACTTAATCTTGTCCAATTAGGGTTTTTAACAAATCTTGTGCATCCAATAGGTGTGTTTGTTTCGTTGGATTAAAATTTAGGTCATTTTCGTCCTCCCTAGGCAAATTCTTGTTCAATTAGGGTTTTTAACCAATCTTGTGCATCCAATAGGTGTGTTTGTGTCATTGGATGAAAATTTAGGTCATTTTCGTCCTCCCAAGTCTTAATCTTGTCCAATTAGGGTTTTTAACCCATCTTGTGCATCCAATAGGTGTGTTTGTGTTATTGGATGAACATTTAGGTCATTTTCATCCTCCCTACGCTTATTCTTGTCCAATTTGGGTTTTTAACCAATCTTGTGCATCCAATAGGTGTATTTGTGTCATTGAATGAACATTTAGGTAATTTTCGTCCTGCCAAGTCTTAGTCTTGTCAAATTACGGTTTTTAACCTATCTTGTGCAACCAATAGGTGTTTTTGTGTTATTGGATGAACATTTAGGTCATTTTCGTCCTCCCTACACTTAATCTTGTCCAATTAGGGTTTTTATCAAATCTTTTGCATCCAATAGGTGTGTTTGTGTCATTGGATGAACATTTAGGTCATTTTCGTCCTCACTACACTAAATCTTGTCCAATTAAGGTTTTTAACCAAAATTATGCATCCAATAGGTGTGTTTGTCTCATTGGATTAATATTTAGGCCATTTTCGTCTTCCCTACACTTAATCTTGTCCAATTAGGGTTTTTAACCCATCTTGTGCATCCAATAGGTGTGTTTGTGTTGTTGGATGAACATTTAGGTCATTTTCGCCCTCCCTACGATTATTCTTGTCCAATTAGAGTTTTATCCACTTTGGTGCATCCAATACGTGTGTTTGTGTCATTGGATGAACATTTAGGTCATTTTCATCTTCCCAAGTCATAATCTTGTCGAATTAGGGTTTTTAACCAATCTTGTGCATCCAATAGGTGTGTTTGTGTCATTAGATTAAAATTAGGTTATTTTTGTCCTCCCTAGGCAAATTATTGTCCAATTAGGGTTTTTAACCCATCTTGCGCATCCAATAGGTGTATTTGTGTTATTGGATGAACATTTAGGTCATTTTCGCCCTCCCTACGAGTATTCTTGTCCAATTAGAGTTTTAACCACTTTGGTGCATCCAATACGTGTGTTTGTGTCATTGATTGAACATTTAGGTCATTTTCATCTTCCCAAGTCATAATCTTGTCGAATTTGGGGTTTTAACCAATCTTGTGCATCCAATAGGTGTGTTTGTGTCATTGGATTAAAATTAGGTCATTTTTGTCCTCCCTAGGCAAATTATTGTCCAATTAGGGTTTTTAACCCATCTTGTGCATCCAATAGGTGTGTTTGTGTTATTGGATGAACATTTAGGTCATTTTCATCCTCCCTACGATTATTCTTGTCCAATTAGGGTTTTTAACCAACCTGGTGCATCCAATAGGTGTGTTTGTGTCATTGGATGAACATTTAGGTCATTTTCGTCCTCACTAGGCCTTTTCTTGTCCAATTAAGGTTTTTAACCAATCTTGTGCACCCAATAGGTGTGTTTGTGTCGTTGGAAGAAGATTTAGGTTATTTTCGACCTCCCTAGGCAAATTATTGTCCAATTAGGGTTTTTAACCCATCTTGTGCATCCAATAGGTGTGTTTGTGTTATTGGATGAACATTTAGGTCATTTTCATCCTCCCTACGATTATTCTTGTCCAATTAGGGTTTTTAACCAACCTGGTGCATCCAATAGGTGTGTTTGTGTCATTGGATGAACATTTAGGTCATTTTCGTCCTCACTAGGCCTTTTCTTGTCCAATTAAGGTTTTTAACCAATCTTGTGCACCCAATAGGTGTGTTTGTGTCGTTGGAAGAAGATTTAGGTTATTTTCGACCTCCCTACAATAAATCTTGTCCAATTAGGGTTTTTATCCAAAATTATGCATCCAATAGCTGTGTTTGTGTCATCGGATTAATATTAAGGTCATTTTCGTCTTCCCTACACTTAATCTTGTCCAATTAGGGTTTTTAACACTTCTTGTGCATCCAATAGGTGTGATTGTGTTGTTGGATGAACATTTAGGTCATTTTCGTCCTCCCTACGATTATTCTTGTCCAATTAGGGTTTTTAACCAATCTTGTGCATCCCATAGGTGTGTTTGTGTCATTGGATGAACATTTAGGTCATTTTCGCCTTCCCAAGTCTTAATTTTGTCCAATTTGGGTTTTTAACCAATCTTGTGCGTCCAATAGGTGTGTTTGTGTCATTGGATTAAAATAGAGGTCATTTTCGTCCTCCCTAGGCAAATTCTTTTCCAATTCGGGTTTTGGAACAATCTTGTGCATCAAATAGCTGTGTTTGTGTTATTGGATGAACATTTAGGTCGTTTTCATCCTCCCTAGGCAAACTATTGTTCAATTAGGGTTTTTAACCAATCTTGTGCATCCAATACGTGTGTTTGTGTCATTGGATGAACATTTAGGTCAGTTTCATCCTCCCTACGATTATTGTTGTCCAATAACCTGGTGCATCCAGTAGGTCTGTTTGTGTCATTGGATGAATATTTAGGTCATTTTCGTCTACCCAAATCTTAATGTTGTCCAATTTGGGTTTTTAACCAATCTTGTGCATCCAATAGGTGTTTTAGTGTCATTGGATGAACATTTAGGTCATTTTCGTCCTCCCTACACTTAATCTTGTCCAATTAGGGTTTTTATCAAATCTTTTGCATCCAATAGGTGTGTTTGTGTCATTGGATGAACATTTAGGTCATTTTCATCCTCACTAGGCCTTTTCTTGTCCAATTAAGGTTTTTAACCAATCTTGTGCATCCAATAGGTGTGTTTGTGTCGTTGGAAGAGCATTTAGGTAATTTTTGACCTCCCTACACTAAATCTTGTCCAATTAGGGTTTTTATCCAATATTATGCATCCAATAGGTGTGTTTGTTTCGTTGGATTAAAATTTAGGTCATTTTCGTCCTCCCTAGGCAAATTCTTGTTCAATTAGGGTTTTTAACCAATCTTGTGCATCCAATAGGTGTGTTTGTGTCATTGGCTGAAAATTTAGGTCATTTTCGTCCTCCCAAGTCTTAATCTTGTCCAATTAGGGTTTTTAACCCATCTTGTGCATCCAATAGGTGTGTTTGTGTTATTGGATGAACATTTAGGTCATTTTCATCCTCCCTACGATTATTCTTGTCCAATTTGGGTTTTTAACCAATCTTGTGCATCCAATAGGTGTATTTGTGTCATTGAATGAACGTTTAGGTAATTTTCGTCCTACCAAGTCTTAGTCTTGTCAAATTACGGTTTTTAACCTATCTTGTGCATCCAATAGTTGTTTTTGTGTCATTGGATGAACATTTAGGTCATTTTCGTCCTCCCTACACTTAATCTTGTCCAATTACGGTTTTTGTCAAATCTTTTGCATCCAATAGGTGTGTTTGTGTCATTGGATGAACATTTAGGTCATTTTCGTCCTCACTACACTAAATCTTGTCCAATTAAGGTTTTTAACCAAAATTATGCATCCAATAGGTGTGTTTGTCTCATTGGATTAATATTTAGGCCATTTTCGTCTTCCCTACACTTAATCTAGTCCAATTAGGGTTTTTAACCCATCTTGTGCATCCAATAGGTGTGTTTGTGTTGTTGGATGAACATTTAGGTCATTTTCGCCCTCCCTACGATTATTCTTGTCTAATTAGTGTTTTTAAGCAATCTTGTGCATCCAATATGTCTGTTTGTGTCATTAGATGAACATTTAGGTCATTTTCATCCTACCTAATCTTATTCATGACCAATTAGGGTTTTTAACCAATTATGTGCATCCAATAGTTGTTTTAGTGTCATTGGATGATCATTTAGGTCATTTTCGTCCTCCCTTGGGTTATTGTTGTCCAATTAGGATTTTTAACCATTCTTGTGCATCCAAAGGTGTGTTTGTGTCATTATATTAACATTTAGGTCATTTTCGTCTTCCCTACACTTAATCTTGTCCAATTAGGGTTTTTAACCAATCTTGTGCATCCAATAGCTCATTTTCATCCTCCCAAGTCTTAATCTTGTCGAATTAGGGTTTTTAACGTATCTTGTGAATCCAATATGTGTTTTTGTGTCATTGGATGAACATTTAGGTTATTTTTGTCCTCCCTACACTTAATCTTGTCCAATTACGGTTTTTAACAACTCTTTTGCATCCAATAGCCGTGTTTGTGTCATTGCATGAACAATTAGGTCATTTTCGTCCTCACTAGGCCTATTCTTGTCCAATTAAGCTTTTTAACGAATATTGTGCATCCAATAGGTGTGTTTTGTCATTGGATTAACATTTAGGTCATTTTCCTCCTCCCTACACTTATTCTTGTCCAATTAGGGTTTTTAACCAATCTTGTGCATTCAACATGTGTGATTGTGTCATTGGATGAACATTTAGGTCATTTTCGTCCTCCCAAGTTTTAATCTTGTCCAATTAGGGTTTTTAACAAATCTTGTGCATCCAATAGTTGTTTTTGTGTCATTGGATGAAGATTCAGGTCATTTTTGTCCTCCCTAGGCTTATTCATTTCCAATTAGGATTTTTAACCAATTTTGTGCATCCAGTAAGTTCATTTGTGTCATTAGATGAACATTTAGGTCATTTTCTTCCTCCCTATGTTTATTCATGACCAATTAGGGTTTTTAACCAATCTTGTGCATCCAATAGTTGTTTTTGTCTCATTGGATGAACATTTAGGTCATTTTCGACCTCCGTAGGCTTATTCATGTCCAATTACGGATTTTAACCAATCTTGCGCATCCAATAATTTTGTTTGTGTCATTAGATAAACATTTAGGTCAATTTCATCCTCCCTAATCTTATTCATGACCAATTTGGGTTTTTAACCAATCATGTGCATCCAATAGTTGTTTTAGTGTCATTGGATGAACATTTAGGTCATTTTCATCCTCCCTAAGCTTATTGTTGTCCAATTAGGGTATCTAACCAATCTTTTGCATCCAAAAGGTGTGTTTTTGTCATTAGATGAATATTTAGGTCATTTTCGTCCTCCCTAGGCTTATTCATGTCCAATTAGGGTTTTTAACCAATCTTGTGCATCAAATAAGTTCGTTTGTGTCATTGGATGTACATTTAGTTCATTTTCGTCCTCATTAAGCTTATTCATAACCAATTAGGGTTTTTAACAAATCTTGTGCATCCAATAGTTTTTTGTGTGTGTCATTTTTTGAACATTTAGGTCAATTTCGTCCTCCCTAGGCTTATTCATGTCCAATTAGTGTTTTTAACAAATATTGTGCATCCAATAGGTGTGTTGGTGTCATTGGATTAACATTTAGGTCATTTTCCTCATAGCTACACTTAATCGTGTCCAATTAGGATTTTTGAACCAATCGTGTGCATCCAATAGGTGTGTTTGTGTCATTGGATGGACATTTAGTTGATATTCGACCTCCCTACACTTAATCTTGTCCAATTAGGGTTTTTAACAAATCTTGTGCATCCAATAGGTGTGTTTGTTTCGTTGGATTAAAATTTAGGTCATTTTCGTCCTCCCTAGGCAAATTCTTGTTCAATTAGGGTTTTTAACCAATCTTGTGCATCCAATAGGTGTGTTTGTGTCATTGGATGAAAATTTAGGTCATTTTCGTCCTCCCAAGTCTTAATCTTGTCCAATTAGGGTTTTTAACCCATCTTGTGCATCCAATAGGTGTGTTTGTGTTATTGGATGAACATTTAGGTCATTTTCATCCTCCCTACGATTATTCTTGTCCAATTTGGGTTTTTAACCAATCTTGTGCATCCAATAGGTGTATTTGTGTTATTGAATGAACATTTAGGTAATTTTCGTCCTGCCAAGTCTTAGTCTTGTCAAATTACGGTTTTTAACCTATCTTGTGCAACCAATAGGTGTTTTTGTGTTATTGGATGAACATTTAGGTCATTTTCGTCCTCCCTACACTTAATCTTGTCCAATTAGGGTTTTTATCAAATCTTTTGCATCCAATAGGTGTGTTTGTGTCATTGGATGAACATTTAGGTCATTTTCGTCCTCACTACACTAAATCTTGTCCAATTAAGGTTTTTAACCAAAATTATGCATCCAATAGGTGTGTTTGTCTCATTGGATTAATATTTAGGCCATTTTCGTCTTCCCTACACTTAATCTTGTCCAATTAGGGTTTTTAACCCATCTTGTGCATCCAATAGGTGTGTTTGTGTTGTTGGATGAACATTTAGGTCATTTTCGCCCTCCCTACGATTATTCTTGTCCAATTAGAGTTTTATCCACTTTGGTGCATCCAATACGTGTGTTTGTGTCATTGGATGAACATTTAGGTCATTTTCATCTTCCCAAGTCATAATCATGTCGAATTTGGGGTTTTAACCAATCTTGTGCATCCAATAGGTGTGTTTGTGTCATTGGATTAAAATTAGGTCATTTTTGTCCTCCCTAGGCAAATTATTGTCCAATTAGGGTTTTTAACCCATCTTGTGCATCCAATAGGTGTGTTTGTGTTATTGGATGAACATTTAGGTCATTTTCGCCCTCCCTACGAGTATTCTTGTCCAATTATAGTTTTAACCACTTTGGTACATCCAATACGTGTGTTTGTGTCATTGGATGAACATTTAGGTCATTTTCATCTTCCCAAGTCATAATCTTGTCGAATTTGGGGTTTTAACCAATCTTGTGCATCCAATAGGTGTGTTTGTGTCATTGGATTAAAATTAGATCATTTTTGTCCTCCCTAGGCAAATTATTGTCCAATTAGGGTTTTTAACCCATCTTGTGCATCCAATAGGTGTGTTTGTGTTATTGGATGAACATTTAGGTCATTTTCATCCTCCCTACGATTATTCTTGTCCAATTAGGGTTTTTAACCAACCTGGTGCATCCAATAGGTGTGTTTGTGTCATTGGATGAACATTTAGGTCATTTTCGTCCTCACTAGGCCTTTTCTTGTCCAATTAAGGTTTTTAACCAATCTTGTGCATCCAATAGGTGTGTTTGTGTCATTAGATTAAAATTAGGTCATTTTTGTCCTCCCTAGGCAAATTATTGTCCAATTAGGGTTTTTAACCCATCTTGCGCATCCAATAGGTGTATTTGTGTTATTGGATGAACATTTAGGTCATTTTCGCCCTCCCTACGAGTATTCTTGTCCAATTAGAGTTTTAACCACTTTGGTGCATCCAATACGTGTGTTTGTGTCATTGGATGAACATTTAGGTCATTTTCATCTTCCCAAGTCATAATCTTGTCGAATTTGGGGTTTTAACCAATCTTGTGCATCCAATAGGTGTGTTTGTGTCATTGGATTAAAATTAGGTCATTTTTGTCCTCCCTAGGCAAATTATTGTCCAATTAGGGTTTTTAACCCATCTTGTGCATCCAATAGGTGTGTTTGTGTTATTGGATGAACATTTAGGTCATTTTCATCCTCCCTACGATTATTCTTGTCCAATTAGGGTTTTTAACCAACCTGGTGCATCCAATAGGTGTGTTTGTGTCATTGGATGAACATTTAGGTCATTTTCGTCCTCACTAGGCCTTTTCTTGTCCGATTAAGGTTTTTAACCAATCTTGTGCACCCAATAGGTGTGTTTGTGTCGTTGGAAGAAGATTTAGGTTATTTTCGACCTCCCTACAATAAATCTTGTCCAATTAGGGTTTTTATCCAAAATTATGCATCCAATAGGTGTGTTTGTGTCATCGGATTAATATTAAGGTCATTTTCGTCTTCCCTACACTTAATCTTGTCCAATTAGGGTTTTTAACACTTCTTGTGCATCCAATAGGTGTGATTGTGTTGTTGGATGAACATTTAGGTCATTTTCGTCCTCCCTACGATTATTCTTGTCCAATTAGGGTTTTTAACCAATCTTGTGCATCCCATAGGTGTGTTTGTGTCATTGGATGAACATTTAGGTCATTTTCGTCTTCCCAAGTCTTAATTTTGTCCAATTTGGGTTTTTAACCAATCTTGTGCGTCCAATAGGTGTGTTTGTGTCATTGGATTAAAATAGAGGTCATTTTCGTCCTCCCTAGGCAAATTCTTTTCCAATTCGGGTTTTGGAACCATCTTGTGCATCAAATAGCTGTGTTTGTGTTATTGGATGAACATTTAGGTCGTTTTCATCCTCCCTAGGCAAACTATTGTTCAATTAGGGTTTTTAACCAATCTTGTGCATCCAATACGTGTGTTTGTGTCATTGGATGAACATTTAGGTCAGTTTCATCCTCCCTACGATTATTGTTGTCCAATAACCTGGTGCATCCAATAGGTCTGTTTGTGTCATTGGATGAATATTTAGGTCATTTTCGTCTACCCAAGTCTTAATGTTGTCCAATTTGGGTTTTTAACCAATCTTGTGCATCCAATAGGTGTTTTAGTGTCATTGGATGAACATTTAGGTCATTTTCGTCCTCCCTACACTTAATCTTGTCCAATTAGGGTTTTTATCAAATCTTTTGCATCCAATAGGTGTGTTTGTGTCATTGGATGAACATTTAGGTCATTTTCATCCTCACTAGGCCTTTTCTTGTCCAATTAAGGTTTTTAACCAATCTTGTGCATCCAATAGGTGTGTTTGTGTCGTTGGAAGAGCATTTAGGTAATTTTTGACCTCCCTACACTAAATCTTGTCCAATTAGGGTTTTTATCCAATATTATGCATCCAATAGGTGTGTTTGTTTCGTTGGATTAAAATTTAGGTCATTTTCGTCCTCCCTAGGCAAATTCTTGTTCAATTAGGGTTTTTAACCAATCTTGTGCATCCAATAGGTGTGTTTGTGTCATTGGATGAAAATTTAGGTCATTTTCGTCCTCCCAAGTCTTAATCTTGTCCAATTAGGGTTTTTAACCCATCTTGTGCATCCAATAGGTGTGTTTGTGTTATTGGATGAACATTTAGGTCATTTTCATCCTCCCTACGATTATTCTTGTCCAATTTGGGTTTTTAACCAATCTTGTGCATCCAATAGGTGTATTTGTGTCATTGAATGAACGTTTAGGTAATTTTCGTCCTACCAAGTCTTAGTCTTGTCAAATTATGGTTTTTAACCTGTCTTGTGCATCCAATAGTTGTTTTTGTGTCATTGGATGAACATTTAGGTCATTTTCGTCCTCCCTACACTTAATCTTGTCCAATTACGGTTTTTGTCAAATCTTTTGCATCCAATAGGTGTGTTTGTGTCATTGGATGAACATTTAGGTCATTTTCGTCCTCACTACACTAAATCTTGTCCAATTAAGGTTTTTAACCAAAATTATGCATCCAATAGGTGTGTTTGTCTCATTGGATTAATATTTAGGCCATTTTCGTCTTCCCTACACTTAATCTTGTCGAATTAGGGTTTTTAACCCATCTTGTGCATCCAATAGGTGTGTTTGTGTTATTGGATGAACATTTAGGTCATTTTCGCCCTCCCTACGATTATTCTTGTCTAATTAGTGTTTTTAAGCAATCTTGTGCATCCAATATGTCTGTTTGTGTCATTAGATGAACATTTAGGTCATTTTCATCCTACCTAATCTTATTCATGACCAATTAGGGTTTTTAACCAATTATGTGCATCCAATAGTTGTTTTAGTGTCATTGGATGATCATTTAGGTCATTTTCGTCCTCCCTTGGGTTATTGTTGTCCAATTAGGATTTTTAACCATTCTTGTGCATCCAAAGGTGTGTTTGTGTCATTATATTAACATTTAGGTCATTTTCGTCTTCCCTACACTTAATCTTGTCCAATTAGGGTTTTTAACCAATCTTGTGCATCCAATAGCTCATTTTCATCCTCCCAAGTCTTAATCTTGTCGAATTAGGGTTTTTAACGTATCTTGTGAATCCAATATGTGTTTTTGTGTCATTGGATGAACATTTAGGTTATTTTTGTCCTCCCTACACTTAATCTTGTCCAATTACGGTTTTTAACAACTCTTTTGCATCCAATAGCCGTGTTTGTGTCATTGCATGAACAATTAGGTCATTTTCGTCCTCACTAGGCCTATTCTTGTCCAATTAAGCTTTTTAACGAATATTGTGCATCCAATAGGTGTGTTTTGTCATTGGATTAACATTTAGGTCATTTTCCTCCTCCCTACACTTATTCTTGTCCAATTAGGGTTTTTAACCAATCTTGTGCATTCAACATGTGTGATTGTGTCATTGGATGAACATTTAGGTCATTTTCGTCCTCCCAAGTTTTAATCTTGTCCAATTAGGGTTTTTAACAAATCTTGTGCATCCAATAGTTGTTTTTGTGTCATTGGATGAAGATTCAGGTCATTTTTGTCCTCCCTAGGCTTATTCATTTCCAATTAGGATTTTTAACCAATTTTGTGCATCCAGTAAGTTCATTTGTGTCATTAGATGAACATTTAGGTCATTTTCTTCCTCCCTATGTTTATTCATGACCAATTAGGGTTTTTAACCAATCTTGTGCATCCAATAGTTGTTTTTGTCTCATTGGATGAACATTTAGGTCATTTTCGACCTCCGTAGGCTTATTCATGTCCAATTACGGATTTTAACCAATCTTGCGCATCCAATAATTTTGTTTGTGTCATTAGATAAACATTTAGGTCAATTTCATCCTCCCTAATCTTATTCATGACCAATTTGGGTTTTTAACCAATCATGTGCATCCAATAGTTGTTTTAGTGTCATTGGATGAACATTTAGGTCATTTTCATCCTCCCTAAGCTTATTGTTGTCCAATTAGGGTATCTAACCAATCTTTTGCATCCAAAAGGTGTGTTTTTGTCATTAGATGAATATTTAGGTCATTTTCGTCCTCCCTAGGCTTATTCATGTCCAATTAGGGTTTTTAACCAATCTTGTGCATCAAATAAGTTCGTTTGTGTCATTGGATGTACATTTAGTTCATTTTCGTCCTCCCTAAGCTTATTCATAACCAATTAGGGTTTTTAACAAATCTTGTGCATCCAATAGTTTTTTGTGTGTGTCATTTTTTGAACATTTAGGTCAATTTCGTCCTCCCTAGGCTTATTCATGTCCAATTAGTGTTTTTAACAAATATTGTGCATCCAATAGGTGTGTTGGTGTCATTGGATTAACATTTAGGTCATTTTCCTCATAGCTACACTTAATCGTGTCCAATTAGGATTTTTGAACCAATCGTGTGCATCCAATAGGTGTGTTTGTGTCATTGGATGGACATTTAGTTGATATTCGACCTCCCTACACTTAATCTTGTCCAATTAGGGTTTTTAACAAATCTTGTGCATCCAATAGGTGTGTTTGTTTCGTTGCATTAAAATTTAGGTCATTTTCGTCCTCCCTAGGCAAATTCTTGTTCAATTAGGGTTTTTAACCAATCTTGTGCATCCAATAGGTGTGTTTGTGTCATTGGATGAAAATTTAGGTCATTTTCGTCCTCCCAAGTCTTAATCTTGTCCAATTAGGGTTTTTAACCCATCTTGTGCATCCAATAGGTGTGTTTGTGTTATTGGATGAACATTTAGGTCATTTTCATCCTCCCTACGATTATTCTTGTCCAATTTGGGTTTTTAACCAATCTTGTGCATCCAATAGTTGTATTTGTGTCATTGAATGAACATTTAGGTAATTTTCGTCCTGCCAAGTCTTAGTCTTGTCAAATTACGGTTTTTAACCTATCTTGTGCAACCAATAGGTGTTTTTGTGTTATTGGATGAACATTTAGGTCATTTTCGTCCTCCCTACACTTAATCTTGTCCAATTAGGGTTTTTATCAAATCTTTTGCATCCAATAGGTGTGTTTGTGTCATTGGATGAACATTTAGGTCATTTTCGTCCTCACTACACTAAATCTTGTCCAATTAAGGTTTTTAACCAAAATTATGCATCCAATAGGTGTGTTTGTCTCATTGGATTAATATTTAGGCCATTTTCGTCTTCCCTACACTTAATCTTGTCCAATTAGGGTTTTTAACCCATCTTGTGCATCCAATAGGTGTGTTTGTGTTGTTGGATGAACATTTAGGTCATTTTCGCCCTCCCTACGATTATTCTTGTCCAATTAGAGTTTTATCCACTTTGGTGCATCCAATACGTGTGTTTGTGTCATTGGATGAACATTTAGGTCATTTTCATCTTCCCAAGTCATAATCATGTCGAATTTGGGGTTTTAACCAATCTTGTGCATCCAATAGGTGTGTTTGTGTCATTGGATTAAAATTAGGTCATTTTTGTCCTCCCTAGGCAAATTATTGTCCAATTAGGGTTTTTAACCCATCTTGTGCATCCAATAGGTGTGTTTGTGTTATTGGATGAACATTTAGGTCATTTTCGCCCTCCCTACGAGTATTCTTGTCCAATTATAGTTTTAACCACTTTGGTACATCCAATACGTGTGTTTGTGTCATTGGATGAACATTTAGGTCATTTTCATCTTCCCAAGTCATAATCTTGTCGAATTTGGGGTTTTAACCAATCTTGTGCATCCAATAGGTGTGTTTGTGTCATTGGATTAAAATTAGATCATTTTTGTCCTCCCTAGGCAAATTATTGTCCAATTAGGGTTTTTAACCCATCTTGTGCATCCAATAGGTGTGTTTGTGTTATTGGATGAACATTTAGGTCATTTTCATCCTCCCTACGATTATTCTTGTCCAATTAGGGTTTTTAACCAACCTGGTGCATCCAATAGGTGTGTTTGTGTCATTGGATGAACATTTAGGTCATTTTCGTCCTCACTAGGCCTTTTCTTGTCCGATTAAGGTGCACCCAATAGGTGTGTTTGTGTCGTTGGAAGAAGATTTAGGTTATTTTCGACCTCCCTACAATAAATCTTGTCCAATTAGGGTTTTTATCCAAAATTATGCATCCAATAGGTGTGTTTGTGTCATCGGATTAATATTAAGGTCATTTTCGTCTTCCCTACACTTAATCTTGTCCAATTAGGGTTTTTAACACTTCTTGTGCATCCAATAGGTGTGATTGTGTTGTTGGATGAACATTTAGGTCATTTTCGTCCTCCCTACGATTATTCTTGTCCAATTAGGGTTTTTAACCAATCTTGTGCATCCCATAGGTGTGTTTGTGTCATTGGATGAACATTTAGGTCATTTTCGTCTTCCCAAGTCTTAATTTTGTCCAATTTGGGTTTTTAACCAATCTTGTGCGTCCAATAGGTGTGTTTGTGTCATTGGATTAAAATAGAGGTCATTTTCGTCCTCCCTAGGCAAATTCTTTTCCAATTCGGGTTTTCGAACCATCTTGTGCATCAAATAGCTGTGTTTGTGTTATTGGATGAACATTTAGGTCGTTTTCATCCTCCCTAGGCAAACTATTGTTCAATTAGGGTTTTTAACCAATCTTGTGCATCCAATACGTGTGTTTGTGTCATTGGATGAACATTTAGGTCAGTTTCATCCTCCCTACGATTATTGTTGTCCAATAACCTGGTGCATCCAATAGGTCTGTTTGTGTCATTGGATGAATATTTAGGTCATTTTCGTCTACCCAAGTCTTAATGTTGTCCAATTTGGGTTTTTAACCAATCTTGTGCATCCAATAGGTGTTTTAGTGTCATTGGATGAACATTTAGGTCATTTTCGTCCTCCCTACACTTAATCTTGTCCAATTAGGGTTTTTATCAAATCTTTTGCATCCAATAGGTGTGTTTGTGTCATTGGATGAACATTTAGGTCATTTTCATCCTCACTAGGCCTTTTCTTGTCCAATTAAGGTTTTTAACCAATCTTGTGCATCCAATAGGTGTGTTTGTGTCGTTGGAAGAGCATTTAGGTAATTTTTGACCTCCCTACACTAAATCTTGTCCAATTAGGGTTTTTATCCAATATTATGCATCCAATAGGTGTGTTTGTTTCGTTGGATTAAAATTTAGGTCATTTTCGTCCTCCCTAGGCAAATTCTTGTTCAATTAGGGTTTTTAACCAATCTTGTGCATCCAATAGGTGTGTTTGTGTCATTGGATGAAAATTTAGGTCATTTTCGTCCTCCCAAGTCTTAATCTTGTCCAATTAGGGTTTTTAACCCATCTTGTGCATCCAATAGGTGTGTTTGTGTTATTGGATGAACATTTATGTCATTTTCATCCTCCCTACGATTATTCTTGTCCAATTTGGGTTTTTAACCAATCTTGTGCATCCAATAGGTGTATTTGTGTCATTGAATGAACGTTTAGGTAATTTTCCTCCTACCAAGTCTTAGTCTTGTCAAATTACGGTTTTTAACCTATCTTGTGCATCCAATAGTTGTTTTTGTGTCATTGGATGAACATTTAGGTCATTTTCGTCCTCCCTACACTTAATCTTGTCCAATTACGGTTTTTGTCAAATCTTTTGCATCCAATAGGTGTGTTTGTGTCATTGGATGAACATTTAGGTCATTTTCGTCCTCACTACACTAAATCTTGTCCAATTAAGGTTTTTAACCAAAATTATGCATCCAATAGGTGTGTTTGTCTCATTGGATTAATATTTAGGCCATTTTCGTCTTCCCTACACTTAATCTTGTCGAATTAGGGTTTTTAACCCATCTTGTGCATCCAATAGGTGTGTTTGTGTTATTGGATGAACATTTAGGTCATTTTCGCCCTCCCTACGATTATTCTTGTCTAATTAGTGTTTTTAAGCAATCTTGTGCATCCAATATGTCTGTTTGTGTCATTAGATGAACATTTAGGTCATTTTCATCCTACCTAATCTTATTCATGACCAATTAGGGTTTTTAACCAATTATGTGCATCCAATAGTTGTTTTAGTGTCATTGGATGATCATTTAGGTCATTTTCGTCCTCCCTTGGGTTATTGTTGTCCAATTAGGATTTTTAACCATTCTTGTGCATCCAAAGGTGTGTTTGTGTCATTATATTAACATTTAGGTCATTTTCGTCTTCCCTACACTTAATCTTGTCCAATTAGGGTTTTTAACCAATCTTGTGCATCCAATAGCTCATTTTCATCCTCCCAAGTCTTAATCTTGTCGAATTAGGGTTTTTAACGTATCTTGTGAATCCAATATGTGTTTTTGTGTCATTGGATGAACATTTAGGTTATTTTTGTCCTCCCTACACTTAATCTTGTCCAATTACGGTTTTTAACAACTCTTTTGCATCCAATAGCCGTGTTTGTGTCATTGCATGAACAATTAGGTCATTTTCGTCCTCACTAGGCCTATTCTTGTCCAATTAAGCTTTTTAACGAATATTGTGCATCCAATAGGTGTGTTTTGTCATTGGATTAACATTTAGGTCATTTTCCTCCTCCCTACACTTATTCTTGTCCAATTAGGGTTTTTAACCAATCTTGTGCATTCAACATGTGTGATTGTGTCATTGGATGAACATTTAGGTCATTTTCGTCCTCCCAAGTTTTAATCTTGTCCAATTAGGGTTTTTAACAAATCTTGTGCATCCAATAGTTGTTTTTGTGTCATTGGATGAAGATTCAGGTCATTTTTGTCCTCCCTAGGCTTATTCATTTCCAATTAGGATTTTTAACCAATTTTGTGCATCCAGTAAGTTCATTTGTGTCATTAGATGAACATTTAGGTCATTTTCTTCCTCCCTATGTTTATTCATGACCAATTAGGGTTTTTAACCAATCTTGTGCATCCAATAGTTGTTTTTGTCTCATTGGATGAACATTTAGGTCATTTTCGACCTCCGTAGGCTTATTCATGTCCAATTACGGATTTTAACCAATCTTGCGCATCCAATAATTTTGTTTGTGTCATTAGATAAACATTTAGGTCAATTTCATCCTCCCTAATCTTATTCATGACCAATTTGGGTTTTTAACCAATCATGTGCATCCAATAGTTGTTTTAGTGTCATTGGATGAACATTTAGGTCATTTTCATCCTCCCTAAGCTTATTGTTGTCCAATTAGGGTATCTAACCAATCTTTTGCATCCAAAAGGTGTGTTTTTGTCATTAGATGAATATTTAGGTCATTTTCGTCCTCCCTAGGCTTATTCATGTCCAATTAGGGTTTTTAACCAATCTTGTGCATCAAATAAGTTCGTTTGTGTCATTGGATGTACATTTAGTTCATTTTCGTCCTCCCTAAGCTTATTCATAACCAATTAGGGTTTTTAACAAATCTTGTGCATCCAATAGTTTTTTGTGTGTGTCATTTTTTGAACATTTAGGTCAATTTCGTCCTCCCTAGGCTTATTCATGTCCAATTAGTGTTTTTAACAAATATTGTGCATCCAATAGGTGTGTTGGTGTCATTGGATTAACATTTAGGTCATTTTCCTCATAGCTACACTTAATCGTGTCCAATTAGGATTTTTGAACCAATCGTGTGCATCCAATAGGTGTGTTTGTGTCATTGGATGGACATTTAGTTGATATTCGACCTCCCTACACTTAATCTTGTCCAATTAGGGTTTTTAACAAATCTTGTGCATCCAATAGGTGTGTTTGTTTCGTTGGATTAAAATTTAGGTCATTTTCGTCCTCCCTAGGCAAATTCTTGTTCAATTAGGGTTTTTAACCAATCTTGTGCATCCAATAGGTGTGTTTGTGTCATTGGATGAAAATTTAGGTCATTTTCGTCCTCCCAAGTCTTAATCTTGTCCAATTAGGGTTTTTAACCCATCTTGTGCATCCAATAGGTGTGTTTGTGTTATTGGATGAACATTTAGGTCATTTTCATCCTCCCTACGATTATTCTTGTCCAATTTGGGTTTTTAACCAATCTTGTGCATCCAATAGGTGTATTTGTGTTATTGAATGAACATTTAGGTAATTTTCGTCCTGCCAAGTCTTAGTCTTGTCAAATTACGGTTTTTAACCTATCTTGTGCAACCAATAGGTGTTTTTGTGTTATTGGATGAACATTTAGGTCATTTTCGTCCTCCCTACACTTAATATTGTCCAATTAGGGTTTTTATCAAATCTTTTGCATCCAATAGGTGTGTTTGTGTCATTGGATGAACATTTAGGTCATTTTCGTCCTCACTACACTAAATCTTGTCCAATTAAGGTTTTTAACCAAAATTATGCATCCAATAGGTGTGTTTGTCTCATTGGATTAATATTTAGGCCATTTTCGTCTTCCCTACACTTAATCTTGTCCAATTAGGGTTTTTAACCCATCTTGTGCATCCAATAGGTGTGTTTGTGTTGTTGGATGAACATTTAGGTCATTTTCGCCCTCCCTACGATTATTCTTGTCCAATTAGACTTTTATCCACTTTGGTGCATCCAATACGTGTGTTTGTGTCATTGGATGAACATTTAGGTCATTTTCATCTTCCCAAGTCATAATCATGTCGAATTTGGGGTTTTAACCAATGTTGTGCATCCAATAGGTTTGTTTGTGTCATTGGATTAAAATTAGGTCATTTTTGTCCTCCCTAGGCAAATTATTGTCCAATTAGGGTTTTTAACCCATCTTGTGCATCCAATAGGTGTGTTTGTGTTATTGGATGAACATTTAGGTCATTTTCGCCCTCCCTACGAGTATTCTTGTCCAATTAGAGTTTTAACCACTTTGGTACATCCAATACGTGTGTTTGTGTCATTGGATGAACATTTAGGTCATTTTCATCTTCCCAAGTCATAATCTTGTCGAATTTAGGGTTTTAACCAATCTTGTGCATCCAATAGGTGTGTTTGTGTCATTGGATTAAAATAGAGGTCATTTTCGTCCTCCCTAGGCAAATTCTTTTCCAATTCGGGTTTTGAAACAATCTTGTGCATCAAATAGCTGTGTTTGTGTTATTGGATGAACATTTACGTCGTTTTCATCCTCCCTAGGCAAACTATTGTTCAATTAGGGTTTTTAACCAATCTCGTGCATCCTATACGTGTGTTTGTGTCATTGGATGAACATTTAGGTCAGTTTCATCCTCCCTACGATTATTGTTGTCCAATAACCTGGTGCATCCAATAGGTCTGTTTGTGTCATTGGATGAATATTTAGGTCATTTTCGTCTACCCAAGTCTTAATGTTGTCCAATTTGGGTTTTTAACCAATCTTGTGCATCCAATAGGTGTTTTGGTGTCATTGGATGAACATTTAGGTCATTTTCGTCCTCTCTACACTTAATCTTGTCCAATTAGGGTTTTTATCAAATCTTTTGCATCCAATAGGTGTGTTTGTGTCATTGGATGAAGATTTAGTTCATTTTCATCCTCACTAGGCCTTTTCTTGTCCAATTAAGGTTTTTAACCAATCTTGTGCATCCAATAGGTGTGTTTGTGTCGTTGGAAGAGCATTTAGGTAATTTTTGACCTCCCTACACTAAATCTTGTCCAATTAGGGTTTTTATCCAATATTATGCATCCAATAGGTGTGTTTGTTTCGTTGGATTAAAATTTAGGTCATTTTCGTCCTCCCTAGGCAAATTCTTGTTCAATTAGGGTTTTTAACCAATCTTGTGCATCCAATAGGTGTGTTTGTGTCATTGGATGAAAATTTAGGTCATTTTCGTCCTCCCAAGTCTTAATCTTGTCCAATTAGGGTTTTTAACCCATCTTGTGCATCCAATAGGTGTGTTTGTGTTATTGGATGAACATTTAGGTCATTTTCATCCTCCCTACGATTATTCTTGTCCAATTTGGGTTTTTAACCAATCTTGTGCATCCAATAGGTGTATTTGTGTCATTGAATGAACGTTTAGGTAATTTTCGTCCTACCAAGTCTTAGTCTTGTCAAATTACGGTTTTTAACCTATCTTGTGCATCCAATAGTTGTTTTTGTGTCATTGGATGAACATTTAGGTCATTTTCGTCCTCCCTACACTTAATCTTGTCCAATTACGGTTTTTGTCAAATCTTTTGCATCCAATAGGTGTGTTTGTGTCATTGGATGAACATTTAGGTCATTTTCGTCCTCACTACACTAAATCTTGTCCAATTAAGGTTTTTAACCAAAATTATGCATCCAATAGGTGTGTTTGTCTCATTGGATTAATATTTAGGCCATTTTCGTCTTCCCTACACTTAATCTTGTCGAATTAGGGTTTTTAACCCATCTTGTGCATCCAATAGGTGTGTTTGTGTTATTGGATGAACATTTAGGTCATTTTCGCCCTCCCTACGATTATTCTTGTCTAATTAGTGTTTTTAAGCAATCTTGTGCATCCAATATGTCTGTTTGTGTCATTAGATGAACATTTAGGTCATTTTCATCCTACCTAATCTTATTCATGACCAATTAGGGTTTTTAACCAATTATGTGCATCCAATAGTTGTTTTAGTGTCATTGGATGATCATTTAGGTCATTTTCGTCCTCCCTTGGGTTATTGTTGTCCAATTAGGATTTTTAACCATTCTTGTGCATCCAAAGGTGTGTTTGTGTCATTATATTAACATTTAGGTCATTTTCGTCTTCCCTACACTTAATCTTGTCCAATTAGGGTTTTTAACCAATCTTGTGCATCCAATAGCTCATTTTCATCCTCCCAAGTCTTAATCTTGTCGAATTAGGGTTTTTAACGTATCTTGTGAATCCAATATGTGTTTTTGTGTCATTGGATGAACATTTAGGTTATTTTTGTCCTCCCTACACTTAATCTTGTCCAATTACGGTTTTTAACAACTCTTTTGCATCCAATAGCCGTGTTTGTGTCATTGCATGAACAATTAGGTCATTTTCGTCCTCACTAGGCCTATTCTTGTCCAATTAAGCTTTTTAACGAATATTGTGCATCCAATAGGTGTGTTTTGTCATTGGATTAACATTTAGGTCATTTTCCTCCTCCCTACACTTATTCTTGTCCAATTAGGGTTTTTAACCAATCTTGTGCATTCAACATGTGTGATTGTGTCATTGGATGAACATTTAGGTCATTTTCGTCCTCCCAAGTTTTAATCTTGTCCAATTAGGGTTTTTAACAAATCTTGTGCATCCAATAGTTGTTTTTGTGTCATTGGATGAAGATTCAGGTCATTTTTGTCCTCCCTAGGCTTATTCATTTCCAATTAGGATTTTTAACCAATTTTGTGCATCCAGTAAGTTCATTTGTGTCATTAGATGAACATTTAGGTCATTTTCTTCCTCCCTATGTTTATTCATGACCAATTAGGGTTTTTAACCAATCTTGTGCATCCAATAGTTGTTTTTGTCTCATTGGATGAACATTTAGGTCATTTTCGACCTCCGTAGGCTTATTCATGTCCAATTACGGATTTTAACCAATCTTGCGCATCCAATAATTTTGTTTGTGTCATTAGATAAACATTTAGGTCAATTTCATCCTCCCTAATCTTATTCATGACCAATTTGGGTTTTTAACCAATCATGTGCATCCAATAGTTGTTTTAGTGTCATTGGATGAACATTTAGGTCATTTTCATCCTCCCTAAGCTTATTGTTGTCCAATTAGGGTATCTAACCAATCTTTTGCATCCAAAAGGTGTGTTTTTGTCATTAGATGAATATTTAGGTCATTTTCGTCCTCCCTAGGCTTATTCATGTCCAATTAGGGTTTTTAACCAATCTTGTGCATCAAATAAGTTCGTTTGTGTCATTGGATGTACATTTAGTTCATTTTCGTCCTCATTAAGCTTATTCATAACCAATTAGGGTTTTTAACAAATCTTGTGCATCCAATAGTTTTTTGTGTGTGTCATTTTTTGAACATTTAGGTCAATTTCGTCCTCCCTAGGCTTATTCATGTCCAATTAGTGTTTTTAACAAATATTGTGCATCCAATAGGTGTGTTGGTGTCATTGGATTAACATTTAGGTCATTTTCCTCATAGCTACACTTAATCGTGTCCAATTAGGATTTTTGAACCAATCGTGTGCATCCAATAGGTGTGTTTGTGTCATTGGATGGACATTTAGTTGATATTCGACCTCCCTACACTTAATCTTGTCCAATTAGGGTTTTTAACAAATCTTGTGCATCCAATAGGTGTGTTTGTTTCGTTGGATTAAAATTTAGGTCATTTTCGTCCTCCCTAGGCAAATTCTTGTTCAATTAGGGTTTTTAACCAATCTTGTGCATCCAATAGGTGTGTTTGTGTCATTGGATGAAAATTTAGGTCATTTTCGTCCTCCCAAGTCTTAATCTTGTCCAATTAGGGTTTTTAACCCATCTTGTGCATCCAATAGGTGTGTTTGTGTTATTGGATGAACATTTAGGTCATTTTCATCCTCCCTACGCTTATTCTTGTCCAATTTGGGTTTTTAACCAATCTTGTGCATCCAATAGGTGTATTTGTGTCATTGAATGAACGTTTAGGTAATTTTCGTCCTACCAAGTCTTAGTCTTGTCAAATTACGGTTTTTAACCTATCTTGTGCATCCAATAGTTGTTTTTGTGTCATTGGATGAACATTTAGGTCATTTTCGTCCTCCCTACACTTAATCTTGTCCAATTACGGTTTTTGTCAAATCTTTTGCATCCAATAGGTGTGTTTGTGTCATTGGATGAACATTTAGGTCATTTTCGTCCTCACTACACTAAATCTTGTCCAATTAAGGTTTTTAACCAAAATTATGCATCCAATAGGTGTGTTTGTCTCATTGGATTAATATTTAGGCCATTTTCGTCTTCCCTACACTTAATCTTGTCCAATTAGGGTTTTTAACCCATCTTGTGCATCCAATAGGTGTGTTTGTGTTATTGGATGAACATTTAGGTCATTTTCGCCCTCCCTACGATTATTCTTGTCTAATTAGTGTTTTTAAGCAATCTTGTGCATCCAATATGTCTGTTTGTGTCATTAGATGAACATTTAGGTCATTTTCATCCTACCTAATTTTATTCATGACCAATTAGGGTTTTTAACCAATTATGTGCATCCAATAGTTGTTTTAGTGTCATTGGATGATCATTTAGGTCATTTTCGTCCTCCCTTGGGTTATTGTTGTCCAATTAGGATTTTTAACCATTCTTGTGCATCCAAAGGTGTGTTTGTGTCATTATATTAACATTTAGGTCATTTTCGTCTTCCCTACACTTAATCTTGTCCAATTAGGGTTTTTAACCAATGTTGTGCATCCAATAGCTCATTTTCATCCTCCCAAGTCTTAATCTTGTCGAATTAGGGTTTTTAACGTATCTTGTGAATCCAATATGTGTTTTTGTGTCATTGGATGAACATTTAGGTTATTTTTGTCCTCCCTACAGTTAATCTTGTCCAATTACGGTTTTTAACAACTCTTTTGCATCCAATAGCCGTGTTTGTGTCATTGCATGAACAATTAGGTCATTTTCGTCCTCACTAGGCCTATTCTTGTCCAATTAAGCTTTTTAACGAATATTGTGCATCCAATAGGTGTGTTTTGTCATTGGATTAACATTTAGGTCATTTTCCTCCTCCCTACACTTATTCTTGTCCAATTAGGGTTTTTAACCAATCTTGTGCATTCAACATGTGTGATTGTGTCATTGGATGAACATTTAGGTCATTTTCGTCCTCCCAAGTTTTAATCTTGTCCAACTAGGGTTTTTAACAAATCTTGTGCATCCAATAGTTGTTTTTGTGTCATTGGATGAAGATTCAGGTCATTTTTGTCCTCCCTAGGCTTATTCATTTCCAATTAGGATTTTTAACCAATTTTGTGCATCCAGTAAGTTCATTTGTGTCATTAGATGAACATTTAGGTCATTTTCTTCCTCCCTATGTTTATTCATGACCAATTAGGGTTTTTAACCAATCTTGTGCATCCAATAGTTGTTTTTGTCTCATTGGATGAACATTTAGGTCATTTTCGACCTCCGTAGGCTTATTCATGTCCAATTACGGTTTTTAACCAATCTTGCGCATCCAATAATTTTGTTTGTGTCATTAGATAAACATTTAGGTCAATTTCATCCTCCCTAATCTTATTCATGACCAATTTGGGTTTTTAACCAATCATGTGCATCCAATAGTTGTTTTAGTGTCATTGGATGAACATTTAGGTCATTTTCATCCTCCCTAAGCTTATTGTTGTCCAATTAGGGTATCTAACCAATCTTTTGCATCCAAAAGGTGTGTTTTTGTCATTAGATGAATATTTAGGTCATTTTTGTCCTCCCTAGGCTTATTCATGTCCAATTAGGGTTTTTAACCAATCTTGTGCATCAAATAAGTTCGTTTGTGTCATTGGATGTACATTTAGTTCATTTTCGTCCTCCCTAAGCTTATTCATAACCAATTAGGGTTTTTAACAAATCTTGTGCATCCAATAGTTTTTTGTGTGTCATTTTTTGAACATTTAGGTCAATTTCGTCCTCCCTAGGCTTACTCATGTCCAATTAGTGTTTTTAACAAATATTGTGCATCCAATAGGTGTGTTGGTGTCATTGGATTAACATTTAGGTCATTTTCCTCATCGCTACACTTAATCGTGTCCAATTAGGATTTTTGAACCAATCGTGTGCATCCAATAGGTGTGTTTGTGTCATTGGATGGACATTTAGTTGATATTCGACCTCCCTACACTTAATCTTGTCCAATTAGGGTTTTTAACAAATCTTGTGCATCCAATAGGTGTGTTTGTCTCATCGGATTAACATTTAGGTCAATTTCGTTTTTCGTACACATAATCTTGTCCAATTTGGATTTTTAACCCATCTTGTGCATCCAATTGGTGTGTTTGTGTCATTGGATGAACATTTAGGCCATTTTCGTCCTCCCTACGATTATTCTTGTCCAATTAGGGTTTTTAACCAATTTTGAGCTTCCAATAGGTGTGTTTGTGTCATTGGATGATCATTTAGGTCATTTTCTTCTTCCCAAGTCTTAATGTTGTCCAATTTAGGTTTTTAACCAAACTTGTGTGTCCAGTAGGTGAGTTTGTGTCATTGGATTAAAATGGAGGTCATTTTCGTCCTCCCTAGGCAATTTCTTGTTCAATTAGGGTTTTTAACCAGTCTTGTGCATCCAATACGTGTGTTTGTGTCATTGGATGAACATTTAGGTCACTTTTGTCCTCCCTACCCTTAATCTTGTCCAATTAGGGTTTTTAACCCATCTTGAGCATCCAATAGGTGTGTTTGTATTATTGGATGAACCATAGGTCATTTTCGTCCTCCCTACGATTATTCTTGTCCAATTAGGGTTTTTAACCAATCTTGTGCATCCAATAGGTGTGTTTGTGTCATTGGATGAACATTTTGGTCATTTTCGTCTTCCCAAGTCTTAATCTTGTCCAATTTGGGGTTTGAACCAATCTTGTGCATCCAATAGGTGTGTTTGTGTTATTGGATAAAAATTTAGGTCATTTTTGTCCTCCGTAGGGTTTTTGGATGAACATTTGGGTCATTTTTGTCTTCCCAAGTCTTAATCTTGTCCAATTAGGGTTTTTGACCAATCTTGTGCATCCAATAGGTGTGTTTGTGTCATTGGATGAACATTTAGGTCATTTTTGTCCTGCCTACGATTAATCTTGTCCAATTAGGGTTTTTAACCCATCTTGAACATCCAATAGGTGTGTCTGAGTTATTGATTGAACATTTAGGTCATCTTCGTCCTCCCTACGATTATTCTTGTCCAATTAGAGTTTTTAACCAATCTTGTGCATCCAATAGGTGTGTTTTTGTCATTAGATGAATATTTAGGTCATTTTCGTCCACCCTTGGTTAATTCTTGTCCAATTAGGGTTTTTACCCAATCTTGTGCATCCAATAGGTGTGTTTGTGTCATTGGATTAACATTTAGGTCATATTCGTCCTCCCTAGGCTTCTTCATGTCCAATTAAGGTTTTTAACCAATCTTGTGCATCAAATAAGTTCGTTTGTGTCATTGGATGTACATTTAGTTCATTTTCGTCCTCCCGAAGCTAATTCATGACCAATTAGGGTTTTTAACAAATCTTGTGAATCCAATAGTTTTTTTTGTGTCATTGTATGAACATTTAGGCCATTTTCGTCCTCCCTAGGTTTATTCAAGCCCAATTAGTGTTATTAACCAATATTGTGCATCCAATTGGTGTGTTGGTGTTATTGGATTAACATTTAGGTCCTTTTCCTCATCCCTACACTTAATCTTGTCCAATTAAGGTTTTTAACCAATCTTGTGCATCCAATAGGTGTGTCTGTGTCATTGGATGGACATTTAGGTCATTTTCGACATCCCTACACTTAATCTTGTCCAATTACAGTTTTTAACAAATCTTGTACATCTAATAGGTGTGATTGTGTCATTGGATTAACATTTAGGTTATTTTCGCCCTCCCTACACTTAATCTTGTCCAATTAGGGTTTTTAACCAATCTTGTGCATCCAATAGGTGTGTTTGTGTCATTGGATGAACATTTAGGTCATTTTCGTCGTCCCAAGTCTTAATCTTGTTCAATTAGCGTTTTTAACCAATCTTGTGCATCCAATAGGTGTGTTTGTCTCATTGGATGAACTTTTATTTCATTTTCGTCCTTCCTATACATAATCTTGTCCAATTAGGATTTTAACCATTCTCGTGTATCAAATAGGTGTCTTTGTGTCATTGGATGATCATTTAGTTCATTTTCGTCCTCCCTACACTTAATCTTGTCCAATTAAGGTTTTTAACCCGTCTTGGGCATCCAATAGGTGTGTTAGTGTTATTGGATGAACATTTAGGTCATTTTCGTCCTCCCTACGATTATTCTAGTCCAATTAGGGTTTTTAACCAATCTTGTTCATCCAATAGGTGTGTTTGTTTCATTGGATGAACATTTAGGTCATTTTCGTCTTCCCAAGTCATAATGTTGTCCAATTTGGGTTTTAACCCCTCTTGAGCATCCAATAGGTGTGTTTGTGTTATTGGATGAACATTTAGGTCATTTTCATCCTCCCTATGAATATTCTTGTCCAATTAGGTTTTTTAACCAACCTGGTGCATCCAATAGGTCTGTTTGTGTCATTGGATGAATATTTAGTTCATTTTCGTCCTCTCTAAGCTTATTCATGACCAATTAGGGTTTTTAACCAATCTTGTGCATCCAATAGTTGTTTTTATGTCATTGCATGAAATTTTAGCTCATTTTCGTCTTCCCTACGCTTAATCTTGTCCAATTAGGGTTTTTAACCAATCTTGTGCATCTAATAGGTCATTTTCGTCTTCCCAAGTCTTAATCTTATCGTATTAGGGTTTTTAACCTATCTTGTGCATCCAATAGGTGTTTTTGTGTCATTGGATGAATATTTAGGTCATTTAGGTCCTCCCTACACTTAATCTTGTCCAATTATGTTTTCTAACAAATCTTTTACATCTAATATGTGTGTTTGTGTCATTGGATGAACATTTAGGTCATTTTCTTCCTAACTAGGCCTATTCTTGTCCAATTAGGGTTTTTAACCTATCTTGCGCATCGAATATGTGTTTTTGTGTCATTGGATGAACATTTAGGTCATTTTCATCCTACCTAAACTTATTCATGACCAATTAGGGTTTTTAACCAATTATGTGCATCCAATAGTTGTTTTAGTGTCATTGGATGAACATTTATGTCATTTTCGTCCTCCCTAAGCTTATTGTTGTCCAATTAGGGTATCTAACCAATCTTTTGCATCCAAAAGGTGTGTTTTTGTCATTAGATGAATATTTAGGTCATTTTCGTCCTCCCTAGGCTTATTCATGTCAAATTAGGGTTTTTAACCAATTTTGTGCATCAAATAAGTTCGTTTGTGTCATTGGATGTACATTTAGTTCATTTTCGTCCTCCCTAAGCTTATTCATCTCCAATTAGGGTTTTTAACAAATCTTGTGCATCCAATAGTTTTTTTTTGTGTCATTGTATGAACATTTAGGTCATTTTCGTCCTCCCTAGGCTTATTCATGTCCAATTAGTGTTTTTAACCATTCTTGTGCATCCAATATGTGTGTTTGTGTCATTGGAAGAACATTTAGGTCATTCTTGTACGCGCTACACTTAATATTGTCCAATAAGGGTTTTTAACCCATCTTGAACATCCAATAGGTGTGTTTGAGTTAGTGGATGAAAATTTAGGTCATCTTCATCCTCCCTACGATTATTCTTGTCCAATTAGCGTATTTAACCAATCTTGTGCATCCAATAGGTGTGTTTGTGTCATTGGATGAACATTTTGGTCATTTTCGTCTTCCCAATTCTTAATCTTGTCCAATTTGGGGTTTTAACCATTCTTGTGCATCCATAAGGTGTGTTTGTGTCATTGGATTAAAATTTAGGTCATTTTTGTCCTCCCTAGGAAAATTCTTGTCCAATTAGGGTTTTTAACCAATCTGGTGCATCCAATAGGTCTGTTTGTGTCATTGGATGAATATTTAGGTCATTTTCGTCTTCCCAAGTCTTAATGTTGTCGAATTTAGGTTTTTAACCAATCTTGTGCATCTAATAGGTGTGTTTGTGTCATTGGATTATAATTTATGTCATTTTTGTCCTCCCTAGGAAAATTCTTGTCCAATTACGGTTTTTTACCAATCTTGTGCATCCAATAGGTGTGTTTGTCTCATCGGATGAACATTTAGGTCAATTTCGTCCTTTGTACACATAATCTTGTCCAATTAGGATTTTTAACCCATATTGTGCATCCAATAGGCGTGTTTGTGTCATAGGATGAACATTTAGTTATTTTTTATCCTCCCTACACTTAATCTTGTCCAATTAGGGTTTTCAACCCATCTTGTGCATCCAATAGGTGTGTTTGTGTTATTGGATAAACATTTAGGTCATTTTCGTCCTCCCTACGATTAATCTTGTCCAATTAGGGTTTTTAACCAATCTTGTGCATCCAATAGGTGTGTTTGTGTCATTGGATGATCATTTAGGTCATTTTCGTCTTCCCAAGTCTTAATGGTGTGCAATTTGGGTTTTTAACCAATCTTGTGCGTCCAATAGGTGTGTTTGTGTCATTGGATTAAAAATGAGGTCATTTTTCGCCCTCCCTAGGCAACTTCTTGTTCAATTACGGTTTTTAACCAATCTTGTGCATCCAATACGTGTGTTTGTGTCATTGGATGAACATTTAGGTCATTTTGGTCCTCCCTACACTTAATCTTGTTCAATTAGGGTTTTTAGCCCATCTTGAGCATCCAACAGGTGTGTTTGTGTTATTGGATGAACCATAGGTCATTTTCTGCCTCCCTACGATTATTCTTGTCTAATTAGGGTTTTTAACCAATCTTGTGCATCCAATAGGTGCGTTTGTGTCATTGGATGAACATCAAGGTCATTTTCAACCTCCCTACACATAATTTTGTCCAATTAGGGTTTTTAACCAATCTTTTGCACCCAATAGGTGTGTTTGTGTCATTGGATGAACATTTAGGTCATTTTGGTCCTCCCAAGTCTTAATCTTGTCCAATTACGGTGTTTAACCAATCTTATGTATCCAATAGGTGTGTTTGTGTCATTGGATGAACATTTAGGTCGTTTTCGTCCTCCCTACTCTTAATCTTGTCCAATTAGGGTTTTTAACCCATCTTGAGCATCCAGTAGGTGTGTTTGTGTCATTGGATGATATTTTAGGTCATTTTCGTCCTCCCTAGCGTTATTCTTGTCCAATTAGGGTTTTTAACCAATCTTGTGCATCCAATAGGTGTGTTTGTGTTATTGGATCAACATTTAGGTCATTTTCATCCTCCCTACGATTATTCTTGTCTAATTAGGGTTTTTAACCAACCTTGTGCATCCAATAGGTCTGTTTGTGTCATTGGATGAACATTTAGGTCATTTTCGTCCTCCCAAGACTTAATCTTGTCCAATTACGGTGTTTAACCAATCTTGTGCATCCAATAGGTTTGTTTGTGTTAGTGGATGAACAATTGGGTGATTATCATCCTCCCTACGATTATTCTTCTCCAATTAGGGTTTTTGACCAATCTTGTGCATCCAATAGCTGTGTTGGTGTCATTGGATTAACATTTAGGTCATTTTCCTCATCCCTACACTTAATCTTGTCCAATTAGGGTTTTTAACCAATCTTGTGCATCCAATAGGTGTGTTTGTCTCATTGGATGAACATTTATGTAATTTTCGTCCTCCCTACACATAATCTTGTCCAATTAGGGTTTTTAACAAATCTTGTGCATCCAATAGGTGTGATTGTGTCATTGGATTAACATTTATGTTATTTTCGTCCTCCCTACACTTAATCTTGTCCAATTAGTGTTTTTAACCAATCTTGTGCATCCAATAGGTGTGTTTATGTCATTGATTGAACATTTAGGACATTTTTGTCCTCCCCACACTTAATATTGTCCAATTAGGGTTTGTAACTAATCTTTTGCATCCAATAGGTGTGTTTGTGTCATTGGATGACTATTTAGGTCATTTTCGTCCTCCCGACAATTATTCTTGTCCAATTAGGGTTTTTAACCAACCTTGTGCATCCAATAGGTGTATCTGTGTCATTGGATGAACATTTAGGTCATTTTCGTCTTCCCAAGTCTTAATGTTTTCCAATTTGTGTTTTTAACCAATCTTGTGCATCCATAAGGTGTGTTTGTGTCATTGGATTAAAATTTAGGTCATTTTCGTCCTCCCAAGTCAAATTCTTGTTCAATTAGGGTTTTTAACCAATCTTTTGCATCCAATAGGTGTGTTTGTGTCAATGGATGAACATTAAGGTCATTTTCGACCTCCCTATACTTAATTTTGTCCAATTAGGGTATTTAACCAATCTTTTGCACCCAATAGGTGTGTTTATGTCATTGGATGAACATTTAGGTCATTTTCGTCCTCCCAAGTCTTAATCTTGTCCAATTACGGTGTTTAACCTATCTTGTGTATCCAATAGGTCGGTCTGTGTCATTGGATGAACATTTAGGTCATTTTCGTCCTCCCTAAACTTAATCTTGTCCAATTAGGGTTTTTAACCCATCTTGTGCATCCAATAGGTGTGTTTGTGTTAGTGGATGAACATTTGGGTCATTATCATCCTCCTTACGATTATTCTTCTCCAATTAGGGTTTTTGACCAATCTTGTGCATCCAATAGGTTTGTTGGTGCCATTGGATTAACATTTAGGTCATTTTCCTCATCCCTACACTTAATCTTGTCCAATAGGTGTGGTTGTGTCATTGGATGGACATTTGGGTCAGTTTCGACCTCCCTACACTTAATCTTGTCCAATTAGGGTTTTTAACAAGTCTTGTGCATCCAATAGGTGTGATTCTGTCATTGGATTAACATTTAGGTTATTTTCGTCCTCCATACACTTAATCTTGTCCAATTAGCGTTTTTAACCAATCTTGTGCATCCAATAGGTGTGTTTGTGTCATTGGATGAACATTTAGGTCATTATGGTCCTCCCAAGTCTTAATGTTGTGCAATTAGGGTTTTTAACTAATCTTGTGCATCCAATAGGTGTGTTTGTCTCATTGGATGAATATTTATGTCATTTTTGTCCTTCCTACATATAATCTTGTCCAATTAGGATTTTTAACCCATCTCGTGCATCCAATAGGTGTGTTTGTGTCATTGGATGAACATTTAGTTCGTTTTCGTCCTCCCTACACTTAATCTTGTCCAATTAGGGATTCTAACCCATCTTGGGCATCCAATAGGTGTGTTAGTGTTATTGGATGAACATTTAGGTCATTTTCGTCCCCCCTACGATTATTCTAGTCCAATTAGGGTTTTGAACCAATCTTGTGCATCCAATAGGTGTGTTTGTGTGATTGGAGGAACATTTAGGTCATTTTCGTCTTCCGAAGTGTTAATGTTGTCCAATTTGGGTTTTTAACCAATCTTGTGCATCCAATAGGTGTGTTTGTGTCATTGGATGAACAATTATGTCATTTTTGTCATCCCATGTCTTAATCTTGTCCAATTAGGGTTTTTAACCAATCTTGTGCATCCAATACGTGTGTTTGTGTGAATGGATAAACATTTAGGTCATTTTTGTCCTCCCTACGCTTAATCTTGTCCTATTAGGGTTTTTATCAAATCTTTTGCATCCAATAGGTGTGTTTGTGTCATTGGATGAACATTTAGGTCATTTTCATCCTCACTAGGCCTATTCTTGTCCAATTAAGGTTTTTAACCAATCTTGTGCACCCAATAGGTGTTTTTGTGTCGTTGGAAGAACATTTAGGTCATTTTCGACCTCCCTACACTAAATCTTGTCCAATAAAGGTTTTTATCCAAAATTATGCATCTAATAGGTGTGTTTGTGTCGTTGGATTAAAATTTAGGTCATTATCGTCCTCCCTAGGCAAATTCTTGTTCAATTAGGGTTTTTAACCAATCTTGTGCATCCAATAGGGTGTATTTGTGTCATTGGATGAAAATTTAGGTCATTTTCGTCCTCCCAAGTCTTAATCTTGTCCAATTAGGGTTTTTAACCCATCTTGTGCATCCAATAGGTGTGTTTGTGTTAGTGGATGAACATTTGGGTCATTATCATCCTCCCTACGATTATTCTTGTCCAATTAGGGTTTTTGACCAATCTTGTGCATCCAATAGGTGTGTTTGTGTTATTGGATGAACATTTAGGTCAATTTCATCGTCCCTACGATTATTCTTGTACAATTAGGGTTTTTAACCAAGCTGGTGCATCCAATAGGACTATTTGAGTCATTGGATGAACATTTAGGTCATTTTCGTCTTCCCAAGTATAAATTTGTCCAATTAGGGTTTTTAACCCATCTTGAGCATCCAATAGGTGTGTTTGTGTTATTAGATGAACATTTAGGCCATTTTCGTCCATCCAAGTCTTAATCTTGTTGAATTACGGTTTTTAACCTATCTTGTGCATCCAATACGTGTTTTTGTGTCATTGGATGAACATTTAGGTCATTTTCGTCCTCCCTTCACTTAATCTTGTCCAGTTTGGGTTTTTATCAAATCTTTTGCACGCAATAGGTGTGTTTGTGTCATCGGATGAAAATTTAGGTCATCTTCGTCCTCACTATGCCTTTTCTTGTGCAATTTAGGTTTTTAACCAATCTTGTGCATCCAATAGGTGTTTTGTGTCGTTGGAAGAACAATAGCTAATTTTTGACCTCCCTACACTAAAACTTGTCCAATTAGGGTTTTTATCCAAAATTATGCATCTAATAGATGTGTTTGTGTCATTGGATTAACTTTTAGGTCATTTTCGTCTTCCGTACACTTAATCTTGTCCAATTAGGGTTTTTAACCAATCTTGTGCATCCAATAGATCATTTTCGTCATCCCAAGTCTTGTTCTTGTCGAATTAGGGTTTTTAACCTATCTTGTGCACTCAATAGGTGTTTTTGTATCATTGGATGAACATTTTGGTCATTTTGGTCCTCCCTACACTTAATCTTGTCCAATTAGGTTTTCTAACAAATCTTTTGCATCCAATAGGTGTGTTTGTGTCATTGGATGAACATTTAGGTCATTTTTTTCCTCCCTACACTTAATCTTGTCCAATAGGTGTGTTGGTGACATTGGATGAACATTTAGGTCATTTTCGTCCTCACAAGTCTTAATCTTGTCCAATTAGGGTTTTTAACGAATCTTGTGCATCCAATAGTTGTTTTTGTTTTATTGGATGAACATTTAGGTCATTATTGTCCTCCCTAGACTTATTCATTTCCAATTGCGATTTTAAACCCATCTTGTGCATCCAGTAAGTTTGTTTGTGTCATTAGATGAACATTTAGGTCCTTTTCGTCCTCCCTAAGCTTATTCATGACCAATTAGGGTTTCTAACCAATCTTGTGCATCCAATAGTTGTTTTTGTGTCATTGGATGAAATTTTAGGTCATTTCCGTCCTCCCTACGATTATTCTTGTCCAATTTTGGTTTTTAACCAATCTTGGGCCTCCAATAGGTGTGTTAGTGTCATTAGATGAACATTTAGGTCATTTTCATCCTACCTAATCTTATTCATGACCAGTTAGGGTTTTTAACCAATTATGTGCATCCAATAGTTGTTTTAGTGTCATTGGATGAACATTTAGGTCATTTTCGTCCTCCCTACGATTATTCTTGTCCAATTAGGGTTTTTAACCAATCTTGTGCATCCAATAGGTGTGTTTGTGTTATTGGATGAACATTTAGGTCATTTTCGTCCTGCCTACGATTATTCTTGTCTAATTAGGGTTTTTAACCAATCTTGTGCATCCAATATGTCTGTTTGTGTCATTAGATGAATATTTAGGTCATTTTCATCCTACCTAATCTTATTCATGACCAATTAGGGTTTTTAATCAATTATGTGCATCCAATAGTTGTTTTAGTGTCATTGGATGATCATTTAGGTCATTTTCGTCCTCCCTTGGCTTATTGTTGTCCAATTAGGATTTTTAACCATTCTTGTGCATCCAAAGGTGTGTTTGTGTCATGGGATTAGCATTTAGGTCATTTTCGTCTTCCCTACACTTAATCTTGTCCAATTGGGGTTTTTAACCAATCTTGTGCATCCAATAGCTCATTTTCGTCCTCCCAAGTCTTAATCGTGTCGAATTAGGCTTTTTAACCTATCTTGTGAATCCAATATGTGTTTTTGTGTCATTGGATGAAGATTTAGGTTATTTTTGTCCTCCCTACACTTAATCTTGTCCAATTACAGTTTTTAACAAATCTTTTGCATCCAATAGGCGTGTTTGTGTCATTGCATCAACATTTAGGTCATTTTCGTCCTCACTAGGCCTACACTTATTTTTGTCCAATTAGGGTTTTTAACCAATCTTGTGCATTCAACATGTGTGATTGTGTCATTGGATGAACATTTAGGTCATTTCGTCCTCCCAAGTCTTAATCTTGTCCAATTGGGGTTTTTAACAAATCTTGTGCATCCAATAGTTGTTTTTGTGTCATTGGATGAACATTCAGGTCATTTTTGTCCTCCCAAGGCTTATTCATTTCCCATTAGGCTTATTCATTTCCAATTAGGATTTGGATCAACATTTCGGTCATCTTCGTCTTCCCTACACTTAATCTTGTCGAATTAGGGTCTTTAACCCATCTTGTGCTCCAATAGGTGTGTTTGTGTTAGTGGATGACCATTTGGGTCATTATCATCCTCCCTACGATTATTCTTGCCCAATTAGGGTTTTTGACCAATCTTGTGCATCCAATAGGTGTGTTTCTGTCATTGGATGAACGTTTAGGTCATGTTCGTCTTCCCAAGTCTTAATGTTGTCCAATTTGGGTTTTTAACCAATCTTGTGCATCCAATAGGTGTGTTTGTGTCATTGGATGAACATTAAGGTCATTCTCGACCTCTCTACACTTAATTTTGTCTAATTAGGGTATTTAACCAATCTTTTGCACCCAATAGGTGTGTTTGTGTCATTAGACGAACATTTAAGTCATTTTCGTCCTCCCAAGTCTTAATCTTGTCCAATTACGGTGTTTAACCAATCTTGTGTATCTAATAGGTGTGTCTGTGTCATTGGATCAACATTTAGGTCATTTTCGTCCCCCGTACACTTAATCTAGTCCAATTAGGGTTTTTAACCCATCTTGTGCATCCAATAGGTGTGTTTGTGTTAGTGGATGATCATTTGGGTCATTATCATCCTCCCTACGATTATTCTTGTCCAATTAGGGTTTTTGACCAATCTTGTGCAACCAATAGGTGTGTTTGTGTCGTTGGGTGAACATTTTGGTCATTTTCTTCCTCCCTACACTTAATCTTGTCCAGTTAGGGTTTTTAACCCATCTTGTGCATCCAATAGGTGTGTTTGTGTTAGTGGATTAAAATTTAGGTCATTTTCGTCCTCCCTAGGAAAAATCTTGTCCAATTAGGGTTTTTAACCAATCTTGTGCATCCAATAGGTGTGTTTGTGTCATTGGATAAACATTTAGGTCGTTTTTGTCCTCCCAACACTTAATATTGTCCAATTAGGGTTTTTAACCAATCTTTTGCATCCAATAGGTGTGTTTCTGTCATTGGATGAACTTTTACGTCATTTTCGTCCTCCCTAGGCTTATTCTTGTCCAATTAGGGTTTTGAACCAATCTTGTGCATCCAATAGGTGTGTTTGTGTCATTGGATGAAAATTTAAGTCATTTTTGTCCTACCTACACTTAATATTGTCCAATTAGGGTTTTTTACTAATCTTTTGCCTCTAATAGGTGTGTATGTGTTATTCGATGAACATTTAGGTCATTTTCGTCCTCTCTACGATTATTCTTGTCCAATTAGGGTTTTTAACCAACCTTGTGTATCCAATAGGTCTGTTTGTGTCATTGGATGAACACTTAGGTCATTTTCGTCTTCCCAAGTCTTAATGTTGTCCAATTTGGGTTTGTAACCAATCTTGTGCATCCAATAGGTGTGTTTGTATCATTGGATTCAAATTTAGGTCATTTTCGTCCTACCTAAGCAAATTTTTGTTCAATTAGGGTTTTTAACCAATCTTGTGCCTCCAATAGGTGTGTTTGTGTCATTGGATGAACATTTTTGGTCATTTTCGTCTTCCCAAGTCTTAATCTTTTGGATCCAATAGGTGTGTTTGTGTTATTTGAGTAAAATTTAAGTGTTTTTTGTCCTCCCTAGGCAAATTCTTATCCAATAACGGTTTTTAACCAATCTTGTACTTCCAATAGGTATTTTTGTTTTATTGGATGAACATTTAGGTCATTCTTGTCCTCCCTACAATTAATCTTGTCCAATTAGGGTTTTAAACCCATCTTGAACATCCAATAGGTGTGTTTGAGTTATTGGATGAACATTTAGGTCATCTTTGTCCTCCCTACGATTATTATTGTCCAATTAGGGTTTTTAACCAATCTTGTGCATCCAATAGGTGTGTTTGTGTCATTGGATGAACATTTTGGTCATTTTATTTTCCCAAGTTTTAATGTTGTCCAATTAGGGTTTTTAACCAATCTTTTGCATCCAATAGGTGTGTTTGGGTCATTGGATGAACGTTTAGGTCATTTTCTTCCTCCCTAGGCTTATTCTTGTCCAATTAGGGTTTTGAAACAATATCTTGTGCATCCAATAAGTGTGTTTGTGTCATTGGATGAAAATTTAGGTCATTTTTGTCCTCCCTACACTTAATCTTGTCCAATTAGGGTTTTTAACAAATCTTGTGCATCCAATAGGTGTGATTGTGTCATTGGATTAACATTACGGTCATTTTCGTCCTCCTTACACTTAAGCTTGTCCAATTAGGGTTTTTAACCAGTCTTGTGCATCGAATAGGTTTGTTTGTGTCATTGGATGAACATTTAGGTAGTTTTCGTCCTCCCAAGTCTGAATCTTGTCCAATTAGGGTTTTTAACCAATCTTGTGCATCCAATAGGTGTGTTTGTGTCATTGGATGAACATTTAGTTCATTTTCATCCTCCCTACACTTAATCTTGTCCAATTAGTGTTTTTAACCCATCTTGTGCATCCAATAGGTGTGTTTGTGTTATTGGATGAACATTTAGGTCATTTTCGTCCTCCCTACGATTATTCTTGTTCAATTAGGATTTTTAAACAATCTTGTGCATCCAATGGGTGTGTTTGTGTCATTGGATGATCATTTAGGTCATTTTCTTCTTCCCAAGTGTTAATGTTGTCCAATTTGGGTTTTTAACCAATCTTGTGTGTCCAATAGGTGTGTTTGTGTCATTGGATTAAAATTGAGGTCATTTTCGTCCTCCCTAGGCAACTTCTTGTTCAATTAGGGTTTTTAAACAATCTTGTGCATCCAATACGTGTGTTTGTGTCATTGGATGAACATTTAGGTCATTTTTGTCCTCCCTACACTTAAGCTTGTCCAATTAGGGTTTTTAACCCATCTTGAGCATCCCACATATGTGTTTGTGTTATTGGGGGAACCATAGGTCATTTTCGTCCTCCCTACGATTATTCTTGTCCAATTAGGGTTTTTAACCATTCTTGTGCCTCCAATAGGTGTGTTTGTATTATTTCATTAAAATTTAAGTGATTTTTGTCCTCCCTAGGCAAATTCTTATCCAATTACCGTTTTTAACCAATCTTGTGCATCCACTAGGTGTGTTTGTGTCATTAGATGAACATTTAGGTCATTTTTATCCTCCCTACAACTAATCTTGTGCAATTAGGGTTTTTAACCCATCTTGAACGTCCACTAGGTGTGTTTGAGTTATTGGATAAACATTTAGGTCATTTTCTTCTTCCCAAGTCTTAATATTGTCCAATTAGGGTTTTTAACCAATCTTTTTCATCCAATAGGTGTGTTTGTGACATTCGATGAAAATTTAGGTCATTTTCGTCGTCCCTACGATTATTCTTGTCCAATTAGGGTTTTTAACCAACCTTGTGTATCCAATAGGTCTGTTTGTGTCATTGGATGAACATTTAGGTCATCTTCCTCTTCCCAAGTCTTAATTTTGTCCAATTTCGGTTTTTTACCATTCTTGAGCATCTAATAGGTGTGTTTGTGTAATTGGATAAAATTTAGGTCATTTTCGTCCTCCCTAAGAAAATTCTTGTTCGATTAGGGTTTTTAACCAATCTTTTGCATCCAATAGGTGTGTTTGTGTCATTGGATGAACATTAAGGTCATTTTCGACCTCCCTGCATTTAATTGTGTACAATTAGGGTATTTAACCAATCTTTTGCACCCAATAGGTGTGTTTGTGGCATTGGGTGAACATTTAGGTCATTTTCTTCCTCACAAGTCTTCATCTTGTCCAATTACGGTGTTTAACCATTCTTGTGTATCCAATAGGTGTGACTGTGTCATTGGATGAACATTTAGATCATTTTCGTCCTCCCTAAACTTAATCTTGTTCAATCAGGGTTTTTAACCCATGTTGTGCATCCAATAGGTGTGTTTCTGTTAGTGGATGAACATTTGGGTCACTATCATCCTCCCTACGATTATTCTTGTCCAATTAGGGTTTTTGACCAATCTTGTGCATCCAATAGGTGTGTTTATGTCATTGGATGAACATTTAGGTCATTTTCGTCTTCCCAAGTCTTAATGTTGTCCAATTTGGATTTTTAACCAATCTTGTGCGTCCAATAGGTGTGCTTGTGTCATTGGATTAAAATTGAGGTCATTTTCGTCCTCCCTAGGAAAATTCTTGTTCAATTAGGGTTTTTAACCATTCTTGTGCATCCAATACGTGTGTTTGTGTCATTGGATGAACATTTAGGTCATTTTGGTCCTCCGTACACTTTATCTTGTCCAATTAGGGTTTTTAACCCATCTTGAGCATCCAATAGGTGTGTTTGTGTTATTGGATGAACCATAGGTCATTTTCGTCCTCCCTACGATTATTCTTGTCCAATTAGGGTTTTTAACCAATCTTGTGCATCCAATAGGTATTTTTGTGTCATTGGATGAACATTTTTGGTCATTTTCGTCTTCCCAAGTCTTAATCTTGTCGAATTTGGGGTTTTAACCAATCTTGTGGATCCAATAGGTGTGTTTGTGTTATTTGAGTAAAATTTAAGTGTTTTTTGTCCTCCCTAGGCAAATTCTTATCCAATAACGGTTTTTAACCAATCTTGTGCTTCCAATACGTGTTTTTGTTTCATTGGATGAACATTTAGGTCATTCTTGTCCTCCCTACAATTTATCTTGTCCAATTAGGGTTTTAAACCCATCTTGAACATCCAATAGGTGTGTTTGAGTTATTGGATGAACATTTAGGTCATCTTTGTCCTCCCTACGATTATTATTGTCCAATTAGGGTTTTTAACCAATCTTGTGCATCCAATAGGTGTGTTTGTGTCATTGGATGAACATTTTGGTCATTTTATTCTTCCCAAGTCTTAATATTGTCCAATTTGGGTTTTTAACCAATCTTTTGCATCCAATAGGTGTGTTTGGGTCATTGGATGAACGTTTAGGTCATTTTCTTCCTTCCTAGGCTTATTCTTGTCCAATTAGGGTTTTGAAACAATATCTTGTGCATCCAATAAATGTTTCTGTCATTGGATGAAAATTTAGGTCATTTTTGTCCTCCTTACACTTAATCTTGTCCAATTAGGGTTTTTAACAAATCTTGTGCATCCAATAGGTGTGATTGTGTCATTGGATTAACATTACGGTCATTTTCGTCCTCCTTACACTTAAGCTTGTCCAATTAGGGTTTTTAACCAATCTTGTGCATCGAATAGGTTTGTTTGTGTCATTGGATGAACATTTAGGTAGTTTTCGTCCTCCCAAGTCTGAATCTTGTCCAAATAGGGTTTTTAACCAATCTTGTGCATCCAATAGGTGTGTTTGTGTCATTGGATGAACATTTAATTCATTTTCATCCTCCCTACACTTAATCTTGTCCAATTAGTGTTTTTAACCCATCTTGTGCATCCAATAAGTGTGTTTGTGTTATTGGATGAACATTTAGGTCATTTTCGTCCTCCCTACGATTATTCTTGTCCAATTAGGATTTTTAAACAATCTTGTGCATCCAATGGGTGTGTTTGTGTCATTGGATGATCATTTAGGTCATTTTCTTCTTCCCAAGTGTTAATGTTGTCCAATTTGGGTTTTTAACCAATCTTGTGTGTCAAATAGGTGTGTTTGTGTCATTGGATTAAAATTGAGGTCATTTTCGTCCTCCCTAGGCAACTTCTTGTTCAATTAGGGTTTTTAACCAATCTTGTGCATCCAATACGTGTGTTTGTGTCATTGGATGAACATTTAGGTCATTTTTGTCCTCCCTACACTTAAGCTTGTCCAATTAGGGTTTTTAACACATCTTGAGCATCCAATAGGTGTGTTTGTGTAATTGGATGAACCATTGGTCATTTTCGTCCTCCCTACGATTATTGTTGTCCAATTAGGGTTTTTAGCAAACTTGTGCATCCAATAGGTGTGTTTGTGTCATTGGATGAAAATTTTGGTCATTTTCGTCTTCCCAAGTCTTAATCTTGTCCAATTTGGGGTTTTAACCAATCTTTTGCATCCAATAGGTGTGTTTGTAATATTGGATAAAAATTTAGGTCATTTTTGTCCTCCCTAGGCAAATTCTTGTCCAGTTAGGGTTGTTAACCAATCTTGTGCATCCAATAGGTGTGTTTGTGTCATTGGATGAACTTTTAGGACATTTTTGATCTCCCTACAATTAATCTTGTCCAATTAGGGTTTTTAACCCATCTAGAACATCCAATAGGTGTGTTTGAGTTATTGGATGAACATTTAGGTCATCTTCGTCCTCCATACGATTATTCTTGTCCAATTAGGGTTTTTAACCTTTCTTGTGCATCCAAAAGGTGTGTTTGTGTCATTGGATGAACATTTTGGTCATTTTCGTCTTCCCAAGTCTTAATGTTGTCGAATTTGGGTTTTTAACCAATCTTGTGCATCCAATAGGTGTGTTTGTGTCATTGGATTAAAATTTAGGTCATTTTCGTCCTCCCTAAGTAAATTCATGTTCAATTAGGGTTTTTAACCAATCTTGTGTCATTGGATAAATATTAAGGTCATTTTCAACCTCCCTACACTTAATATTGTCCAATTAGGGTATTTAACCAATCTTTTCCACCCAATAGGTGTGTTTGTGTCATTGGATGAACATTTAGGTCATTTTCGTTCTCCCAAGTCTTAATCTTGTCCAATTACAGTGTTTAACCAATCTTATGTATCCAATAGGTGTGTTTGTGTCATTGGATGAACATTTAGGTCGTTTTCGTCCTCCCTACTCTTAATCTTGTCCAATTAGGGTTTCTAACCCATCTTGAGCATCCAGTAGGTGTGTTTGTGTCATTGGATGAACTTTTAGGTCATTTTCATCCTCCCTAGGCTTATTCTTGTCCAATTAGGGTTTTGAACCAATCTTCTGCATCCAATAGGTGTGTTTGTGTCATTGAACGAACATTTCGGTCATTTTTGTCCTCCCTACACTTAATATTGTCCAATTAGGATTTTTAACTAATCTTTTGCATCCAGTAGGTGTGTTTGTGTCATTGGATGAACATTTAGGTCCTTTTCGTCCTCCCTACTCTTAATCTTGTCCAATTAGGGTTTTTAACCCATGTTGAGCATCCAGTAGGTGTGTTTGTGTCATTGGATGAACTTTTAGGTCATTTTCGTCCTCCCTAGGCTAATTCTTGTCCAATTAGGGTTTTTTACCAATCTTGTGCATCCAATAGGTGTGTTTGTCTCATCGGATGAACATTTAGGTCAATTTCGTCCTTTGTACACATAATCTTGTCCAATTAGGATTTTTAACCCATATTGTGCATCCAATAGGCGTGTTTGTGTCATTGGATGAACATTTAGTTCATTTTCATCCTCCCTACACTTAATCTTGTCCAATTAGGGTTTTCAACCCATCTTGTGCATCCAATAGGTGTGTTTGTGTTATTGGATAAACATTTAGGTCATTTTCGTCCTCTCTACGATTAATCTTGTCCAATTAGGGTTTTTAACCAATCTTGTGCATCCAATAGGTGTGTTTGTGTCATTGGATAATCATTTAGGTCATTTTCGTCTTCCCAAGTCTTAATGGTGTCCAATTTGGGTTTTTAACCAATCTTGTGCGTCCAATAGGTGTGTTTGTGTCATTGGATTAAAAATGAGGTCATTTTTCGCCCTCCCTAGGCAACTTCTTGTTCAATTACGGTTTTTAGCCAATCTTGTGCATCCAATACGTGTGTTTGTGTCATTGGATGAACATTTTGGTCATTTTTGTCCTCCCTACACTTAATCTTGTTCAATTAGGGTTTTTAGCCCATCTTGAGCATCCAATAGGTGTGTTTGTGTTATTGGATGAACCATAGGTCATTTTCTGCCTCCCTACGATTATTCTTGTCCAATTAGGGTTTTTAACCAATCTTGTGCATCCAATAGGTGCGTTGGTGTCATTGGATGAACATTAAGGTCATTTTCAACCTCCCTACACATAATTTTGTCCAATTAGGGTTTTTAACCAATCTTTTGCACCCAATAGGTGTGTTTGTGTCATTGGATGAACATTTAGGTCATTTTGGTCCTCCCAAGTCTTAATCTTGTCCAATTACGGTGTTTAACCAATCTTATGTATCCAATAGGTGTGTTTGTGTCATTGGATGAACATTTAGGTCGTTTTCGTCCTCCCTACTCTTAATCTTGTCCAATTAGGGTTTTTAACCCATCTTGAGCATCCAGTAGGTGTGTTTGTGTCATTGGATGATATTTTAGGTCATTTTCGTCCTCCCTAGCGTTATTCTTGTCCAATTAGGGTTTTTAACCAATCTTGTGCATCCAATAGGTGTGTTTGTGTTATTGGATCAACATTTAGGTCATTTTCATCCTCCCTACGATTATTCTTGTCTAATTAGGGTTTTTAACCAACCTTGTGCATCCAATAGGTCTGTTTGTGTCATTGGATGAACATTTAGGTCATTTTCGTCCTCCCAAGTCTTAATCTTGTCCAATTACGGTGTTTAACCAATCTTCTGCATCCAATAGGTGTGTTTGTGTTAGTGGATGACCAATTGGGTGATTATCATCCTCCCTACGATTATTCTTGTCCAATTAGGGTTTTTGACAAATCTTGTGCATCCAATAGCTGTGTTGGTGTCATTGGATTAACATTTAGGTCATTTTCCTCATCCCTACACTTAATCTTGTCCAATTAGGGTTTTTAACCAATCTTGTGCATCCAATAGGTGTGTTTGTCTCATTGGATGAACATTTATGTAATTTTCGTCCTCCCTACACATAATATTGTCCAATTAGGGTTTTTAACAAATCTTGTGCATCCAATAGGTGTGATTGTGTCATTGGATTAACATTTAGGTTATTTTCGTCCTCCCTACACTTAATCTTGTCCAATTAGGGTTTTTAACCAATCTTGTGCATCCAATAGGTGTGTTTATGTCATTGATTGAACATTTAGGACATTTTTGTCCTCCCCATACTTAATATTGTCCAATTAGGGTTTGTAACTAATCTTTTGCATCCAATAGGTGTGTTTGTGTCATTGGATGACTATTTAGGTCATTTTCGTCCTCCCGACAATTATTCTTGTCCAATTAGGGTTTTTAACCAACCTTGTGCGTCCAATAGGTGTATCTGTGTCATTGGATGAACATTTAGGTCATTTTCGTCTTCCCAAGTCTTAATGTTGTCCAATTTGTGTTTTTAACCAATCTTGTGCATCCATAAGGTGTGTTTGTGTCATTGGATTAAAATTTAGGTCATTTTCGTCCTCCCTAGTCAAATTCTTGTTCAATTAGGGTTTTTAACCAATCTTTTGCATCCAATAGGTGTGTTTGTGTCATTGGATGAACATTAAGGTCATTTTCGACCTCCCTATACTTAATTTTGTCCAATTAGGGTATTTAACCAATCTTTTGCACCCAGTAGGTGTGTTTGTGTCATTGGATGAACATTTAGGTCATTTTCGTCCTCCCAAGTCTTAATCTTGTCCAATTACGGTGTTTAACCTATCTTGTGTATCCAATAGGATCGGTGTGTGTCATTGGATGAACATTTAGGTCATTTTCGTCCTCCCTAAACTTAATCTTGTCCAATTATGGTTTTTAACCCATCTTGTGCATCCAATAGGTGTGTTTGTGTTAGTGGATGAACATTTGGGTCATTATCATCCTCCTTACGATTATTCTTCTCCAATTAGGGTTTTTGACCAATCTTGTGCATCCAATAGGTTTGTTGGTGTCATTGGATTAACATTTAGGTCATTTTCCTCATCCCTACACTTAATCTTGTCCAATAGGTGTGTTTGTGTCATTGGATGGACATTTAGGTCATTTTCGACCTCCCTACACTTAATCTTGTCCAATTAGGGTTTTTAACAAGTCTTTTGCATCCAATAGGTGTGATTCTGTCATTGGATTAACATTTAGGTTATTTTCGTCCTCCATACACTTAATCTTGTCCAATTAGCGTTTTTAACCAATCTTGTGCATCCAATAGGTGTGTTTGTGTCATTGGATGAACATTTAGGTCATTATCGTCCTCCCAAGTCTTAATGTTGTTCAATTAGGGTTTTTAACTAATCTTGTGCATCCAATAGGTGTGTTTGTCTCATTGGATGAATATTTATGTCATTTTTGTCCTTCCTACACATAATCTTGTCCAATTAGGATTTTTAACCCATCTAGTGCATCCAATAGGTATGTTTGTGTCATTGGATGAACATTTAGTTCATTTTCGTCCTCCCTACACTTAATCTTGTCCAATTAGGGATTCTAACCCATCTTGGGCATCCAATAGGTGTGTTAGTGTTATTGGATGAACATTTAGGTCATTTTCGTCCTCCCTACGATTTTTCTAGTCCAATTAGGGTTTTGAACCAATCTTGTGCATCCAATAGGTGTGTTTGTGTGATTCGATGAACATTTAGGTCTTAATCTTGTCCAATTTGGGTTTTTAACCAATCTTGTGCATCCAATAGGTGTGTTTGTGTCATTGGATGAACATTTTTGTCATTTTTGTCATCCCATGTCTTTATCTTGTCCAATTAGGATTTTTAACCAATCTTGTGCATCCAATATGTGTGTTTGTGTCATTGGATTAATATTTAGGTCATTTTTGTCCTCCCTACACTTAATCTTACCCAATTGGGGTTTTTAACCACTCTTGAGCATCCAATAGGTGTGTTTATGTTTTTGGATGAACCATAGGTTATTTTCTTTCTCCCTATGATTATTCTTGTCCAATTAGTGTTTTTAACCAATCTTGTGCATCCAATAGGTGTGTTTGTGGCATTGGATGAACATTTTGGTGATTTTCGTCTTCCCAAGTCTTAATCTTGTCCAATTTGGGGTTTTAACCATTGTTGTGCATCCATAAGGTCTGTTTGTGTCATTGGATTAAAATTTAGGTCATTTTTGTCCTCCCTAGGCAAATTCTTGTCCAATTAGGGTTTTTACCCAAACTTGTGCATCCAATAGGTGTGTTTGTGTTATTGGATGAACATTTTGGTCATTTTCATCCTCCATACGATTATTCTTGTCCAATTAGGGTTTTTAACCAACCTGGTGCATCCAATAGGTCTGTTTGTGTCATTGGATGAATATTTAGGTCATTTTCGTCTACCCAAGTCTTAATGTTGTCCAATTTGGGTTTTTAACCAATCTTGTGCATCCAATAGGTGTATTTGTGTCATTGGATGAACATTTAGGTCATTTTCGTCTTGCCAAGTCTTAATCTTGTTGAATTACGGTTTTTAACCTGTCTTGTGCATCCAATAGGTGTATTTGTGTCATTGGATGAACATTTAGGTCATTTTCGTCTTGCCAAGTCTTAATCTTATTGAATTACGGTTTTTAATCTGTCTTGTGCATCCAATAGGTGTTTTTGTGTCATTGGATGAACATTTAGGTCATTTTCGTCCTCCCTAAACTTAATCTTGTCCAATTAGGGTTTTTATCAAATCTTTTGATCCAATAGGTGTGTTTGTGTCATTGGATGAAGATTTAGGTCATTTTCGTCGTCACTACACTAAATCTTGTCCAATTAAGGTTTTTAACCAAAAATATGCATCCAATAGGTGTGTTTGTGTCATTGGATTAATATTTAGGTCATTTTCGTCTTCCCTACACTTAATCTTGTCCAATTAGGGTTTTTAACAAATCTTGTGTATCCAATAGGTGTGATTGTGTCATTGGATTAACATTTAGGTTATTTTCGTCCTCCCTACACTTAATCTTGTCCAATTAGGGTTTTTAACCAATCTTGTGCATCCAATAGGTGTGTTTGTGTCATTGGATGAACATTTAGGTCATTATGGTCCTCCCAAGTCTTAATGTTGTTCAATTAGGGTTTTTAACTAATCTTGTGCATCCAATAGGTGTGTTTGTCTCATTGGATGAATATTTATGTCATTTTTGTCCTTCCTACATATAATCTTGTCCAATAAAAAATTTTAACCCATCTCGTGCATCCAATAGGTGTGTTTGTGTCATTGGATGAACATTTAGTTCGTTTTTGTCCTCCCTACACTTAATCTTGTCCAATTAGGGATTCTAACCCATCTTGGGCATCCAATAGGTGTGTTAGTGTTATTGGATGAAGATTTAGGTCATTTTCGTCCTCCCTACGATTATTCTAGTCCAATTAAGGTTTTTAACCAATCTTGTGCATCAAATAGGTGTGTTTGTGTGATTGAATGAACATTTAGGTCATTTTCGTCTTCCCAAGTCTTAATGTTGTCCAATTTGGGTTTTTAACCAATCTTGTGCATCCAATAGGTGTGTTTGTGTCATTGGATGAAAATTTAGGTCATTTTCTTCCTCCCAAGTCTTAATCTTGTCCAATTAGGGTTTTTAACCCATCTTGTGCATCCAATAGGTGTGTTTGTGTTAGTGGATGAACATTTGGGTCATTATCATCCTCCCTACGATTATTCTTGTCCAATTAGGGTTTTTGACCAATCTTGTGCATCCAATAGGTGTGTTTGTGTTATTGGATGAACATTTAGGTCATTTTCATCGTCCCTACGATTATTCTTGTACAATTAGGGTTTTTAACCAAGCTGGTGCATCCAATAGGTCTATTTGAGTCATTGGATGAACATTTAGGTCATTTTCGTCTTCCCAAGTATAAATTTGTCCAATTAGGGTTTTTAACCAATCTTGTGTATCCAATAGATGTGTTTGTGTCATTAGATGAACATTTAGGCCATTTTCGTCCATCCAAGTCTTAATCTTGTTGAATTACGGTTTTTAACCTATCTTGTGCATCCAATAGGTGTTTTTGTGTCATTGGATGAACATTTAGGTCATTTTCGTCCTCCCTTCACTTAATCTTGTCCAATTTGGGTTTTTATCAAATCTTTTGCACGCAATAGGTGTGTTTGTGTCATCGGATGAAAATTTAGGTCATCTTCGTCCTCACTAGGCCTTTTCTTGTGCAATTTAGGTTTTTAACCAATCTTGTGCATCCAATAGGTGTGTTTGTGTCGTTGGAAGAACATTAGGTCATTTTCGACCTCCCTACACTAAAACTTGTCCAATTAGGGTTTTTATCCAAAATTATGCATCTAATAGGTGTGTTTGTGTCATTGGATTAACTTTTAGGTCATTTTCGTCTTCCGTACACTTAATCTTGTCCAATTAGGGTTTTTAACCAATCTTGTGCATCCAATAGATCATTTTCGTCATCCCAAGTCTTGTTCTTGTCGAATTAAGGTTTTTAACCTATCTTGTGCACTCAATAGGTGTTTTTGTATCATTGGATGAACATTTTGGTCATTTTGGTCCTCCCTACACTTAATCTTGTCCAATTAGGTTTTCTAACAAATCTTTTGCATCCAATAGGTGTGTTTGTGTCATTGGATGAACATTTAGGTCATTTTTTTTCCTCCCTACACTTAATGTTGTCCAATTACGATTTTTAACAAATCTTTTGTATCCATTAGGTGTGTTTGTGTCATTGCATGAACATTTAGGTCATTTTCGTCCTCACTAGCCCTATTCTTGTTCAATTAGGGTTTTTAACCAATCTTGTGCCTCTAATAGGTGTGATTGTGTCGTTGGATGAACATTTAGGTCATTTTCGACCTCCCTACACTTAATCTTGTCCAATTAGGGTTTTTAACAAATCTTGTGCATCCAATAGGTGTGTTGGTGACATTGGATGAACATTTAGGTCATTTTCGTCCTCACAAGTCTTAATCTTGTCCAATTACGGTGTTTAACCAATCTTGTGTATCTAATAGGTGTGTTTGTGTCATTGGATCAACATTTAGGTTATTTTCGTCCCCCTTACACTTAATCTTGTGTCATTGAATATTGGATGACCAATTGTTCATCCACTAACACAAACACACCTATTGGATGCACAAGATTGGTTAAACACCGTAATTGGACAAGATTAAGACTTGGGAGGACGAAAATGACCTAAATATTCGTCCAATGACACAAACAGACCTATTGGATGCACAAGGTTGGTTAAAAACCCTAATTAGACAAGAATAATCGTAGGGAGGATGAAAATGACCTAAATGTTGATCCAATAACACAAACACACCTATTGGATGCACAAGATTGGTTAAAAACCCTAATTGTTCACCCAATGACACAAACACACCTATTGGATGACCAAAAATGTTCATCCAATGACACAAACACACCTATTGTGCATTCAACATGTGTGATTGTGTCATTGGATGAACATTTAGGTCATTTTCGTCTTGCCAAGTCTTAATCTTGTTGAATTACGGTTTTGAACCTGTCTTGTGCATCCAATAGGTGTTTTTGTGTCATTGGGTGAACATTCAGGTCATTTTTGTCCTCCCTAGGCTTATTCATTTACAATTAGGCTTATTCATTTCCAATTAGGATTTGGATCAACATTTCGGTCATCTTCGTCTTCCCTACACTTAATCTTGTCCAATTAGGGTCTTTAACCCATCTTATGCTCCAATAGGTGTGTTTGTGTTAGTGGATGAACATTTGGGTCATTATCATCCTCCTTACGATTATTCTTGTCCAATTAGGGTTTTTGACCAATCTTGTGCATCCAATAGGTGTGTTTCTGTCATTGGATGAACGTTTAGGTCATGTTCGTCTTCCCAAGTCTTAATGTTGTCCAATTTGGGTTTTTAACCAATCTTGTGCATCCAATAGGTGTGTTTGTGTGATTGGATTAAAATTGAGGTCATTTTCTTCCTCCTTAGGCAAATTCTTGTCCAATTCGGGTTTTGAAACAATCTTGTGCATCCAATAGGTGTGTTTGTGTCATTGGATGAACATTAAGGTCATTTTCGACCTCCCTACACTTTATTTTGTCTAATTAGGGTATTTAACCAATCTTTTGCACCCAATAGGTGTGTTTGTGTCATTGGACGAACATTTAGGTCATTTTCGTCCTCCCAAGTCTTAATCTTGTCCAATTACGGTGTTTAACCAATCTTGTGTATCTAATAGGTGTGTCTGTGTCATTGGATCAACATTTAGGTCATTTTCGTCCCCCCTACATTTAATCTAGTCCAATTAGGGTTTTTAACCCATCTTGTGCATCCAATAGGTGCGTTTGTGTTAGTGGATGAACATTTGGGTCATTATCGTCCTCCCAAGTCTTAATGTTGCTCAATTAGGGTTTTTAACTAATCTTGTGCATCCAATAGGTGTGTTTGTCTCATTGGATGAATATTTATGTCATTTTTGTCCTTCCTACACATAATCTTGTCCAATTAGGATTTTTAACCCATCTCGTGCATCCAATAGGTGTGTTTGTGTCATTGGATGAACATTTAGTTCATTTTCGTCCTCCCTACACTTAATCTTGTCCAATTAGGGATTCTAACCCATCTTGGGCATCCAATAGGTGTGTTAGTGTTATTGGATGAACATTCAGGTCATTTTCGTCCTCCCTACGATTATTCTAGTCCAATTAGGGTTTTGAACCAATCTTGTGCATCCAATAGGTGTGTTTGTGTGATTGGATGAACATTTAGGTCTTAATCTTGTCCAATTTGGGTTTTTAACCAATCTTGTGCATCCAATAGGTGTGTTTGTGTCATTGGATGAACATTTTTGTCATTTTTGTCATCCCATGTCTTAATCTTGTCCAATTAGGGTTTTTAACCAATCTTGTGCATCCAATACGTGTGTTTGTGCATCCAATACGTGTGTTTGTGCATCCATAGGTTATTTTCTTTCTCCCTATGATTATTCTTGTCCAATTAGGGTTTTTAACCAATCTTGTGCATCCAATAGGTGTGTTTGTGGCATTGGATGAACATTTTGGTGATTTTCGTCTTCACAAGTCTTAATCTTGTCCAATTGGATGAACATTTAGGTCATTATTGTCCTCCCTAGACTTATTCATTTCCAATTGGGATTTTAAACCTATCTTGTGCATCCAGTAAGTTTGTTTGTGTCATTAGATGAACATTTAGGTCCTTTTCGTCCTCCCTAAGCTTATTCATGACCAATTAGGGTTTCTAACCAATCTTGTGCATCCAATAGTTGTTTTTGTGTCATTGGATGAAATTTTAGGTCATATCCGTCCTACCTACGATTATTCTTGTCCAATTTTGGTTTTTAACCAATCTTGGGCCTCCAATAGGTGTGTTAGTGTCATTAGATGAACAATTAGGTCATTTTCATCCTACCTAATCTTATTCATGACCAGTTAGGGTTTTTAACCAATTATGTGCATCCAATAGTTGTTTTAGTGTCATTGGATGAACATTTAGGT
>JBBPBS010000185.1:2234548-2295395 GCA_037974835.1 Cicer judaicum
ATCTTGTGCATCCAGTAAGTTTGTTTGTGTCATTAGATGAACATTTAGGTCCTTTTCGTCCTCCCTAAGCTTATTCATGACCAATTAGGGTTTCTAACCAATCTTGTGCATCCAATAGTTGTTTTTGTGTCATTGGATGAAATTTTAGGTCATATCCGTCCTACCTACGATTATTCTTGTCCAATTTTGGTTTTTAACCAATCTTGGGCCTCCAATAGGTGTGTTAGTGTCATTAGATGAACAATTAGGTCATTTTCATCCTACCTAATCTTATTCATGACCAGTTAGGGTTTTTAACCAATTATGTGCATCCAATAGTTGTTTTAGTGTCATTGGATGAACATTTAGGTTATTTTCGTCCTCCCTACGATTATTCTTGTCCAATTAGGGTTTTTAACCAATCTTGTGCATCCAATAGGTGTGTTTGTGTTATTGGATGAACATTTAGGTCATTTTCGTCCTGCCTACGATTATTCTTATCTAATTAGGGTTTTTAACCAATCTTGTGCATCCAATATGTCTGTTTGTGTCATTAGATGAATATTTAGGTCATTTTCATCCTACCTAATCTTATTCATGACCAATTAGGGTTTTTAATCAATTATGTGCATCCAATAGTTGTTTTAGTGTCATTGGATGATCATTTAGGTCATTTTCGTCCTCCCTTGGCTTATTGTTGTCCAATTAGGATTTTTAACCATTCTTGTGCATCCAAAGGTGTGTTTGTGTCACGGGATTAACATTTAGGTCATTTTCGTCTTCCCTACACTTAATCTTGTCCAATTAGGGTTTTTAACCAATCTTGTGCATCCAATAGCTCATTTTCGTCCTCCCAAGTCTTAATCTTGTCGAATTAGGGTTTTTAACCTATCTTGTGAATCCAATATGTGTTTTTGTGTCATTGGATGAAGATTTAGGTTATTTTTGTCCTCCCTACACTTAATCTTGTCCAATTACAGTTTTTAACAAATCTTTTGCATCCAATAGGCGTGTTTGTGTCATTGCATCAACATTTAGGTCATTTTCGTCCTCACTAGGCCTATTCTTGTCCAATTAAGGTTTTTAACGATTATTGTGCATCCAATAGGTGTGTTTTGTCATTGGAATAACATTTAGGTCAGTTTCCTCCTCCCTACACTTATTTTTGTCCAATTAGGGTTTTTAACCAATCTTGTGCATTCAACATGTGTGATTGTGTCATTGGATGAACATTTAGGTCATTTCGTCCTCCCAAGTCTTAATCTTGTCCAATTAGGGTTTTTAACAAATCTTGTGCATCCAATAGTTGTTTTTGTGTCATTGGATGAACATTCAAATCATTTTTGTCCTCCCTAGGCTTATTCATTTCCAATTAGGCTTATTCATTTCCAATTAGGATTTGGATCAACATTTCGGTCATCTTGTCATTTTCTTCCTCCTTAGGCAAATTCTTGTCCAATTCGGGTTTTGAAACAATCTTGTGCATCCAATAGGTGTGTTTGTGTCATTGGATGAACATTAAGGTCATTTTCGACCTCCCTACACTTAATTTTGTCTAATTAGGGTATTTAACCAATCTTTTGCACCCAATAGGTGTGTTTGTGTCATTGGACGAACATTTAGGTCATTTTCGTCCTCCGTAGTCTTAATCTTGTCCAATTACGGTGTTTAACCAATCTTGTGTATCTAATAGGTGTGTCTGTGTCATTGGATCAACATTTAGGTCATTTTCGTCCCCCCTACACTTAATCTAGTCCAATTAGGGTTTTTAACCCATCTTGTGCATCCAATAGGTGTGTTTGTGTTAGTGGATGAACATTTGGGTCATTATCATCCTCCCAAGTCTTAATGTTGTTCAATTAGCGTTTTTAACCAATCTTGTGCATCCAATAGGTGTGTTTGCGTCATTGGATGAACATTTAGGTCATTATCGTCCTCCCAAGTCTTAATGTTGTTCAATTAGGGTTTTTAACTAATCTTGTGCATCCAATAGGTGTGTTTGTCTCATTGGATGAATATTTATGTCATTTTTGTCCTTCCTACACATAATCTTGTCCAATTAGGATTTTTAACCCATCTCGTGCATCCAATAGGTGTTTTTGTGTCATTGGATGAACATTTAGTTCATTTTCGTCCTCCCTACACTTAATCTTGTCCAATTAGGGATTCTAACCCATCTTGGGCATCCAATAGGTGTGTTAGTGTTATTGGATGAACATTTACGTCATTTTCGTCCTCCCTACGATTATTCTAGTCCAATTAGGGTTTTGAACCAATCTTGTGCATCCAATAGGTGTGTTTGTGTGATTGGATGAACATTTAGGTCTTAATCTTGTCCAATTTGGGTTTTTAACCAATCTTGTGCATCCAATAGGTGTGTTTGTGTCATTGGATGAACATTTTTGTCATTTTTGTCATCCCATGTCTTAATCTTGTTCAATTAGGGTTTTTAACCAATCTTGTGCATCCAATACGTGTGTTTGTGTCATTGGATTAATATTTAGGTCATTTTTGTCCTCCCTACACTTAATCTTACCCAATTGGGGTTTTTAACCACTCTTGAGCATCCAATAGGTGTGTTTGTGGCATTGGATGAACATTTTGGTGATTTTCGTCTTCCCAAGTCTTAATCTTGTCCAATTTGGGGTTTTAACCATTGTTGTGCATCCATAAGGTCTGTTTGTGTCATTGGATTAAAATTTAGGTCATTTTTGTCCTCCCTAGGCAAATTCTTGTCCAATTAGGGTTTTTACCCAATCTTGTGCATCCAATAGGTGTGTTTGTGTTATTGGATGAACATTTAGATCATTTTCATCCTCGATACGATTATTCTTGTCCAATTAGGGTTTTTAACCAACCTGGTGCATCCAATAGGTCTGTTTGTGTCATTGGATGAATATTTAGGTCATTTTCGTCTACCCAAGTCTTAATGTTGTCCAATTTGGGTTTTTAACCAATCTTGTGCATCCAATAGGTGTATTTGTGTCATTGGATGAACATTTAGGTCATTTTCGTCTTGCCAAGTCTTAATCTTGTTGAATTACGGTTTTTAACCTGTCTTGTGCATCCAATAGGTGTTTTTGTGTCATTGGATGAACATTTAGGTCATTTTCGTCCTCCCTAAACTTAATCTTGTCCAATTAGGGTTTTTATCAAATCTTTTGATCCAATAGGTGTGTTTGTGTCATTGGATGAAGATTTAGGTCATTTTCGTCGTCACTACACTAAATCTTGTCCAATTAAGGTTTTTAACCAAAATTATGCATCCAATAGGTGTGTTTGTGTCATTGGATTAATATTTAGGTCATTTTCGTCTTCCCTACACTTAATCTTGTCCAATTAGGGTTTTTAACAAATCTTGTGCATCCAATAGGTGTGATTGTGTCATTGGATTAACATTTAGGTTATTTTCGTCCTCCCTACACTTAATCTTGTCCAATTAGGGTTTTTAACCAATCTTGTGCATCCAATAGGTGTGTTTGTGTCATTGGATGAACATTTAGGTCATTATCGTCCTCCCAAGTCTTAATGTTGTTCAATTAGGGTTTTTAACTAATCTTGTGCATCCAATAGGTGTGTTTGTCTCATTGGATGAATATTTATGTCATTGTTGTCCTTCCTACATATAATCTTGTCCAATTAGGATTTTTAACCCATCTCGTGCATCCAATAGGTGTGTTTGTGTCATTGGATGAACATTTAGTTCGTTTTCGTCCTCGCTACACTTAATCTTGTCCAATTAGGGATTCTAACCCATCTTGGGCATCCAATAGGTGTGTTAGTGTTATTGGATGAAGATTTAGGTCATTTTCGTCCTCCCTACGATTATTCTAGTCCAATTAGGGTTTTTAACCAATCTTGTGCATCAAATAGGTGTGTTTGTGTGATTGAATGAACATTTAGGTCATTTTCGTCTTCCCAAGTCTTAATGTTGTCCAATTTTGGTTTATAACCAATCTTGTGCATCCAATAGGTGTGTTTGTATCATTGGATGAACAATTATGTCATTTTTGTCATCCCATGTCTTAATCTTGTCCAATTAGGGTTTTTAACCAATCTTGTGCATCCAATACGTGTGTTTGTGTGATTGGATGAACATTTAGGTCATTTTTGTCCTCCCTACGGTTAATCTTGTCCAATTAGGGTTTTTATCAAATCTTTTGCATCTAATAGGTGTGTTTGTGTCATCCAATAGGTTTTTAACCAATCTTGTGCACCCAATAGGTGTTTTTGTGTCGTTGGATTAAAATTTAGGTCATTATCGTCCTCCCTAGGCAAATTCTTGTTCAATTAGGGTTTTTAACCAATCTTGTGCATCCAATAGGTGTGTTTGTGTCATTGGATGAAAATTTAGGTCATTTTCGTCCTCCCAAGTCTTAATCTTGTCCAATTAGGGTTTTTAACCCATCTTGTGCATCCAATAGGTGTGTTTGTGTTAGTGGATGAACATTTGGGTCATTATCATCCTCCCTACGATTATTCTTGTCCAATTAGGGTTTTTGACCAATCTTGTGCATCCAATAGGTGTGTTTGTGTTATTGGATGAACATTTAGGTCATTTTCATCGTCCCTACGATTATTCTTGTACAATTAGGGTTTTTAACCAAGCTGGTGCATCCAAGAGGTCTATTTGAGTCATTGGATGAACATTTAGGTCATTTTCGTCTTCCCAAGTAAAAATTTGTCCAATTAGGGTTTTTAACCAATCTTGTGTATCCAATAGATGTGTTTGTGTCATTGGATGAACATTTAGGCCATTTTCGTCCATCCAAGTCTTAATCTTGTTGAATTACGGTTTTTAACCTATCTTGTGCATCCAATAGGTGTTTTTGTGTCATTGGATGAACATTTAGGTCATTTTCGTCCTCCCTTCACTTAATCTTGTCCAATTTGGGTTTTTATCAAATCTTTTGCACGCAATAGGTGTGTTTGTGTCATCGGATAAAAATTTAGGTCATCTTCGTCCTCACTAGGCCTTTTCTTGTGCAATTTAGGTTTTTAACCAATCTTGTGCATCCAATAGGTGTGTTTGTGTCGTTGGAAGAACATTAGGTCATTTTCGACCTCCCTACACTAAAACTTGTCCAATTAGGGTTTTTATCCAAAATTATGCATCTAATAGGTGTGTTTGTGTCATTGGATTAACTTTTAGGTCATTTTCGTGTTCCGTACACTTAATCTTGTCCAATTAGGGTTTTTAACCAATCTTGTGCATCCAATAGATCATTTTCGTCATCCCAAGTCTTGTTCTTGTCGAATTAAGGTTTTTAACCTATCTTGTGCACTCAATAGGTGTTTTTGTATCATTGGATGAACATTTTGGTCATTTTGGTCCTCCCTACACTTAATCTTGTCCAATTAGGTTTTCTAACAAATCTTTTGCATCCAATAGGTGTGTTTGTGTCATTGGATGAACATTTAGGTCATTTTTTTTCCTCCCTACACTTAATCTTGTCCAATTACGATTTTTAACAAATCTTTTGTATCCATTAGGTGTGTTTGTGTCATTGCATGAACATTTAGGTCATTTTCGTCCTCACTAGCCCTATTCTTGTTCAATTAGGGTTTTTAACCAATCTTGTGCCTCTAATAGGTGTGATTGTGTCGTTGGATGAACATTTAGGTCATTTTCGACCTCCCTACACTTAATCTTGTCCAATTAGGGTTTTTAACAAATCTTGTGCATCCAATAGGTGTGTTGGTGACATTGGATGAACATTTAGGTCATTTTCGTCCTCACAAGTCTTAATCTTGTCCAATTGGGATTTTAAACCCATCTTGTGCATCCAGTAAGTTTGTTTGTGTCATTAGATGAACATTTAGGTCCTTTTCGTCCTCCCTAAGCTTATTCATGACCAATTAGGGTTTCTAACCAATCTTGTGCATCCAATAGTTGTTTTTGTGTCATTGGATGAAATTTTAGGTCATATCCGTCCTACCTACGATTATTCTTGTCCAATTTTGGTTTTTAACCAATCTTGGGCCTCCAATAGGTGTGTTAGTGTCATTAGATGAACAATTAGGTCATTTTCATCCTACCTAATCTTATTCATGACCAGTTAGGGTTTTTAACCAATTATGTGCATCCAATAGTTGTTTTAGTGTCATTGGATGAACATTTAGGTCATTTTCGTCCTCCCTACGATTATTCTTGTCCAATTAGGGTTTTTAACCAATCTTGTGCATCCAATAGGTGTGTTTGTGTTATTGGATGAACATTTAGGTCATTTTCGTCCTGCCTACGATTATTCTTGTCTAATTAGGGTTTTTAACCAATCTTGTGCATCCAATATGTCTGTTTGTGTCATTAGATGAATATTTAGGTCATTTTCATCCTACCTAATCTTATTCATGACCAATTAGGGTTTTTAATCAATTATGTGCATCCAATAATTGTTTTAGTGTCATTGGATGATCATTTAGGTCATTTTCGTCCTCCCTTGGCTTATTGTTGTCCAATTAGGATTTTTAACCATTCTTGTGCATCCAAAGGTGTGTTTGTGTCATGGGATTAACATTTAGGTCATTTTCGTCTTCCCTACACTTAATCTTGTCCAATTAGGGTTTTTAACCAATCTTGTGCATCCAATAGCTCATTTTCGTCCTCCCAAGTCTTAATCTTGTCGAATTAGGGTTTTTAACCTATCTTGTGAATCCAATATGTGTTTTTGTGTCATTGGATGAAGATTTAGGTTATTTTTGTCCTCCCTACACTTAATCTTGTCCAATTACAGTTTTTAACAAATCTTTTGCATCCAATAGGCGTGTTTGTGTCATTGCATCAACATTTAGGTCATTTTCGTCCTCACTAGGCCTATTCTTGTCCAATTAAGGTTTTTAACGATTATTGTGCATCCAATAGGTGTGTTTTGTCATTGGATTAACATTTAGGTCAGTTTCCTCCTCCCTACACTTATTTTTGTCCAATTAGGGTTTTTAACCAATCTTGTGCATTCAACATGTGTGATTGTGTCATTGGATGAACATTTAGGTCATTTCGCCCTCCCAAGTCTTAATCTTGTCCAATTAGGGTTTTTAACAAATCTTGTGCATCCAATAGTTGTTTTTGTGTCATTGGATGAACATTCAGGTCATTTTTGTCCTCCCTAGGCTTATTCATTTCCAATTAGGATTTGGATCAACATTTCGGTCATCTTCGTCTTCCCTACACTTAATCTTGTCCAATTAGGGTCTTTAACCCATCTTGTGCTCCAATAGGTGTGTTTGTGTTAGTGGATGAACATTTGGGTCATTATCATCCTCCCTACGATTATTCTTGTCCAATTAGGGTTTTTGACCAATCTTGTGCATCCAATAGGTGTGTTTCTGTCATTGGATGAACGTTTAGGTCATGTTCGTCTTCCCAAGTCTTAATGTTGTCCAATTTGGGTTTTTAACCAATCTTGTGCATCCAATAGGTGTGTTTGTGTCATTGGATTAAAATTGAGGTCATTTTCTTCCTCCTTAGGCAAATTCTTGTCCAATTCGGGTTTTGAAACAATCTTGTGCATCCAATAGGTGTGTTTGTGTCATTGGATGAACATTAAGGTCATTTTCGACCTCCCTACACTTAATTTTGTCTAATTAGGGTATTTAACCAATCTTTTGCACCCAATAGGTGTGTTTGTGTCATTGGACGAACATTTAGGTCATTTTCGTCCTCCCAAGTCTTAATCTTGTCCAATTACGGTGTTTAACCAATCTTGTGTATCTAATAGGTGTGTCTGTGTCATTGGATCAACATTTAGGTCATTTTCGTCCCCCCTACACTTAATCTAGTCCAATTAGGGTTTTTAACCCATCTTGTGCATCCAATAGGTGTGTTTGTGTTAGTGGATGAACATTTGGGTCATTATCATCCTCCCAAGTCTTAATGTTGTTCAATTAGCGTTTTTAACCAATCTTGTGCATCCAATAGGTTTGTTTGCGTCATTGGATGAACATTTAGGTCATTATCGTCCTCCCAAGTCTTAATGTTGTTCAATTAGGGTTTTTAACTAATCTTGTGCATCCAATAGGTGTGTTTGTCTCATTGGATGAATATTTATGTCATTTTTGTCCTTCCTACACATAATCTTGTCCAATTAGGATTTTTAACCCATCTCGTGCATCCAATAGGTGTGTTTGTGTCATTGGATGAACATTTAGTTCATTTTCGTCCTCCCTACACTTAATCTTGTCCAATTAGGGATTCTAACCCATCTTGGGCATCCAATAGGTGTGTTAGTGTTATCGGATGAACATTTACGTCATTTTCGTCCTCCCTACGATTATTCTAGTCCAATTAGGGTTTTGAACCAATCTTGTGCATCCAATAGGTGTGTTTGTGTGATTGGATGAACATTTAGGTCTTAATCTTGTCCCATTTGGGTTTTTAACCAATCTTGTGCATCCAATAGGTGTGTTTGTGTCATTGGATGAACATTTTTGTCATTTTTGTCATCCCATGTCTTAATCTTGTCCAATTAGGGTTTTTAACCAATCTTGTGCATCCAATACGTGTGTTTGTGTCATTGGATTAATATTTAGGTCATTTTTGTCCTCCCTACACTTAAGCTTGTCCAATTAGGGTTTTTAACACATCTTGAGCATCCAATAGGTGTGTTTGTGTAATTGGATGAACCATTGGTCATTTTCGTCCTCCCTACGATTATTCTTGTCCAATTAGGGTTTTTAACCAAACTTGTGCATCCAATAGGTGTGTTTGTGTCATTGGATGAAAATTTTGGTCATTTTCGTCTTCCCAAGTCTTAATCTTGTCCAATTTGGGGTTTTAACCAATCTTTTGCATCCAATAGGTGTGTTTGTAATATTGGATAAAAATTTAGGTCATTTTTGTCCTCCCTAGGCAAATTCTTGTCCAATTAGGGTTTTTACCCAATCTTGTGCATCCAATAGGTGTGTTTGTGTTATTGGATGAACATTTAGGTCATTTTCATCCTCCATACGATTATTCTTGTCCAATTAGGGTTTTTAACCAACCTGGTGCATCCAATAGGTCTGTTTGTGTCATTGGATGAATATTTAGGTCATTTTCGTCTACCCAAGTCTTAATGTTGTCCAATTTGGGTTTTTAACCAATCTTGTGCATCCAATAGGTGTATTTGTGTCATTGGATGAACATTTAGGTCATTTTCGTCTTACCAAGTCTTAATCTTGTTGAATTACGGTTTTTAACCTGTCTTGTGCATCCAATAGGTGTTTTTGTGTCATTGGATGAACATTTAGGTCATTTTCGTCCTCCCTAAACTTAATCTTGTCCAATTAGGGTTTTTATCAAATCTTTTGATCCAATAGGTGTGTTTGTGTCATTGGATGAAGATTTAGGTCATTTTCGTCGTCACTACACTAAATCTTGTCCAATTAAGGTTTTTAACCAAAATTATGCATCCAATAGGTGTGTTTGTGTCATTGGATGAACATTTAGGTCATTATCGTCCTCCCAAGTCTTAATGTTGTTCAATTAGGGTTTTTAACTAATCTTGTGCATCCAATAGGTGTGTTTGTCTCATTGGATGAATATTTATGTCATTGTTGTCCTTCCTACATATAATCTTGTCCAATTAGGATTTTTAACCCATCTCGTGCATCCAATAGGTGTGTTTGTGTCATTGGATGAACATTTAGTTCGTTTTCGTCCTCCCTACACTTAATCTTGTCCAATTAGGGATTCTAACCCATCTTGGGCATCCAATAGGTGTGTTAGTGTTATTGGATGAAGATTTAGGTCATTTTCGTCCTCCCTACGATTATTCTAGTCCAATTAGGGTTTTTAACCAATCTTGTGCATCAAATAGGTGTGTTTGTGTGATTGAATGAACATTTAGGTCATTTTCGTCTTCCCAAGTCTTAATGTTGTCCAATTTGGGTTTATAACCAATCTTGTGCATCCAATAGGTGTGTTTGTGTCATTGAATGAACAATTATGTCATTTTTGTCATCCCATGTCTTAATCTTGTCCAATTAGGGTTTTTAACCAATCTTGTGCATCCAATACGTGTGTTTGTGTGATTGGATGAACATTTAGGTCATTTTTTTCCTCCCTACGCTTAATCTTCTCCAATTAGTGTTTTTATCAAATCTTTTGCATCCAATAGGTGTGTTTGTGTCATCCAATAGGTTTTTAACCAATCTTGTGCACCCAATAGGTGTTTTTGTGTCGTTGGAAGAACATTTAGGTCATTTTCGACTTCCCTACACTAAATCTTGTCCAATTAGGGTTTTTATCCAAAATTATGCATCCAATAGGTGTGTTTGTGTCGTTGGATTAAAATTTAGGTCATTATCGTCCTCCCTAGGCAAATTCTTGTTCAATTAGGGTTTTTAACCAATCTTGTGCATCCAATAGGTGTGTTTGTGTCATTGGATGAAAATTTAGGTCATTTTCGTCCTCCCAAGTCTTAATCTTGTCCAATTAGGGTTTTTAACCCATCTTGTGCATCCAATAGGTGTGTTTGTGTTAGTGGATGAACATTTGGGTCATTATCATCCTCCCTACGATTATTCTTGTCCAATTAGGGTTTTTGACCAATCTTGTGCATCCAATAGGTGTGTTTGTGTTATTGGATGAACATTTAGGTCATTTTCATCGTCCCTACGATTATTCTTGTACAATTAGGGTTTTTAACCAAGCTGGTGCATCCAATAGGTGTGTTTGTGTCATTGGATGAAAATTTAGGTCATTTTCGTCCTCCCAAGTCTTAATCTTGTCCAATTAGGGTTTTTAACCCATCTTGTGCATCCAATAGGTGTGTTTGTGTTAGTGGATGAACATTTGGGTCATTATCATCCTCCCTACGATTATTCTTGTCCAATTAGGGTTTTTAACCAATCTTGTGTATCCAATAGATGTGTTTGTGTCATTGGATGAACATTTAGGCCATTTTCGTCCTTCCAAGTCTTAATCTTGTTGAATTACGGTTTTTAACCTATCTTGTGCATCCAATAGGTGTTTTTGTGTCATTGGATGAACATTTAGGTCATTTTCGTCCTCCCTTCACTTAATCTTGTCCAATTTGGGTTTTTATCAAATCTTTTGCACGCAATAGGTGTGTTTGTGTCATTGGATGAAAATTTAGGTCATCTTCGTCCTCACTAGGCCTTTTCTTGTGCAATTTAGGTTTTTAACCAATCTTGTGCATCCAATAGGTGTGTTTGTGTCGTTGGAAGAACATTAGGTCATTTTCGACCTCCCTACACTAAAACTTGTCCAATTAGGGTTTTTATCCAAAATTATGCATCTAATAGGTGTGTTTGTGTCATTGGATTAACTTTTAGGTCATTTTCGTCTTCCGTACACTTAATCTTGTCCAATTAGGGTATTTAACCAATCTTGTGCATCCAATAGATCATTTTCGTCATCCCAAGTCTTGTTCTTGTCGAATTAAGGTTTTTAAGCTATCTTGTGCACTCAATAGGTGTTTTTGTATCATTGGATGAACATTTTGGTCATTTTGGTCCTCCCTACACTTAATCTTGTCCAATTAGGTTTTCTAACAAATCTTTTGCATCCAATAGGTGTGTTTGGGTCATTATGGTCCTCCCTACACTTAATCTTGTCCAATTAGATTTTCTAACAAATCTTTTGCATCCAATAGGTGTGTTTGTGTCATTGGATGAACATTTAGGTCATTTTTTTTCCTCCCTACACTTAATCTTGTCCAATTACGATTTTTAACAAATCTTTTGTATCCATTAGGTGTGTTTGTGTCATTGCAAGAACATTTAGGTCATTTTCGTCCTCACTAGCCCTATTCTTGTTCAATTAGGGTTTTTAACCAATCTTGTGCCTCTAATAGGTGTGATTGTGTCGTTGGATGAACATTTAGGTCATTTTCGACCTCCCTACACTTAATCTTGTCCAATTAGGGTTTTTAACAAATCTTGTGCATCCAATAGGTGTGTTGGTGACATTGGATGAACATTTAGGTCATTTTCGTCCTCACAAGTCTTAATCTTGTCCAATTACGGTGTTTAACCAATCTTGTGTATCTAATAGGTGTGTCTGTGTCATTGGATCAACATTTAGGTTATTTTCGTCCCCCCTACACTTAATCTAGTCCAATTAGGGTTTTTAACCCATCTTGTGCATCCAATAGGTGTGTTTGTGTTAGTGGATGAACATTTGGGTCATTATCATCCTCCCTACGATTATTCTTGTCCAATTAGGGTTTTTGACCAATCTTGTGCATCCAATAGGTGTGTTTGTGTCATTGGATGAACATTTTGGTCATTTTCTTCCTCCCTACACTTAATCTTGTCCAATTAGGGTTTTTAACCCATCTTGTGCATCCAATAGGTGTTTTTGTGTTAGTGGATTAAAATTTAGGTCATTTTCGTCCTCCCTAGGAAAAATCTTGTCCAATTAGGGTTTTTAACCAATCTTGGGCATCCAATAGGTGTGTTTGTGTCATTGGATAAACATTTAGGTCGTTTTTGTCCTCCCTACACTTAATATTGTCCAATTAGGGTTTTTAACCAATCTTTTGCATCCAATAGGTGTGTTTCTGTCATTGGATGAACTTTTAGGTTATTTTCGTCCTCCCTAGGCTTATTCTTGTCCAATTAGGGTTTTGAACCAATCTTGTGCATCCAATAGGTGTGTTTGTGTCATTGGATGAAAATTTAAGTCATTTTTGTCCTACCTACACTTAATATTGTCCAATTAGGGTTTTTTACTAATCTTTTGCATCCAATAGGTGTGTATGTGTTATTCGATGAACATTTAGGTCATTTTCGTCCTCTCTAAGATTATTCTTGTCCAATTAGGGTTTTTAATAAACCTTGTGTATCCAATAGGTCTGTTTGTGTCATTGGATGAACATTTAGGTCATTTTCGTCTTCCCAAGTCTTAATGTTGTCCAATTTGGGTTTTTAACCAATCTTGTGCATCCAATAGGTGTGTTTGTATCATTGGATTCAAATTTAGGTCATTTTCGTCCTCCCTAAGCAAATTTTTGTTCAATTAGGGTTTTTAACCAATCTTGTGCATCCAATAGGTGTGTTTCTGTCATTAGATGAACATTTTGGTCATTTTCTTCTTCCCAAGTCTTAATATTGTCCAATTAGGGTTTTTAACCAATCTTTTGCATCCAATAGGTGTGTTTGTGTCATTCGATGAACATTTAGCTCATTTTCGTCGTCCCTACGATTATTCTTGTCCAATTAGGGTTTTTAACCAACCTTGTGTATCCAATAGGTCTGTTTGTGTCATTGGATGAACATTTAGGTCATTTTCGTCTTCCCAACTCTTAGGGTTTTTAACCATTCTTGTGCATCTATTAGGTGTGTTTGTGTAATTGGATATAATTTAGGTCATTTTCGTCCTCCCTAAGAAAATTCTTGTTCAATTACGGTTTTTAATCAATCTTTTGCATCCAATAGGTGTGTTTGAGTCATTGGATGAACATTATGGTCATTTTCGACCTCCCTGCATTTAATTGTGTACAATTAGCGTATTTAACCAATCTTGTGCATCCAATAGGTGTGTTTGTGTTATTGGATGAACATTTAGGTCATATTCGTCCTCCCTACGATTATTCTTGTCCAATTAGGATTTTTAAACAATCTTGTGCATCCAATGGGTGTGTTTGTGTCATTGGATGATCATTTAGGTCATTTTCTTCTTCCCAAGTGTTAATGTTGTCCAATTTGGGTTTTTAACCAATCATGTGTGTCCAATAGGTGTGTTTGTGTCATTGGATTAAAATTGAGGTCATTTTCGTCCTCCCTAGGCAACTTCTTGTTCAATTAGGGTTTTTAACCAATCTTGTGCTTCCAATACGTGTGTTTGTGTCATTGGATGAGCATTTAGGTCATTTTTGTCCTCCCTACACTTAAGCTTGTCCAATTAGGGTTTTTAACACATCTTGAGTATCCAATAGGTGTGTTTGTGTTATTGGATGAACCATTGGTCATTTTCGTCCTCCCTACGATTATTCTTGTCCAATTAGGGTTTTTAACCAATCTTGTGCATCCAATAGGTGTGTTTGTGTCATTGGATGAACATTTTTGGTCATTTTCGTCTTCCCAAGTCTTAATCTTGTCGAATTTGGGGTTTTAACCAATCTTGTGCATCCAATAGGTGTGTTTTTTGTCCTCCCTAGGCAAATTCTTATCCAATAACGGTTTTTAACCATTCTTGTGCTTCCAATAGGTGTTTTTGTTTCATTGGATGAACATTTAGGTCATTCTTGTCCTCCCTACAATTAATCTTGTCCAATTAGGGTTTTAAACCCATCTTGAACATCCAATAGGTGTGTTTGAGTTATTGGATGAACATTTAGGTCATCTTTGTCCTCCCTACGATTATTATTGTCCAATTAGGGTTTTTAACCAATCTTGTGCATCCAATAGGTGTGTTTGTGTCATTGGATGAAAATTTAGGTCATTTTTGTCCTCCCTACACTTAATCTTGTCCAATTAGGGTTTTTAACAAATCTTGTGCATCCAATAGGTGTGATTGTGTCATTGGATTAACATTACGGTCATTTTCGTCCTCCTTACACTTAAGCTTGTCCAATTAGGGTTTTTAACCAGTCTTGTGCATCGAATAGGTTTGTTTGTGTCATTGGATGAACATTTATGTAGTTTTCGTCCTCCCAAGTCTGAATCTTGTCCAATTAGGGTTTTTAACCAATCTTGTGCATCCAATAGGTGTGTTTGTGTCATTGGATAAACATTTAGTTCATTTTCATCCTCCCTACACTTAATCTTGTCCAATTAGTGTTTTTAACCCATCTTGTGCATCCAATAGGTGTATTTGTGTTATTGGATGAACATTTAGGTCATTTTCGTCCTCCCTACGATTATTCTTGTCCAATTAGGATTTTTAAACAATCTTGTGCATCCAATGGGTGTGTTTGTGTCATTGGATGATCATTTAGGTCATTTTCTTCTTCCCAAGTGTTAATGTTGTCCAATTTGGGTTTTTAACCAATCTTGTGTGTCCAATAGGTGTGTTTGTGTCATTGGATTAAAATTGAGGTCATTTTCGTCCTCCCTAGGCAACTTCTTGTTCAATTAGGGTTTTTAAACAATCTTGTGCATCCAATACGTGTGTTTGTGTCATTGGATGAACATTTAGGTCATTTTTGTCCTCCCTACACTTAAGCTTGTCCAATTAGGGTTTTTAACCCATCTTGAGCATCCAATAGTTGTGTTTCTGTTATTGGGGGAACCATAGGTCATTTTCGTCCTCCCTACGATTATTCTTGTCCAATTAGGGTTTTTAACCATTCTTGTTCCTCCAATAGGTGTGTTTGTGTTATTTCATTAAAATTTAAGTGATTTTTGTCCTCCCTAGGCAAATTCTTATCCAATTACCGTTTTTAACCAATCTTGTGCATCCAATAGGTGTGTTTGTGTCATTAGATGAACATTTAGGTCATTTTTATCCTCCCTACAACTAATCTTGTGCAATTAGGGTTTTTAACCCATCTTGAACGTCCACTAGGTGTGTTTGAGTTATTGGATGACCATTTAGGCCATCTTCTTCCTCCCTACGATTATTCTTGTCCAATTATGGTTTTAAACCAATCTTGTGCATCCAATAGGTGTGTTTGTGTCATTGGACGAACATTTTGGTCATTTTCTTCTTCCCAAGTCTTAATATTGTCCACTTAGGGTTTTTAACCAATCTTTTGCATCCAATAGGTGTGTTTGTGTCATTCGATCAACATTTAGGTCATTTTCGTCGTCCCTACGATTATTCATGTCCAATTAGGGTTTTTAACCAACCTTGTGTATCCAATAGGTCAGTTTGTGTCATTGGATGAACATTTAGGTCATCTTCCTCTTCCCAAGTCTTAATTTTTTCCAATTTCGGTTTTTTACCATTCTTGAGCATCTAATAGGTGTGTTTGTGTAATTGGATAAAATTTAGGTCATTTTCGTCCTCCCTAAGAAAATTCTTGTTCGATTAGGGTTTTTAACCAATCTTTTGCATCCAATAGGTGTGTTTGTGTCATTGGATGAACATTAAGGTCATTTTCGACCTCCCTGCATTTAATTGTGTACAATTAGGGTATTTAACCAATCTTTTGCACCCAATAGGTGTGTTTGTGGCATTGGGTGAACATTTAGGTCATTTTCGTCCTCACAAGTCTTCATCTTGTCCAATTACGGTGTTTAACCAATCTTGTGTATCCAATAGGTGTGACTGTGTCATTGGATGAACATTTAGATCATTTTCGTCCTCCCTAAACTTAATCTTGTTCAATCAGGGTTTTTAACCCATCTTGTGCATCCAATAGGTGTGTTTCTGTTAGTGGATGAACATTTGGGTCACTATCATCCTCCCTACGATTATTCTTGTCCAATTAGGGTTTTTGACCAATCTTGTGCATCCAATAGGTGTGTTTATGTCATTGGATGAACATTTAGGTCATTTTCGTCTTCCCAAGTCTTAATGTTGTCCAATTTGGATTTTTAACCAATCTTGTGCGTCCAATAGGTGTGCTTGTGTCATTGGATTAAAATTGAGGTCATTTTCGTCCTCCCTAGGAAAATTCTTGTTCAATTAGGGTTTTTAACCATTCTTGAGCATCCAATACGTGTGTTTGTGTCATTTGATGAACATTTAGGTCATTTTGGTCCTCCGTACACTTTATCTTGTCCAATTAGGGTTTTTAACCCATCTTGAGCATCCAATAGGTGTGTTTGTGTTATTGGATGAACCATAGGTCATTTTCGTCCTCCCTACGATTATTCTTGTCCAATTAGGGTTTTTAACCAATCTTGTGCATCCAATAGGTGTTTTTGTGTCATTGGATGAACATTTTTGGTCATTTTCGTCTTCCCAAGTCTTAATCTTGTCGAATTTGGGGTTTTAACCAATCTTGTGGATCCAATAGGTGTGTTTGTGTTATTTGAGTAAAATTTAAGTGTTTTTTGTCCTCCCTAGGCAAATTCTTATCCAATACGTGTGTTTGTTTCATTTGATGAACATTTAGGTCATTCTTGTCCTCCCTACAATTAATCTTGTCCATATAGGGTTTTAAACCCATCTTGAACATCCAATAGGTGTGTTTGAGTTATTGGATGAACATTTAGGTCATCTTTGTCCTCCCTACGATTATTATTGTCCAATTAGGGTTTTTAATCAATCTTGTGCATCCAATAGGTGTGTTTGTGTCATTGGATGAACATTTTGGTCATTTTATTCTTCCCAAGTCTTAATATTGTCCAATTAGGGTTTTTAACCAATCTTTTGCATCCAATAGGTGTGTTTGGGTCATTGGATGAACGTTTAGGTCATTTTCTTCCTCCCTAGGCTTATTCTTGTCCAATTAGGGTTTTGAAACAATATCTTGTGCATCCAATAAATGTTTGTGTCATTGGATGAAAATTTAGGTCATTTTTGTCCTCCCTACACTTAATCTTGTCCAATTAGGGTTTTTAACAAATCTTGTGCATCCGATAGGTGTGATTGTGTCATTGGATTAACATTACAGTCATTTTCGTCCTCCTTACACTTAAGCTTGTCCAATTAGGGTTTTTAACCAATCTTGTGCATCGAATAGGTTTGTTTGTGTCATTGGATGAACATTTAGGTAGTTTTCGTCCTCCCAAGTCTGAATCTTGTCCAAATAGGGTTTTTAACCAATCTTGTGCATCCAATAGGTGTGTTTGTGTCATTGGATGAACATTTAATTCATTTTCATCCTCCCTACACTTAATCTTGTCCAATTAGTGTTTTTAACCCATCTTGTGCATCCAATAGGTGTGTTTGTGTTATTGGATGATCATTTAGGTCATTTTCGTCCTCCCTACGATTATTCTTGTCCAATTAGGATTTTTAAACAATCTTGCGCATCCAATGGGTGTGTTTGTGTCATTCGATGATCATTTAGGTCAAATAGGTGTGTTTGTGTCATTGGATTAAAATTGAGGTCATTTTCGTCCTCCCTAGGCAACTTCTTGTTCAATTAGGGTTTTTAACCAATCTTGTGCATCCAATACGTGTGTTTGTGTCATTGGATAAACATTTAGGTCATTTTTGTCCTCGCTACACTTAAGCTTGTCCAATTAGGGTTTTTAACACATCTTGAGCATCCAATAGGTGTGTTTGTGTAATTGGATGAACCATTGGTCATTTTCGTCCTCCCTACGATTATTCTTGTCCAATTAGGGTTTTTAACCAAACTTGTGCATCCAATAGGTGTGTTTGTGTCATTGGATGAAAATTTTGGTCATTTTCGTCTTCCCAAGTCTTAATCTTGTCCAATTTGGGGTTTTAACCAATCATTTGCATCCAATAGGTGTGTTTGTAATATTGGATAAAAATATAGGTCATTTTTGTCCTCCCTAGGCAAATTCTTGTCCAATTAGGGTTGTTAACCAATCTTGTGCATCCAATAGGTGTGTTTGTGTCATTGGATGAACTTTAAGGACATTTTTGATCTCCCTACAATTAATCTTGTCCAATTAGGGTTTTTAACCCATCTAGAACATCCAATAGGTGTGTTTGAGTTATTGGATGAACATTTAGGTCATCTTCGTCCTCCATACGATTATTCTTGTCCAATTAGGGTTTTTAACCTTTCTTGTGCATCCAAAAGGTGTGTTTGTGTCATTGGATGAACATTTTGGTCATTTTCGTCTTCCCAAGTCTTAATGTTGTCGAATTTGGGTTTTTAACCAATCTTGTGTCATTGGATAAATATTAAGGTCATTTTCGACCTCCCTACACTTAATTTTGTCCAATTAGGGTATTTAACCAATCTTTTGCACCCAATAGGTGTGTTTGTGTCATTGGATGAACATTTAGGTCATTTTCGTCCTCCCAAGTCTTAATCTTGTCCAATTACAATGTTTAACCAATCTTATGTATCCAATAGGTGTGTTTGTGTCATTGGATGAACATTTAGGTCGTTTTCGTCCGCCCTACTCTTAATCTTGTCCAATTAGGGTTTCTAACCCATCTTGAGCATTTAGTAGGTGTGTTTGTGTCATTGGACTCCCTAGGCTTATTCTTGTCCAATTAGGGTTTTGAACCAATCTTCTGCATCCAATAGGTGTGTTTGTGTCATTGAACGAACATTTCGGTCATTTTTGTCCTCCCTACACTTAATATTGTCCAATTAGGATTTTTAACTAATCTTTTGCATCCAGTAGGTGTGTTTGTGTCATTGGATGAACATTTAGGTCCTTTTCGTCCTCCCTACTCTTAATCTTGTCCAATTAGGGTTTTTAACCCATCTTGAGCATCCAGTAGGTGTGTTTGTGTCATTGGATGAACTTTTAGGTCATTTTCGTCCTCCCTAGGCTTATTCTTGTCCAATTAGGGTTTTGAACCAATCTTCTGCATCCAATAGGTGTGTTTGTGTCATTGAACGAACATTTAGGTCATTTATGTCCTCCCTACACTTAATATTGTCCAATTAGGATTATTCTTGTTCAATTAGGGTTTTTGACAAATGTTGTGCATCCAATAGGTGTGTTTGTGTCATTGGATGAACATTTAGGTCATTTTCATCCTCCATACACTTAATCTTGTCCAATTAGGGTTTTTAACCCATCTTGTGCATCCATTAGGTGTGTTTGTGTTAGTGGATGAACATTTGGGTCATTATCATCCTCCCTACGATTATTCTTGTCGAATTAGGGTTTTTGACCAATCTTGGGCATCCAATAGGTGTGTTTGTGTCAGTGGATAATAATTTAGGTCATTTTTGTCCTGCCTACACTTAATATTGTCCAATTAATGGTTTTAACTAATCTTTTGCATCCATTAGGCGTGTTTGTGTCGTTGGATGAACATTTAGGATTTTTAACCAATCTTGTGCATCCAATAGGTCTGTCTATGTCATTGGATGATCATTTAGGTCATTTTCGTCTTCCCAAGTCTTAACGTTGTCCTATTTGGGTTGTGAACCAATCTTCTGCATCCAATGGGTGTGTTTGTGTCACTGGATTAAAATTTAGGTCATTTTGGTCCTATCCAAACAAATTCTTGTTCAATTAGGGTTTTTAACCAATCTTGTGCATCCAATATGTGTGTATGTGTCATTGGATGAACATTAAGGTCATTTTCGACCTCCCTACACTTAATTTTGTCCAATTAGGGTATTTAACCAATCGTTTGCACCCAATAGGTGTGTTTCTGTCATTGGATGAACATTTAGGTCATTTTCGTCTTCCCTAGTCTTAATCTTATCCAATTACGGTGTTTAACCAATCTTGTATATCCAATAGGTGTGTTTGTATCATTGGATGAACATTTAGGTCATTTTCGTCCTCCCTACTCTTAATCTTGTCCAATAAGGGTTTTTAACCCATCTTTAGCATCCAGTAGCTGTGTTTGTCGCATAGGATGAACTTTTAGGTCATTTTCGTCCTCCCTAGGCATATTCTTGTCCAATTAGGGTTTTGAACCAATCTTGTGCATCCAATAGGTGTGTTTGTGTCATTGAATGAACATTTAGGTCATTTTGGTCCTCCCTACACTTAATATTGTCCAATTAGTGTTTTTAACTAATCTTTTGCATCCAATAGGTGTGTTTGTGTCATTGGATGACTATTTAGGTCATTTTCGTCCTCCCTACAATTATTCTTGTCCAATTAGGGTTTTTAACCAACCTTGTGCATCCAATAGTTCTGTCTGTGACATAGGATGAACATTTAGGTCATTTTTGTCTTCCAAAGTCTTAACATTGTCCAATTTGGGTTTTTAACCAATCTTCTGCATCCAATAGGTGTGTTTGTGTCATTGGATTCAAATTTAGGTCATTTTCGTCCTCCCTAGGCAAATTCTGGTTCAATTAGGGTATTTAACCAATCTTGTGCATCCAATAGGTGTGTTTGTGTCATTGGATGAACATTAAGGTCATTTTCGACCTCCATACATTTAATTTTGTCCAATTAGGGTATTTAACCAATCTTTTGCACCCAATAGGTGTGTTTGTGTCATTGGACGAACATTTAGGTTATTTTCGTCCTCCCAAGTCTTAATCTTGTCCAATTACGGTGTTTAACCAATCTTGTGTATCCAATAGGTGTGTCTGTGTCATTAGATCAACATTTAGGTCATTTTCGTCTTCCCTACACTTACTCTTGTCCAATTAGGGTTTTTAACCCATCTTGTGCATCCAATAGGTGTGTTTGTGTCAGTGGATGAACATTTGGGTCATTATCATCCTCCCTACGATTATTCTTGTCCAATTAGGGTTTTTGACGAATCTTGTGCATCCAATAGGTATGTTTGTGTTATTAGATGAACGTTTAGGTCATTTTCGTCTTCCCAAGTCTAAATGTTGTCCAATTTGGGTTTTTAACCAATCTTGTGCATCCAATAGGTGTGTTTGTGTCATTGGATTAAAATTGAGGTCATTTTCGTCCTCCCTAGGCAAATTCTTGTCCAATTCGTGTTTTGAAACAATCTTGTGCATCCAATAGCTGTGTTTGTTCATTGGATGAACATTTAGGTCATTTTCGTCCACCCTACGATTATTCTTGTCCAATTAGGGTTTTTAACCAATCTTTTGCATCCTATAGGTGTGTTTGTGTCATTGGGTGAACATTTAGGTCATTTTCGTCTTCCCAAGTCTTAATTTTGTCCAATTTGGATTTTTAACCAATCTTGTGCGTCCAATAGGTGTGTTTGTGTCATTGGATTAAAATTTAAGTCATTTTCGTCCTCTCTAGGCAAATTCTTGTTCAATTAGGGTTTTTAACCAATCTTGTGCATCCAATACGTGTGTTTGTGTCATTTGATGAACATTAAGGTCATTTTCGACCTCCCTACAATTACTTTTGTCCAATTAGGGTATTTAACCAATCTTTTGCACCCAATAGGTGTGTTTGTGTCATTGGATGAACATTTAGGTCATTTTCGTCCTCTCAAGTCTTAATCTTGTCCAATTACGGTGTTTTACCAATCTTGTGTATCCAATAGGTGTGTCTGTGTCATTGGATCAACATTTCGGTCATCTTCGTCTTCCCAACACTTAATCTTGTCCAATTAGGGTTTGTAACCCATCTTGTGCATCCAATAGGTGTGTTTGTGTTAATGGATGAACATTTGGGTCATTATCGTCCTCCCCACGATTATTCTTGTCCAATTAGGGTTTTTGACCAATCTTGTGCATCCAATAGGTGTGTTTGTGTCATTCGATGAACGTTTAGGTCATGTTCGTCTTCCCAAGTCTTAATGTTGTCCAATTTAGGTTTTTAACCAATCTTGTGCATCCAATAGGTGTGTTTGTGTCATTTTATTAAAATTGCGGTCATTTTCGTCCTCCCTAGGCAAATTCTTTTCCAATTCAGATTTTGAAACAATCTTGTGCATCCAATAGCTGTGTTTGTGTCATTGGATGAACATTTAGGTCGTTTTCGTCCTCCCTATGATTATTCTTGTCCAATTAGGGTTTTTAACCAATCTTTTGCATCCAATAGGTGTGTTTGTGTCATTGGGTGAACATTTAGGTCATTTTCGTCTTCCCAAGTCTTAATGTCGTCCAATTTGGGTTTTTAACCAATCTTGTGTGTCCAATGGGTGTGTTTGTGTCATTGGATTAAAATTTAAGTCATTTTCGTCCTCCCTAAGCAAATTCTTGTTCAATTAGGGTTTTAAACCAATCTTGTGCATCCAATAGGTGTGTCTGTTTCATTGGATGAACATTAAGGTCATTTTCGACCTCCCTACACTTAATTTTGTCCGATTAGGGTATTTAACCAATCTTTTGCACCCAATAGGTGTGTTTGTGTCATTGGACGAACATTTAGGTCATTTTCGTCCTCCCAAGTCTTAATCTTGTCCAATTGCGGTGTTTAACCAATCTTGTGTATCCAATAGGTGTGTCTGTGTCATTGGATCAACATTTAGGTCATTTTCGTCCCCCCTACACTTAATCTAGTCCAATTAGGGTTTTTAACCCATCTTGTGTATCCATTAGGTGTGTTTGTGTTAGTGGATGAACATTTAGGTCATTTTCATCCTCGCTACACTTAATCTTGTCCAATTCGGGTTTTTAACCCATCTTGTGCATCCAATAGGTGTGTTTGTGTTAGTGGATTAAAATTTAGGTCATTTTCGTCCTCCCTAGGCAAAATCTTGTCCAATTAGGGTTTTTAACCAATCTTGTGCATCCAATAGGTGTGTTTGTGTCATTGGATAAACATTAAGGTCGTTTTTGTCCTCCCTACACTTAATATTGTCCAATTAGGGTTTTTAACCAATCTTTTGCATCCAATAGGTGTGTTTCTGTCATTGGATGAACTTTTAGGTCATTTTCGTCCTCCCTAGGCTTATTCTTGTCCAATTAGGGATTTGAACGAATCATGTGCATCCAATAGGTGTGTTTGTGTCGTTGGATGAAAATTTAAATCATTTTTGTCCTACCTACACTTAATATTGTCCAATTAGGGTTTTTTACTAATCTTTTGCATCCAATAGGTGTGTATGTGTCATTCGATGAACATTTAGGTCATTTTCGTCCTCCCTACGATTATTCTTGTCAAAGTAGGGTTTTTAACCAACCTTGTGTATCCAATAGGTCTGTTTGTGTCATTGGATGAACATTTAGTTCATTTTCATCCTCCCTACACTTAATCTTGTCCAATTAGTGTTTTTAACCCATCTTGTGCATCCAATAGGTGTGTTTCTGTTAGTGGATGAACATTTGGGTCACTATCATCCTCCCTACGATTATTCTTGTCCAATTAGGGTTTTTGACCAATCTTGTGCATCCAATAGGTGTGTTTGTGTCATTGGATGAACATTTAGGTCATTTTCGTCTTCCCAAGTCTTAATGTTGTCCAATTTGGATTTTTAACCAATCTTGTGCGTCCAATAAGTGTGTTTGTGTCATTGGACGAACATTTAGGTCATTTTGGTCCTCCGTACACTTTATCTTGTCCAATTAGGGTTTTTAGCCCATCTTGAGCATCCAATAGGTGTGTTTGTGTTAGTGGATGAACATTTGGGTCATTATCATCCTCCCTACGATTATTCTTGTCCAATTAGGGTTTTTGACAAATGTTGTGCATCCAATAGGTGTGTTTGTGTCATTCGATGAACATTTAGGTCATTTTCATCCTCCATACACTTAATCTTGTCCAATTAGGGTTTTTAACCCATCTTGTGCATCCATTAGGTGTGTTTGTGTAGATGGATGAACATTTGGGTCGTTATCATCCTCCCTACGATTATTCTTGTCGAATTAGGGTTTTTGCCCAATCTTGGGCATCCGATAGGTGTGTTTGTGTCAGTGGATAATAATTTAGGTCATTTTTGTCCTCCCTACACTTAATATTGTCCAATTAAGGTTTTTAACTAATCTTTTGCATCCATTAGGCGTGTTTGTGTCGTTGGATGAACATTTAGGATTTTTAACCAATCTTGTGCATCCAATAGCTCTTTCTATGTCATTGGATGATCATTTAGGTCATTTTCGTCTTCCCAAGTCTTAACGTTGTCCAATTTGGGTTGCTAACCAATCTTCTGCATCCAATAGGTGTGTTTGTGTCACTGGATTAAAATTTAGGTCATTTTCGTCCTCTCCAAACAAATTCTTGTTCAATTAGGGTATTTAACCAATCTTTGCACCCAATAGGTGTGTTTCTATCATTGGATGAACATTTAGGTCATTTTCGTCCTCCCTAGTCTTAATCTTATCCAATTACGGTGTTTAACCAATCTTGTGTATCATATAGGTGTGTTTGTATTATTGGATGAACATTTAGGTCATTTTCGTCCTCCCTACTCTTAATCTTGTCCAATAAGGGTTTTTAACCCATCTTAAGCATCTAGTAGGTGTGTTTGTCGCATTGGATGAACTTTTAGGTCATTTTCGTCCTCCCTAGGCATATTCTTGTCCAATTAGGGTTTTGAACCAATCTTGTGCATCCAATAGGTGTGTTTGTGTCATTGGATGACTATTTAGGTCATTTTCGTCCTCCCTACGATTATTCTGGTCCAATTAAGGTTTTTAACCAACCTTGTGCATCCAATAGGTCTGTCTGTGACATAGGATGAACATTTAGGTCATTTTTGTCTTCCAAAGTCTTAACATTGACCAATTTGGGTTTTTAACCAATCTTGTGCATCCAATAGGTGTGTTTGTGTCATTGGATTCAAATTTAGGTCATTTTCGTTCTCCCTAGGCAAATTCTTGTTCAATTAGGGTATTTAACCAATCTTGTGCATCCAATAGGTGTGTTTGTGTCATTGGATGAACTTTTAGGTCATTTTCGTCCTCCCTAGGCTTATTCTTGTCCAATTAGGGTTTTGAACCAATCTTCTGCATCCAATAGGTTTGTTTGTGTCATTGAACGAACATTTAGGTCATTTATGTCCTCCCTACACTTAATATTGTCCAATTAGGATTTTTAACTAATCTTTTGCATCCAATAGGTGTGTTTGTGTTAGTGGATGAACATTTGGGTCATTATCATCCTCCCTACGATTATTCTTGTCCAATTAGGGTTTTTGACAAATGTTGTGCATCCAATAGGTGTGTTTGTGTCATTGGATGAACATTTAGGTCATTTTCATCCTCCATACACTTAATCTTGTCCAATTAGGGTTTTTAACCCATCTTGTGCATCCATTAGGTGTGTTTGTGTAGATGGATGAACATTTGTGTCGTTATCATCCTCCCTACGATTATTCTTGTCGAATTAGGGTTTTTGACCAATCTTGGGCATCCGATAGGTGTGTTTGTGTCAGTGGATAATAATTTAGGTCATTTTTGTCCTCCCTACACTTAATATTGTCCAATTAAGGTTTTTAACTAATCTTTTGCATCCATTAGGCGTGTTTGTGTCGTTGGATGAACATTTAGGATTTTTAACCAATCTTGTGCATCCAATAGCTCTTTCTATGTCATTGGATGATCATTTAGGTCATTTTCGTCTTCCCAAGTCTTAACGTTGTCCAATTTGGGTTGCTAACCAATCTTCTGCATCCAATAGGTGTGTTTGTGTCACTGGATTAAAATTTAGGTCATTTTCGTCCTCTCCAAACAAATTCTTGTTCAATTAGGGTATTTAACCAATCGTTTGCATCCAATAGGTGTGTTTCTATCATTGGATGAACAATTAGGTCATTTTCGTCCTCCCTAGTCTTAATCTTATCCAATTACGGTGTTTAACCAATCTAGTGTATCATATAGGTGTGTTTGTATCATTGGATGAACATTTAGGTCATTTTCGTCCTCCCTACTCTTAATCTTGTCCAATAAGGGTTTTTAACCCATCTTAAGCATCCAGTAGGTGTGTTTGTCGCATTGGATGAACTTTTAGGTCATTTTCGTCCTCCCTAGGCATATTCTTGTCCAATTAGGGTTTTGAACCAATCTTGTGCATCCAATAGGTGTGTTTGTGTCATTGGGTGACTATTTAGGTCATTTTCGTCCTCCCTACAATGATTCTGGTCCAATTAGGGTTTTTAACCAACCTTGTGCATCCAATAGGTCTGTCCGTGACATAGGATGAACATTTAGGTCATTTTTGTCTTCCAAAGTCTTAACATTGTCCAATTTGGGTTTTTAACCAATCTTGTGCATCCAATAGTTGTGTTTGTGTCATTGGATTCAAATTTAGGTCATTTTCGTTCTCCCTAGGCAAATTCTTGTTCAATTAGGGTATTTAACCAATCTTGTGCATCCAATAGGTGTGTTTGTGTCATTGGATGAACTTTTAGGTCATTTTCGTCCTCCCTAGGCTTATTCTTGTCCAATTAGGGTATTTAACCAATCTTTAGCACCCAATAGGTGTGTTTGTGTCATTGGACGAACATTTAGGTCATTCTTAATCTTGTCCAATTACGGTGTTTAACCAATCTTGTGTATCCAATAGGTGTGTCTGTGTCATTGGATCAACATTTAGGTCATTTTCGTCTTCCCTACACTTAATCTTGTCCAATTAGGGTTTTTAACCCATCTTGTGCATCCAATAGGTGTGTTTGTGTTAGTGGATGAACATTTGGGTCATTATCATCCTCCCTACCATTATTCTTGTCCAATTAGGGTTTTTGATGAATCTTGTGCATCCAATAGGTATGTTTGTGTCATTGGATGAACGTTTAGGTCATTTTCGTCTTCCCAAGTCTAAATGTTGTCCAATTTGGGTTTTTAACCAATCTTGTGCATCCAATAGGTGTGTTTGTGTCATTGGATTAAAATTGAGGTCATTTTCGTCCTCCCTAGGCAAATTCTTGTCCAATTCGGGTTTTGAAACAATCTTGTGCATCCAATAGCTGTGTTTGTTCATTGGATGAACATTTAGGTCGTTTTCGTCCTCCCAAGTCTTAATGTTGTCCAATTTGGGTTTTTAACCAATCTTGTGCGTCCAATGGCTGTGTTTGTGTCATTGGATTAAAATTTAAGTCATTTTCGTCCTCTCTAGGCAAATTCTTGTTCATTAGGGTTTTTAACCAATCTTGTGCATCCAATAGGTGTGTTTGTGTCATTGGATGAACATTAAGGTCATTTTCGACCTCCCTACAATTAATTTTGTCCAATTAGGGTATTTAACCAATCTTTTGCACCCATTAGGTGTGTTTGTGTCATTGGACGAACATTTAGGTCATTTTCGTCCTCTCAAGTCTTAATCTTGTCCTGTTTTACCAATCTTGTGTATCCAATAGGTGTGTCTGTGTCATTGGATCAACATTTCGGTCATCTTCGTCTTCCCTACACTTAATCTTGTCCAATTAGGCTTTTTAACCCATCTTGTGCATCCAATAGGTGTGTTTGTGTTAGTGGATGAACATTTGGGTCATTATGGTCCTCCCTACGATTATTCTTGTCTAATTAGGGTTTTTGAACAATCTTGTGCATCCAATAGGTGTGTTTGTGTCATTGGATGAACGTTTAGGTCATGTTCGTCTTCCCAAGTCTTAATGTTGTCCAATTTAGGTTTTTAACTAATCTTGTGCATCCAATAGGTGTGTTTGTGTCATTGGGTTAAAATTGCGGTCATTTTCGTCCTCCCTAGGCAAATTCTTGTCCAATTCGGATTTTGAAACAATCTTGTGCATCCAATAGCTGAGTTTGTGTCATTGGATGAACATTTAGGTCGTTTTCGTCCTCCCTATGATTATTCTTGTCCAATTAGGGTTTTTACCCAATCTTTTGCATCCAATAGGTGTGTTTGTGTCATTGGGTGAACATTTAGGTCATTTTCGTCTTCCCAAGTCTTAATGTCGTCCAATTTGGGTTTTTAACCAATCTTGTGCGTCCAATGGGTGTGTTTGTGTCATTGGATTAAAATTTAAGTCATTTTTGTCCTCCCTAGGCAAATTCTTGTTCAATTAGGGTTTTTAACCAATCTTGTGCATCCAATAGGTGTGTCTGTGTCATTGGATGAACATTAAGGTCATTTTCGACCTCCCTACACTTAATTTTGTCCGATTAGGGTATTTAACCAATCTTTTGCACCCAATAGGTGTGTTTGTGTCATTGGACGAACATTTAGGTCATTTTCGTCCTCCCAAGTCTTAATCTTGTCCAATTACGGTGTTTAACCAATCTTGTGTATCCAATAGGTGTGTCTGTGTCATTGGATCAACATTTAGGTCATTTTCGTCCCCCTACACTTAATCTAGTCCAATTAGGGTTTTTAACCCATTTTGTGCATCCAATAGGTGTGTTTGTGTTAGTGGATGAACATTTGGGTCATTATCATCCTCCCTACGATTATTCTTGTCCAATTAGGGTTTTTCACCAATCTTGTGCATCCAATAGGTGTGTTTGTGTCATTGGATGAACATTTAGGTCATTTTCGTCCTCCCTACACTTAATCTTGTCCAATTAGGGTTTTTAACCCATTTTGTGCATCCAATAGGTGTGTTTGTGTTAGTGGATTAAAATTTAGGTCATTTTCGTCCTCCCTAGGCAAAATCTTGTCCAATTAGGGTTTTTAACCAATCTTGTGCCTCCAATAGGTGTGTTTGTGTCATTGGATAAACATTTAGGTCGTTTTTGTCCTCCCTACACTTAATATTGTCCAATTAGGGTTTTTAACCAATCTTTTGCATCCAATAGGTGTGTTTCTGTCATTGGATGAACTTTTAGGTCATTTTCGTCCTCCTTAGGCTTATTCTTGTCCAATTAGGGATTTGAACGAATCTTGTGCATCCAATAGGTGTGTTTGTGTCGTTGGATGAAAATTTAAATCATTATTGTCCTACCTACACTTAATATTGACCAATTAGGGTTCTTTAATAATCTGTTGCATCCAATAGGTGTGTATGTGTCATTCGATGAACATTTAGGTCATTTTCGTCCTCCCTGCGATTATTCTTGTCCAAGTAGGGTTTTTAACCAACCTTGTGTATCCAATAGGTCTGTTTGTGTCATTGGATGAACATTTAGGTCATTTTCGCCTTCCCAAGTCTTAATGTTGTCCAATTAGGGTTTTTAACCAATCTTATGCATCCAATAGGTGTCTTTGTATCATTGGATTCAAATTTAGGTCATTTTCGTCCTCCCTAAGCAAATTCTTGTTCAATTAGGGTTTTTAACCAATCTTGTGCATCCAATACGTGTGTTTATGTCATTGGATGAACATTAAGGTCCTTTTCGACCTACCTACACTTAATTTTGTCCAATTAGGGTATTTAACCAATCTTGTGCCTCCAATAGGTATGTTTGTGTCATTGGATGAACATTTATGTCATTTTTGTCCTTCCTACACTTAATCTTGTCCAATTAGGGTTTTTAACCCATCTTGAGCATCCAATAGGTGTGTTTGTGTTATTGGATGAACCATAGGTCATTTTCGTCCTCCCTACGATTATTCTTGTACAATTAGGGTTTTTAACCAATCTTATGCATCCAATAGGCGTGTTTGTGTCGTTGGATGAACATTTTGGTCATTTTCGTCTTCCCAAGTCTTAATGTTGTCGAATTTGGGATTTTAATCCATCTTGTGCATCCAATAGGTGTGTTTGTGTTAATGGATGAACATTTGGGTCATTATCATCGTCCCTACGATTATTCTTTTTCAATTAGGGTTTTTGATCAATCTTGTGCATCCAACAGGTGTGTTTGTGTCATTGGATGAACATTTAGGTCATTTTCGTCTTCCCTAGTCTTAATTTTGTCCAATTTCGGTTTTTAACCATTCTTGTGCATCTAATAGGTGTGTTTGTCTAATTGGATAAAATGTAGGTCATTTTCGTCCTCCCTAAGAAAATTCTTGTTCGAATAGGGTTTTTAACCAAACTTTTGCATCCAATAGGTGTGTTTGTGTCATTGGATGAACATTAAGGTCATTTTCGACCTCCCTGCATTTAATTGTGTACAATTAGGGTATTTAACCAATCTTTTGCACCCAATAGGTGTGTTTGTGTCATTGGGTGAACATTTAGGTCATTTTCGTCCTCACAAGTCTTAATCTTGTCCAATTACGGTGTTTAACCAATCTTGTGTATCCAATACGTGTGACTGTGTCATTGGATGAACATTTAGATCATTTTCGTCCTCCCTACACTTAATCTTGTCCAATTAGGGTTTTTAACCCATCTTGTACATCCAATAGGTGTGTTTTTGGTAGTGGATGAACATTTGGGTCACTATCATCCTCCCTACGATTATTCTTGTCCAATTAGGGTTTTTGACCAATCTTGTGCATCCAATAGGTGTGTTTGTGTCATTGGATGAACATTTGGGTCATTTTCGTCTTCCCAAGTCTTAATGTTGTCCAATTTGGGTTTTTAACCAATCTTGTGCGTCCAATAGGTGTCTTTGTGTCGTTGGATTAAAATTGAGGTCATTTTCGTCCTCCCTCGGAAAATTCTTGTTCAATTAGGGTTTTTAACCAATCTTGTGCATCCAATACGTGTGTTTGTGTCATTGGATGAACATTTAGGTCATTTTGGTCCTCGGTACACTTAATCTTGTCCAATTACGGTCTTTAACCCATCTTGAGCATCCAATAGGTGTGTTTGTGTTATTGGATGAACCATAGCTCATTTTCGTCCCCCCTACACTTAATCTTGTGTCATTGGATGAACATTTTTGGTCATACAATAGGTGTGTTTGTGTCATTGGGTGAACAATTAGGGTTTTTAACCAATCTTGTGCATCCTATAGGTGTGTTTGTGTTATTGGATCAACATTTAGGTCATTTTCATCCTCCCTACGATTATTCTTGTCTAATTAGTGTTTTTAACATACCTTGTGCATCCAATAGGTCTGTTTGTGTCATTGGATGAACATTTAGGTCATTTTCGTCCTCCCAAGTCTTAATCTTGTCCAATTACGGTGTTTAACCAATCTTGTGCATCCAATAGGTGTGTTTGTGTTAGTGGATGAACAATTGGGTGATTATCATCCTCCCTACGATTATTCTTGTCCAATTAGGGTTTTTGACCAATCTTGTGCATCCAATAGCTGTGTTGGTGTCATTGGATTAACATTTAGGTCATTTTCCTCATCCCTACACTTAATCTTGTCCAATTAGGGTTTTTAACCAATCTTGTGCATCCAATAGGTGTGTTTGTCTCATTGGATGAACATTTATGTAATTTTCGTCCTCCCTACACATAATCTTGTCCAATTAGGGTTTTTAACAAATCTTGTGCATCCAATAGGTGTGATTGTGTCATTGGATTAACATTTAGGTTATTTTCGTCCTTCCTACACTTAATCTTGTCCAATTAGGGTTTTTAACCAATCTTGTGCATCCAATAGGTGTGTTTATGTCGTTGATTGAACATTTAGGACATTTTTGTCCTCCCCATACTTAATATTGTCCAATTAGGGTTTGTAACTAATCTTTTGCATCCAATAGGTGTGTTTGTGTCATTGGATGACTATTTAGGTCATTTTCGTCCTCCCGACAATTATTCTTGTCCAATTAGGGTTTTTAACCAACCTTGTGCATCCAATAGGTGTATCTGTGTCATTGGATGAACATTTAGGTCATTTTCGTCTTCCCAAGTCTTAATGTTGTCCAATTTGTGTTTTTAACCAATCTTGTGCATCCATAAGGTGTGTTTGTGTCATTGGATTAAAATTTAGGTCATTTTCGTCCTCCCTAGTCAAATTCTTGTTCAATTAGGGTTTTTAACCAATCTTTTGCATCCAATAGGTGTGTTTGTGTCATTGGATGAACATTAAGGTCATTTTCGACCTCCCTATACTTAATTTTGTCCAATTAGGGTATTTAACCAATCTTTTGCACCCAGTAGGTGTGTTTGTGTCATTGGATGAACATTTAGGTCATTTTCGTCCTCCCAAGTCTTAATCTTGTCCAATTACGGTGTTTAACCTATCTTGTGTATCCAATAGGTCGGTCTGTGTCATTGGATGAACATTTAGGTCATTTTCGTCCTCCCTAAACTTAATCTTGTCCAATTAGGGTTTTTAACCCATCTTGTGCATCCAATAGGTGTGTTTGTGTTAGTGGATGAACATTTGGGTCATTATCATCCTCCTTACGATTATTCTTCTCCAATTAGGGTTTTTGACCAATCTTGTGCATCCAATAGGTTTGTTGGTGTCATTGGATTAACATTTAGGTCATTTTCCTCATCCCTACACTTAATCTTGTCCAATAGGTGTGTTTGTGTCATTGGATGGACATTTAGGTCATTTTCGACCTCCCTACACTTAATCTTGTCCAATTAGGGTTTTTAACAAGTCTTGTGCATCCAATAGGTGTGATTCTGTCATTGGATTAACATTTAGGTTATTTTCGTCCTCCTTACACTTAATCTTGTCCAATTAGCGTTTTTAACCAATCTTGTGCATCCAATAGGTGTGTTTGTGTCATTGGATGAACATTTAGGTCATTATCGTCCTCCCAAGTCTTAATGTTGTTCAATTAGGGTTTTTAACTAATCTTGTGCATCCAATAGGTGTGTTTGTCTCATTGGATGAATATTTATGTCATTTTTGTCCTTCCTACACATAATCTTGTCCAATTAGGATTTTTAACCCATCTAGTGCATCCAATAGGTATGTTTGTGTCATTGGATGAACATTTAGTTCATTTTCGTCCTCCCTACACTTAATCTTGTCCAATTAGGGATTCTAACCCATCTTGGGCATCCAATAGGTGTGTTAGTGTTATTGGATGAACATTTAGGTCATTTTCGTCCTCCCTACGATTATTCTAGTCCAATTAGGGTTTTGAACCAATCTTGTGCATCCAATAGCTGTGTTTGTGTGATTCGATGAACATTTAGGTCTTAATCTTGTCCAATTTGGGTTTTTAACCAATCTTGTGCATCCAATAGGTGTGTTTGTGTCATTGGATGAACATTTTTGTCATTTTTGTCATCCCATGTCTTAATCTTGTCCAATTAGGATTTTTAACCAATCTTGTGCATCCAATATGTGTGTTTGTGTCATTGGATTAATATTTAGGTCATTTTTGTCCTCCCTACACTTAATCTTACCCAATTGGGGTTTTTAACCACTCTTGAGCATCCAATAGCTGTGTTTATGTTTTTGGATAAACCATAGGTTATTTTCTTTCTCCCTATGATTATTCTTGTCCAATTAGTGTTTTTAACCAATCTTGTGCATCCAATAGGTGTGTTTGTGGCATTGGATGAACATTTTGGTGATTTTCGTCTTCCCAAGTCTTAATCTTGTCCAATTTGGGGTTTTAACCATTGTTGTGCATCCATAAGGTCTGTTTGTGTCATTGGATTAAAATTTAGGTCATTTTTGTCCTCCCTAGGCAAATTCTTGTCCAATTAGGGTTTTTACCCAAACTTGTGCATCCAATAGGTGTGTTTGTGTTATTGGATGAACATTTTGGTCATTTTCATCCTCCATACGATTATTCTTGTCCAATTAGGGTTTTTAACCAACCTGGTGCATCCAATAGGTCTGTTTGTGTCATTGGATGAATATTTAGGTCATTTTCGTCTACCCAAGTCTTAATGTTGTCCAATTTGGGTTTTTAACCAATCTTGTGCATCCAATAGGTGTATTTGTGTCATTGGATGAACATTTAGGTCATTTTCGTCTTGCCAAGTCTTAATCTTGTTGAATTACGGTTTTTAACCTGTCTTGTGCATCCAATAGGTGTTTTTGTGTCATTGGATGAACATTTAGGTCATTTTCGTCCTCCCTAAACTTAATCTTGTCCAATTAGGGTTTTTATCATATCTTTTGATCCAATAGGTGTGTTTGTGTCATTGGATGAAGATTTAGGTCATTTTCGTTGTCACTACACTAAATCTTGTCCAATTAAGGTTTTTAACCAAAAATATGCATCCAATAGGTGTGTTTGTGTCATTGGATTAATATTTAGGTCATTTTCGTCTTCCCTACACTTAATCTTGTCCAATTAGGGTTTTTAACAAATCTTGTGCATCCAATAGGTGTGATTGTGTCATTGGATTAACATTTAGGTTATTTTCGTCCTCCCTACACTTAATCTTGTCCAATTAGGGTTTTTAAACAAATCTTGTGCATCCAATAGGTGTGTTTGTGTCATTGGATGAACATTTAGGTCATTATCGTCCTCCCAAGTCTTAATGTTGTTCAATTAGGGTTTTTAACTAATCTTGTGCATCCAATAGGTGTGTTTGTCTCATTGGATGAATATTTATGTCATTGTTGTCCTTCCTACATATAATCTTGTCCAATTAGGATTTTTAACCCATCTCGTGCATCCAATAGGTGTGTTTGTGTCATTGGATGAACATTTAGTTCGTTTTCGTCCTCCCTACACTTAATCTTGTCCAATTAGGGATTCTAACCCATCTTGGGCATCCAATAGGTGTGTTAGTGTTATTGGATGAAGATTTAGGTCATTTTCGTCCTCCCTGCGATTATTCTAGTCCAATTAGGGTTTTTAACCAATCTTGTGCATCAAATAGGTGTGTTTGTGTGATTGAATGAACATTTAGGTCATTTTCGTCTTCCCAAGTCTTAATGTTGTCCAATTTGGGTTTATAACCAATCTTGTGCATCCAATAGGTGTGTTTGTATCATTGGATGAACAATTATGTCATTTTTGTCATCCCATGTCTTAATCTTGTCCAATTAGGGTTTTTAACCAATCTTGTGCATCCAATACGTGTGTTTGTGTGATTGGATGAACATTTAGGTCATTTTTGTCCTCCCTACGCTTAATCTTGTCCAATTAGGGTTTTTATCAAATCTTTTGCATCCAATAGGTGTGTTTGTGTCATCCAATAGGTTTTTAACCAATCTTGTGCACCCAATAGGTGTTTTTGTGTCGTTGGAAGAACATTTAGGTCATTTTCGACCTCCCTACACTAAATCTTGTCCAATTAGGATTTTTATCCAAAATTATGCATCCAATAGGTGTGTTTGTGTCGTTGGATTAAAATTTAGGTCATTATCGTCCTCCCTAGGCAAATTCTTGTTCAATTAGGGTTTTTAACCAATCTTGTGCATCCAATAGGTGTGTTTGTGTCATTGGATGAAAATTTAGGTCATTTTCGTCCTCCCAAGTCTTAATCTTGTCCAATTAGGGTTTTTAACCCATCTTGTGCATCCAATAGGTGTGTTTGTGTTAGTGGATGAACATTTGGGTCATTATCATCCTCCCTACGATTATTCTTGTCCAATTAGGGTTTTTGACCAATCTTGTGCATCCAATAGGTGTGTTTGTGTTATTGGATGAACATTTAGGTCATTTTCATCGTCCCTACGATTATTCTTGTACAATTAGGGTTTTTAACCAAGCTGGTGCATCCAATAGGTCTATTTGAGTCATTGGATGAACATTTAGGTCATTTTCGTCTTCCCAAGTATAAATTTGTCCAATTAGGGTTTTTAACCAATCTAGTGTATCCAATAGATGTGTTTGTGTCATTGGATGAACATTTAGGCCATTTTCGTCCATCCAAGTCTTAATCTTGTTGAATTACGGTTTTTAACCTATCTTGTGCATCCAATAGGTGTTTTTGTGTGATTGGATGAACATTTAGGTCATTTTCGTCCTCCCTTCACTTAATCTTTTCCAATTTGGATGAACATTTAGGTCATTTTCGACCTCCCTACACTTAATCTTGTCCAATTAGGGTTTTTAACAAATCTTGTGCATCCAATAGGTGTGTTGGTGACATTGGATGAACATTTAGGTCATTTTCGTCCTCACAAGTCTTAATCTTGTCCAATTGGATGAACATTTAGGTCATTATTGTCCTCCCTAGACTTATTCATTTCCAATTGGGATTTTAAACCCATCTTGTGCATCCAGTAAGTTTGTTTGTGTCATTAGATGAACATTTAGGTCCTTTTCGTCCTCCCTAAGCTTATTCATGACCAATTAGGGTTTCTAACCAATCTTGTGCATCCAATAATTGTTTTTGTGTCATTGGATGAAATTTTAGGTCATATCCGTCCTACCTACGATTATTCTTGTCCAATTTTGGTTTTTAACCAATCTTGGGCCTCCAATAGGTGTGTTAGTGTCATTAGATGAACAATTAGGTCATTTTCATCCTACCTAATCTTATTCATGACCAGTTAGGGTTTTTAACCAATTATGTGCATCCAATAGTTGTTTTTGTGTCATTGGATGAACATTTAGGTCATTTTCGTCCTCCCTACGATTATTCTTGTCCAATTAGGGTTTTTAACCAATCTTGTGCATCCAATAGGTGTGTTTGTGTTATTGGATGAACATTTAGGTCATTTTCGTCCTGCCTACGATTATTCTTGTCTAATTAGGGTTTTTAACCAATCTTGTGCATCCAATATGTCTGTTTGTGTCATTAGATGAATATTTAGGTCATTTTCATCCTACCTAATCTTATTCATGACCAATTAGGGTTTTTAATCAATTATGTGCATCCAATAATTGTTTTAGTGTCATTGGATGATCATTTAGGTCATTTTCGTCCTCCCTTGGCTTATTGTTGTCCAATTAGGATTTTTAACCATTCTTGTGCATCCAAAGGTGTGTTTGTGTCATGGGATTAACATTTAGGTCATTTTCGTCTTCCCTACACTTAATCTTGTCCAATTAGGGTTTTTAACCAATCTTGTGCATCCAATAGCTCATTTTCGTCCTCCCAAGTCTTAATCTTGTCGAATTAGGGTTTTTAACCTATCTTGTGAATCCAATATGTGTTTTTGTGTCATTGGATGAAGATTTAGGTTATTTTTGTCCTCCCTACACTTAATCTTGTCCAATTACAGTTTTTAACAAATCTTTTGCATCCAATAGGCGTGTTTGTGTCATTGCATCAACGTTTAGGTCATTTTCGTCCTCACTAGGCCTATTCTTGTCCAATTAAGGTTTTTAACGATTATTGTGCATCCAATAGGTGTGTTTTGTCATTGGATTAACATTTAGGTCAGTTTCCTCCTCCCTACACTTATTTTTGTCCAATTAGGGTTTTTAACCAATCTTGTGCATTCAACATGTGTGATTGTGTCATTGGATGAACATTTAGGTCATTTCGCCCTCCCAAGTCTTAATCTTGTCCAATTAGGGTTTTTAACAAATCTTGTGCATCCAATAGTTGTTTTTGTGTCATTGGATGAACATTCAGGTCATTTTTGTCCTCCCTAGGCTTATTCATTTCCAATTAGGCTTATTCATTTCCAATTAGGATTTGGATCAACATTTCGGTCATCTTCGTCTTCCCTACACTTAATCTTGTCCAATTAGGGTCTTTAACCCATCTTGTGCTCCAATAGGTGTGTTTGTGTTAGTGGATGAACATTTGGGTCATTATCATCCTCCCTACGATTATTCTTGTCCAATTAGGGTTTTTGACCAATCTTGTGCATCCAATAGGTGTGTTTCTGTCATTGGATGAACGTTTAGGTCATGTTCGTCTTCCCAAGTCTTAATGTTGTCCAATTTGGGTTTTTAACCAATCTTGTGCATCCAATAGGTGTGTTTGTGTCATTGGATTAAAATTGAGGTCATTTTCTTCCTCCTTAGGCAAATTCTTGTCCAATTCGGGTTTTGAAACAATCTTGTGCATCCAATAGGTGTGTTTGTGTCATTGGATGAACATTAAGGTCATTTTCGACCTCCCTACACTTAATTTTGTCTAATTAGGGTATTTAACCAATCTTTTGCACCCAATAGGTGTGTTTGTGTCATTGGACGAACATTTAGGTCATTTTCGTCCTCCCAAGTCTTAATCTTGTCCAATTACGGTGTTTAACCAATCTTGTGTATCTAATAGGTGTGTCTGTGTCATTGGATCAACATTTAGGTCATTTTCGTCCCCCCTACACTTAATCTAGTCCAATTAGGGTTTTTAACCCATCTTGTGCATCCAATAGGTGTGTTTGTGTTAGTGGATGAACATTTGGGTCATTATCATCCTCCCAAGTCTTAATATTGTTCAATTAGCGTTTTTAACCAATCTTGTGCATCCAATAGGTGTGTTTGCGTCATTGGATGAACATTTAGGTCATTATCGTCCTCCCAAGTCTTAATGTTGTTCAATTAGGGTTTTTAACTAATCTTGTGCATCCAATAGGTGTGTTTGTCTCATTGGATGAATATTTATGTCATTTTTGTCCTTCCTACACATAATCTTGTCCAATTAGGATTTTTAACCCATCTCGTGCATCCAATAGGTGTGTTTGTGTCATTGGATGAACATTTAGTTCATTTTCGTCCTCCCTACACTTAATCTTGTCCAATTAGGGATTCTAACCCATCTTGGGCATCCAATAGGTGTGTTAGTGTTATTGGATGAAGATTTAGGTCATTTTCGTCCTCCCTACGATTATTCTAGTCCAATTAGGGTTTTGAACCAATCTTGTGCATCCAATAGGTGTGTTTGTGTGATTCGATGAACATTTAGGTGTTAATCTTGTCCAATTTGGGTTTTTAACCAATCTTGTGCATCCAATAGGTGTGTTTGTGTCATTGGATGAACATTTTTGTCATTTTTGTCATCCCATGTCTTAATCTTGTCCAATTAGGGTTTTTAACCAATCTTGTGCATCCAATACGTGTGTTTGTGTCATTGGATTAATATTTAGGTCATTTTTGTCCTCCCTACACTTAAGCTTGTCCAATTAGGGTTTTTAACACATCTTGAGCATCCAATAGGTGTGTTTGTGTAATTGGATGAACCATTGGTCATTTTCGTCCTCCCTACGATTATTCTTGTCCAATTAGGGTTTTTAACCAAACTTGTGCATCCAATAGGTTTGTTTGTGTCATTGGATGAAAATTTTGGTCATTTTCGTCTTCCCAAGTCTTAATCTTGTCCAATTTGGGGTTTTAACCAATCTTTTGCATCCAATAGGTGTGTTTGTAATATTGGATAAAAATTTAGGTCATTTTTGTCCTCCCTAGGCAAATTCTTGTCCAATTAGGGTTTTTACCCAATCTTGTGCATCCAATAGGTGTGTTTGTGTTATTGGATGAACATTTAGGTCATTTTCATCCTCCATACGATTATTCTTGTCCAATTAGGGTTTTTAACCAACCTGGTGCATCCAATAGGTCTGTTTGTGTCATTGGATGAATATTTAGGTCATTTTCGTCTACCCAAGTCTTAATGTTGTCCAATTTGGGTTTTTAACCAATCTTGTGCATCCAATAGGTGTATTTGTGTCATTGGATGAACATTTAGGTCATTTTCGTCTTGCCAAGTCTTAATCTTGTTGAATTACGGTTTTTAACCTGTCTTGTGCATCCAATAGGTGTTTTTGTGTCATTGGATGAACATTTAGGTCATTTTCGTCCTCCCTAAACTTAATCTTGTCCAATTAGGGTTTTTATCAAATCTTTTGATCCAATAGGTGTGTTTGTGTCATTGGATGAAGATTTAGGTCATTTTCGTCGTCACTACACTAAATCTTGTCCAATTAAGGTTTTTAACCAAAATTATGCATCCAATAGGTGTGTTTGTGTCATTGGATTAATATTTAGGTCATTTTCGTCTTCCCTACACTTAATCTTGTCCAATTAGGGTTTTTAACAAATCTTGTGCATCCAATAGGTGTGATTGTGTCATTGGATTAACATTTAGGTTATTTTCGTCCTCCCTACACTTAATCTTGTCCAATTAGGGTTTTTAACCAATCTTGTGCATCCAATAGGTGTGTTTGTGTCATTAGATGAACATTTAGGTCATTATCGTCCTCCCAAGTCTTAATGTTGTTCAATTAGGGTTTTTAACTAATCTTGTGCATCCAATAGGTGCGTTTGTCTCATTGGATGAATATTTATGTCATTGTTGTCCTTCCTACATATAATCTTGTCCAATTAGGATTTTTAACCCATCTCGTGCATCCAATAGGTGTGTTTGTGTCATTGGATGAACATTTAGTTCGTTTTCGTCCTCCCTACACTTAATCTTGTCCAATTAGGGATTCTAACCCATCTTGGGCATCCAATAGGTGTGTTAGTGTTATTGGATGAAGATTTAGGTCATTTTCGTCCTCCCTACGATTATTCTAGTCCAATTAGGGTTTTTAACCAATCTTGTGCATCAAATAGGTGTGTTTGTGTGATTGAATGAACATTTAGGTCATTTTCGTCTTCCCAAGTCTTAATGTTGTCCAATATGGGTTTATAACCAATCTTGTGCATCCAATAGGTGTGTTTGTATCATTGGATGAACAATTATGTCATTTTTGACATCCCATGTCTTAATCTTGTCCAATTAGGGTTTTTAACCAATCTTGTGCATCCAATACGTGTGTTTGTGTGATTGGATGAACATTTAGGTCATTTTTGTCCTCCCTACGCTTAATCTTGTCCAATTAGGGTTTTTATCAAATCTTTTGCATCCAATAGGTGTGTTTGTGTCATCCAATAGGTTTTTAACCAATCTTGTGCACCCAATAGGTGTTTTTGTGTCGTTGGAAGAACATTTAGGTCATTTTCGACCTCCCTACACTAAATCTTGTCGAATTAGGGTTTTTATCCAAAATTATGCATCCAATAGGTGGGTTTGTGTCGTTGGATTAAAATTTAGGTCATTATCGTCCTCCCTAGGCAAATTCTTGTTCAATTAGGGTTTTTAACCAATCTTGTGCATCCAATAGGTGTGTTTGTGTCATTGGATGAACATTTAGGTCATTTTCGTCCTCCCAAGTCTTAATCTTGTCCAATTAGGGTTTTTAACCCATCTTGTGCATCCAATAGGTGTGTTTGTGTTAGTGGATGAACATTTGGGTCATTATCATCCTCCCTACGATTATTCTTGTCCAATTAGGGTTTTTGACCAATCTTGTGCATCCAATAGGTGTGTTTGTGTTATTGGATGAACATTTAGGTCATTTTCATCGTCCCTACGATTATTCTTGTACAATTAGGGTTTTTAACCAAGCTGGTGCATCCAATAGGTCTATTTGAGTCATTGGATGAACATTTAGGTCATTTTCGTCTTCCCAATTATAAATTTGTCCAATTAGGGTTTTTAACCAATCTTGTGTATCCAATAGATGTGTTTGTGTCATTGGATGAACATTTAGGCCATTTTCGTCCATCCAAGCCTTAATCTTGTTGAATTACGGTTTTTAACCTATCTTGTGCATCCAATAGGTGTTTTTGTGTCATTGGATGAACATTTTGGTCATTTTCGTCCTCCCTTCACTTAATCTTGTCCAATTTGGGTTTTTATCAAATCTTTTGCACGCAATAGGTGTGTTTGTGTCATCGGATGAAAATTTAGGTCATCTTCGTCCTCACTAGGCCTTTTCTTGTGCAATTTAGGTTTTTAACCAATCTTGTGCATCCAATAGGTGTGTTTGTGTCGTTGGAAGAACATTAGGTCATTTTCGACCTCCCTACACTAAAACTTGTCCAATTAGGGTTTTTATCCAAAATTATGCATCTAATAGGTGTGTTTGTGTCATTGGATTAACTTTTAGGTCATTTTCGTCTTCCGTACACTTAATCTTGTCCAATTAGGGTTTTTAACCAATCTTGTGCATCCAATAGATCATTTTCGTCATCCCAAGTCTTGTTCTTGTCGAATAAAGGTTTTTAACCTATCTTGTGCACTCAATAGGTGTTTTTGTATCATTGGATGAACATTTTGGTCATTTTGGTCCTCCCTACACTTAATCTTGTCCAATTTGGTTTTCAAACAAATCTTTTGCATCCAATAGGTGTGTTTGTGTCATTGGATGAACATTTAGGTCATTTTTTTTCCTCCCTACACTTAATCTTGTCCAATTACGATTTTTAACAAATCTTTTGTATCCATTAGGTGTGTTTGTGTCATTGCATGAACATTTAGGTCATTTTCGTCCTCACTAGCCCTATTCTTGTTCAATTAGGGTTTTTAACCAATCTTGTGCCTCTAATAGGTGTGATTGTGTCGTTGGATGAACATTTAGGTCATTTACGACCTCCCTACACTTAATCTTGTCCAATTAGGGTTTTTAACAAATCTTGTGCATCCAATAGGTGTGTTGGTGACATTGGATGAACATTTAGGTCATTTTCGTCCTCACAAGTCTTAATCTTGTCCAATTACGGTGTTTAACCAATCTTGTGTATCTAATAGGTGTGTCTGTGTCATTGGATCAACATTTAGGTTATTTTCGTCCCCCCTACACTTAATCTAGTCCAATTAGGGTTTTTAACCCATCTTGTGCATCCAATAGGTGTGTTTGTGTTAGTGGATGAACATTTGGGTCATTATCATCCTCCCTACGATTATTCTTGTCCAATTAGGGTTTTTGACCAATCTTGTGCATCCAATAGGTGTGTTTGTGTCATTGGATGAACATTTTGGTCATTTTCTTCCTCCCTACACTTAATCTTGTCCAATTAGGGTTTTTAACCCATCTTGTGCATCCAATAGGTGTGTTTGTGTTAGTGGATTAAAATTTAGGTCATTTTCGTCCTCCCTAGGAAAAATCTTGTCCAATTAGGGTTTTTAACCAATCTTGGGCATCCAATAGGTGTGTTTGTGTCATTGGATAAACATTTAGGTCGTTTTTGTCCTCCCTACACTTAATATTGTCCAATTAGGGTTTTTAACCAATCTTTTGCATCCAATAGGTGTGTTTCTGTCATTGGATGAACTTTTAGGTCATTTTCGTCCTCCCTAGGCTTATTCTTGTCCAATTAGGGTTTTGAACCAATCTTGTGCATCCAATAGGTGTGTTTGTGTCATTGGATGAAAATTTAAGTCATTTTTGTCCTACCTACACTTAATATTGTCCAATTAGGGTTTTTTACTAATCTTTTGCATCCAATAGGTGTGTATGTGTTATTCGATGAACATTTAGGTCATTTTCGTCCTCTCTACGATTATTCTTGTCCAATTAGGGTTTTTAATAAACCTTGTGTATCCAATAGGTCTGTTTGTGTCATTGGATGAACATTTAGGTCATTTTCGTCTTCCCAAGTCTTAATGTTGTCCAATTTGGGTTTTTAACCAATCTTGTGCATCCAATAGGTGTGTTTGTGTCATTGGATGAACATTTTGGTCATTTTCTTCTTCCCAAGTCTTAATATTGTCCAATTAGGGTTTTTAACCAATCTTTTGCATCCAATAGGTGTGTTTGTGTCATTCGATGAACATTTAGCTCATTTTCGTCGTCCCTACGATTATTCTTGTCCAATTAGGGTTTTTAACCAACCTTGTGTATCCAATAGGTCTGTTTGTGTCATTGGATGAACATTTAGGTCATTTTCGTCTTCCCAACTCTTAGGGTTTTTAACCATTCTTGTGCATCTATTAGGTGTGTTTGTGTAATTGGATAAAATTTAGGTCATTTTCGTCCTCCCTAAGAAAATTCTTGTTCAATTACGGTTTTTAATCAATCTTTTGCATCTAATAGGTGTGTTTGAGTCATTGGATGAACATTATGGTCATTTTCGACCTCCCTGCATTTAATTGTGTACAATTAGCGTATTTAACCAATCTTTTGCACCCAATAGGTGTGTTTGTGTCATTGGGTGAACATTTAGGTAATTTTCGTCCTCACAAGTCTTAATCTTGTCCAATTACGGTGTTTAACCAATCTTGTGTATCCAATAGGTGTGTTTCTGTTAGTGGATGAACATTTGGGTCACTATCATCCTCCCTACGATTATTCTTGTCCAATTAGGGTTTTTGACCAATCTTGTGTATCCAATAGGTGTGTTTGTGTCATTAGATGAACATTTAAGTCATTTTCGTCTTCCCAAGTCTTAATGTGGTCCAATTTGGGTTTTTAACCAATATTGTGCGTCCAATAGGTGTGTTTGTGTCATTGGATGAACATTTAGTTCATTTTCATCCTCCCTACACTTAATCTTGTCCAATTAGTGTTTTTAACCCATCTTGTGCATCCAATAGGTGTGTTTGTGTTATTGGATGAACATTTAGGTCATTTTCGTCCTCCCTACGATTATTCTTGTCCAATTAGGATTTTTAAACAATCTTGTGCATCCAATGGGTGTGTTTGTGTCATTGGATGATCATTTAGGTCATTTTCTTCTTCCCAAGTGTTAATGTTGTCCAATTTGGGTTTTTAACCAATCATGTGTGTCCAATAGGTGTGTTTGTGTCATTGGATTAAAATTGAGGTCATTTTCGTCCTCCCTAGGCAACTTCTATTTCAATTAGGGTTTTTAACCAATCTTGTGCATCCAATACGTGTGTTTGTGTCATTGGATGAACATTTAGGTCATTTTTGTCCTCCCTACACTTAAGCTTGTCCAATTAGGGTTTTTAACACATCTTGAGCATCCAATAGGTGTGTTTGTGTTATTGGATGAACCATTGGTCATTTTCGTCCTACCTACGATTATTCTTGTCCAATTAGGGTTTTTAACCAATCTTGTGCATCCAATAGGTGTGTTTGTGTCATTGGTTGAACATTTTTGGTCATTTTCGTCTTCCCAAGTCTTAATCTTGTCGAATTTGGGGTTTTAACCAATCTTGTGTTATTTGAGTAAAATTTAAGTGTTTTTTGTCCTCCCTAGGCAAATTCTTATCCAATAACGGTTTTTAACCAATCTTGTGCTTCCAATAGGTGTTTTTATTTCATTGGATGAACATTTAGGTCATTCTTGTCCTCCCTACAATTAATCTTGTCCAATTAGGGTTTTAAACCCATCTTGAACATCCAATAGGTGTGTTTGAGTTATTGGATGAACATTTAGGTCATCTTTGTCCTCCCTACGATTATTATTGTCCAATTAGGGTTTTTAACCAATCTTGTGCATCCAATAGGTGTGTTTGTGTCATTGGATGAAAATTTAGGTCATTTTTGTCCTCCCTACACTTAATCTTGTCCAATTAGGGTTTTTAACAAATCTTGTGCATCCAATAGGTGTGATTGTGTCATTGGATTAACATTACGGTCATTTTCGTCCTCCTTACACTTAAGCTTGTCCAATTTGGGTTTTTAACCAGTCTTGTGCATCGAATAGGTTTGTTTGTGTCATTGGATGAACATTTAGGTAGTTTTCGTCCTCCCAAGTCTGAATCTTGTCCAATTAGGGTTTTTAACCAATCTTGTGCATCCAATAGGTGTGTTTGTGTCATTGGATGAACATTTAGTTCATTTTCATCCTCCCTACACTTAATCTTGTCCAATTAGTGTTTTTAACCCATCTTGTGCATCCAATAGGTGTGTTTGTGTTATTGGATGAACATTTAGGTCATTTTTGTCCTCCCTACGATTATTCTTGTCCAATTAGGATTTTTAAACAATCTTGTGCATCCAATGGGTGTGTTTGTGTCATTGGATGATCATTTAGGTCATTTTCTTCTTCCCAAGTGTTAATGTTGTCCAATTTGGGTTTTTAACCAATCTTGTGTGTCCAATAGGTGTGTTTGTGTCATTGGATTAAAATTGAGGTCATTTTCGTCCTCCCTAGGAAACTTCTTGTTCAATTAGGGTTTTTAAACAATCTTGTGCATCCAATACGTGTGTTTGTGTCATTGGATGAACATTTAGGTCATTTTTGTCCTCCCTACACTTAAGCTTGTCCAATTAGGGTTTTTAACCCATCTTGAGCATCCAATAGTTGTGTTTCTGTTATTGGGGGAACCATAGGTCATTTTCGTACTCCCTACGATTATTCTTGTCCAATTAGGGTTTTTAACCATTCTTGTGCCTCCAATAGGTGTGTTTGTGTTATTTCATTAAAATTTAAGTGATTTTTGTCCTCCATAGGCAAATTCTTATCCAATTACCGTTTTTAACCAATCTTGTGCATCCAATAGGTGTGTTTGTGTCATTAGATGAACATTTAGGTCATTTTTATCCTCCCTACAACTAATCTTGTGCAATTAGGGTTTTTAACCCATCTTGAACGTCCACTAGGTGTGTTTGAGTTATTGGATGTCCATTTAGGCCATCTTCGTCCTCCCTACGATTATTCTTGTCCAATTATGGTTTTTAACCAATCTTGTGCATCCAATAGGTGTGTTTGTGTCATTGGACGAACATTTTGGTCATTTTCTTCTTCCCAAGTCTTAATATTGTCCACTTAGGGTTTTTAACCAATCTTTTGCATCCAATAGGTGTGTTTGTGTCATTCGATCAACATTTAGGTCATTTTCGTCGTCCCTACGATTATTCATGTCCAATTAGGGTTTTTAACCAACCTTGTGTATCCAATAGGTCAGTTTGTGTCATTGGATGAACATTTAGGTCATCTTCCTCTTCCCAAGTCTTAATTTTGTCCAATTTCGGTTTTTTACCATTCTTGAGCATCTAATAGGTGTGTTTGTGTAATTGGATAAAATTTAGGTCATTTTCGTCCTCCTTAAGAAAATTCTTGTTCGATTAGGGTTTTTAACCAATCTTTGCATCCAATAGGTGTGTTTGTGTCATTGGATGAACATTAAGGTCATTTTCGACCTCCCTGCATTTAATTGTGTACAATTAGGGTATTTAACCAATCTTTTGCACCCAATAGGTTTGTTTGTGGCATTGGGTGAACATTTAGGTCATTTTCGTCCTCACAAGTCTTCATCTTGTCCAATTACGGTGTTTAACCAATCTTGTGTATCCAATAGGTGTGACTGTGTCATTGGATGAACATTTAGATCATTTTCGTCCTCCCTAAACTTAATCTTGTTCAATCAGGGTTTTTAACCCATCTTGTGCATCCAATAGGTGTGTTTCTGTTAGTGGATGAACATTTGGGTCACTATCATCCTCCCTACGATTATTCTTGTCCAATTAGGGTTTTTGACCAATCTTGTGCTCCCAATAGGTGTGTTTATGTCATTGGATGAACATTTAGGTCATTTTCGTCTTCCCAAGTCTTAATGTTGTCCAATTTGGATTTTTAACCAATCTTGTGCGTCCAATAGGTGTGCTTGTGTCATTGGATTAAAATTGAGGTCATTTTCGTCCTCCGTAGGAAAATTCTTGTTCAATTAGGGTTTTTAACCATTCTTGAGCATCCAATACGTGTGTTTGTGTCATTTGATGAACATTTAGGTCATTTTGGTCCTCCGTACACTTTATCTTGTCCAATTAGGGTTTTTAACCCATCTTGAGCATCCAATAGGTGTGTTTGTGTTATTGGATGAACCATAGGTCATTTTCGTCCTCCCTACGATTATTCTTGTCCAATTAGGGTTTTTAACCAATCTTGTGCATCCAATAGGTGTTTTTGTGTCATTGGATGAACATTTTTGGTCATTTTCGTCTTCCCAAGTCTTAATCTTGTCGAATTTGGGGTTTTAACCAATCTTGTGGATCCAATAGGTGTGTTTGTGTTATTTGAGTAAAATTTAAGTGTTTTTTGTCCTCCCTAGGCAAATTCTTATCCAATACGTGTGTTTGTTTCATTTGATGAACATTTAGGTCATTCTTGTCCTCCCTACAATTAATCTTGTCCATATAGGGTTTTAAACCCATCTTGAACATCCAATAGGTGTGTTTGAGTTATTGGATGAACATTTAGGTCATCTTTGTCCTCCCTACGATTATTATTGTCCAATTAGGGTTTTTAATCAATCTTGTGCATCCAATAGGTGTGTTTGTGTCATTGGATGAACATTTTGGTCATTTTATTCTTCCCAAGTCTTAATATTGTCCAATTAGGGTTTTTAACCAATCTTTTGCATCCAATAGGTGTGTTTGGGTCATTGGATGAACGTTTAGGTCATTTTCTTCCTCCCTAGGCTTATTCTTGTCCAATTAGGGTTTTGAAACAATATCTTGTGCATCCAATAAATGTTTGTGTCATTGGATGAAAATTTAGGTCTTTTTTGTCCTCCCTACACTTAATCTTGTCCAATTAGGGTTTTTAACAAATCTTGTGCATCCGATAGGTGTGATTGTGTCATTGGATTAACATTACAGTCATTTTCGTCCTCCTTACACTTAAGCTTGTCCAATTAGGGTTTTTAACCAATCTTGTGCATCGAATAGGTTTGTTTGTGTCATTGGATGAACATTTAGGTAGTTTTCGTCCTCCCAAGTCTGAATCTTGTCCAAATAGGGTTTTTAACCAATCTTGTGCATCCAATAGGTGTGTTTGTGTCATTGGATGAACATTTAATTCATTTTCATCCTCCCTACACTTAATCTTGTCCAATTAGTGTTTTTAACCAATCTTGTGCATCCAATAGGTGTGTTTGTGTTATTGGATGATCATTTAGGTCATTTTCGTCCTCCCTACGATTATTCTTGTCCAATTAGGATTTTTAAACAATCTTGCGCATCCAATGGGTGTGTTTGTGTCATTCGATGATCATTTAGGTCAAATAGGTGTGTTTGTGTGATTGGATTAAAATTGAGGTCATTTTCGTCCTCCCTAGGCAACTTCTTGTTCAATTAGGGTTTTTAACCAATCTTGTGCATCCAATACGTGTGTTTGTGTCATTGGATAAACATTTAGGTCATTTTTGTCCTCGCTACACTTAAGCTTGTCCAATTAGGGTTTTTAACACATCTTGAGCATCCAATAGGTGTGTTTGTGTAATTGGATGAACCATTGGTCATTTTCGTCCTCCCTACGATTATTCTTGTCCAATTAGGGTTGTTAACCAATCTTGTGCATCCAATAGGTGTGTTTGTGTCATTGGATGAACTTTAAGGACATTTTTGATCTCCCTACAATTAATCTTGTCCAATTAGGGTTTTTAACCCATCTAGAACATCCAATAGGTGTGTTTGAGTTATTGGATGAACATTTAGGTCATCTTCGTCCTCCATACGATTATTCTTGTCCAATTAGGGTTTTTAACCTTTCTTGTGCATCCAAAAGGTGTGTTTGTGTCATTGGATGAACATTTTGGTCATTTTCGTCTTCCCAAGTCTTAATGTTGTCGAATTTGGGTTTTTAACCAATCTTGTGCATCCAATAGGTGTGTTTGTGTCATTGGATTAAAATTTAGGTCATTTTCGTCCTCCCTAAGTAAATTCATGTTCAATTTGGGTTTTTAACCAATCTTGTGTCATTGGATAAATATTAAGGTCATTTTCGACCTCCCTGCACTTAATTTTGTCCAATTAGGGTATTTAACCAATCTTTTGCACCCAATAGGTGTGTTTGTGTCATTGGATGAACATTTAGGTCATTTTCGTCCTCCCAAGTCTTAATCTTGTCCAATTACAATGTTTAACCAATCTTATGTATCCAATAGGTGTGTTTGTGTCATTGGATGAACATTTAGGTCGTTTTCGTCCGCCCTACTCTTAATCTTGTCCAATTAGGGTTTCTAACCCATCTTGAGCATCCAGTAGGTGTGTTTGTGTCATTGGACTCCCTAGGGTTATTCTTGTCCAATTAGGGTTTTGAACCAATCTTCTGCATCCAATAGGTGTGTTTGTGTCATTGAACGAACATTTCGGTCATTTTTGTCCTCCCTACACTTAATATTGTCCAATTAGGATTTTTAACTAATCTTTTGCATCCAGTAGGTGTGTTTGTGTCATTGGATGAACATTTAGGTCCTTTTCGTCCTCCCTACGATTATTCTTGTCGAATTAGGGTTTTTGACCAATCTTGGGCATCCAATAGGTGTGTTTGTGTCAGTGGATAATAATTTAGGTCATTTTTGTCCTGCCTACACTTAATATTGTCCAATTAATGATTTTAACTAATCTTTTGCATCCATTAGGCGTGTTTGTGTCGATGGATGAACATTTAGGATTTTTAACCAATCTTGTGCATCCAATAGGTCTGTCTATGTCATTGGATGATCATTTAGGTCATTTTCGTCTTCCCAAGTCTTAACGTTGTCCTATTTGGGTTGTTAACCAATCTTCTGCATCCAATGGGTGTGTTTGTGTCACTGGATTAAAATTTAGGTCATTTTCGTCCTCTCCAAACAAATTCTTGTTCAATTAGGGTTTTTAACCAATCTTGTGCATCCAATATGTGTGTATGTGTCATTGGATGAACATTAAGGTCATTTTCGACCTCCCTACACTTAATTTTGTCCAATTAGGGTATTTAACCAATCGTTTGCACCCAATAGGTGTGTTTCTGTCATTGGATGAACATTTAGGTCATTTTCGTCTTCCCTAGTCTTAATCTTATCCAATTACGGTGTTTAACCAATCTTGTATATCCAATAGGTGTGTTTGTATCATTGGATGAACATTTAAGGCATTTTCGTCCTCCCTACTCTTAATCTTGTCCAATAAGGGTTTTTAACCCATCTTTAGCATCCAGTAGCTGTGTTTGTCGCATAGGATGAACTTTTAGGTCATTTTCGTCCTCCCTAGGCATATTCTTGTCCAATTAGGGTTTTGAACCAATCTTGTGCATCCAATAGGTGTGTTTGTGTCATTGAATGAACATTTAGGTCATTTTTGTCCTCCCTACACTTAATATTGTCCAATTAGTGTTTTTAACTAATCTTTTGCATCCAATAGGTGTGTTTGTGTCATTGGATGACTATTTAGGTCATTTTCGTCCTCCCTACAATTATTCTTGTCCAATTAGGTGTGTTTGTGTCATTGGATTCAAATTTAGGTCATTTTCGTCCTCCCTAGGCAAATTCTTGTTCAATTAGGGTATTTAACCAATCTTGTGCATCCAATAGGTGTGTTTGTGTGATTGGATGAACATTAAGGTCATTTTCGACCTCCATACATTTAATTTTGTCCAATTAGGGTATTTAACCAATCTTTTGCACCCAATAGGTGTGTTTGTGTCATTGGACGATCATTTAGGTTATTTTCGTCCTCCCAAGTCTTAATCTTGTCCAATTACGGTGTTTAACCAATCTTGTGTATCCAATAGGTGTGTCTGTGTCATTGGATCAACATTTAGGTCATTTTCGTCTTCCCTACACTTACTCTTGTCCAATTAGGGTTTTTAACCCATCTTGTGCATCCAATAGGTGTGTTTGTGTCAGTGGATGAACATTTGGGTCATTATCATCCTCCCTACGATTATTCTTGTCTAATTAGGGTTTTTGACGAATCTTGTGCATCCAATAGGTATGTTTGTGTTATTAGATGAACGTTTAGGTCATTTTCGTCTTCCCAAGTCTAAATGTTGTCCAATTTGGGTTTTTAACCAATCTTGTGCATCCAATAGGTGTGTTTGTGTCATTGGATTAAAATTGAGGTCATTTTCGTCCTCCCTAGGCAAATTCTTGTCCAATTCGTGTTTTGAAACAATCTTGTGCATCCAATAGCTGTGTTTGTTCATTGGATGAACATTTAGGTCATTTTCGTCCACCCTACGATTATTCTTGTCCAATTAGGGTTTTTAACCAATCTTTTGCATCCTATAGGTGTGTTTGTGTCATTGGGTGAACATTTAGGTCATTTTCGTATTCCCAAGTCTTAATTTTGTCCAATTTGGATTTTTAACCAATCTTGTGCGTCCAATGGGTGAGATTGTGTCGTTGGATTAAAATTTAAGTCATTTTCGTCCTCTCTAGGCAAATTCTTGTTCAATTAGGGTTTTTAACCAATCTTGTGCATCCAATATGTGTGTTTGTGTCATTTGATGAACATTAAGGTCATTTTCGACCTCCCTACAATTACTTTTGTCCAATTAGGGTATTTAACCAATCTTTTGCACCCAATAGGTGTGTTTGTGTCATTGGACGAACATTTAGGTCATTTTCGTCCTCTCAAGTCTTAATCTTGTCCTATTACGGTGTTTTACCAATCTTGTGTATCCAATAGGTGTGTCTGTGTCATTGGATCAACATTTCGGTCATCTTCGTCTTCCCAACACTTAATCTTGTCCAATTAGGGTTTTTAACCCATCTTGTGCATCCAATAGGTGTGTTTGTGTTAATGGATGAACATTTGGGTCATTATCGTCCTCCCTACGATTATTCTTGTCCAATTAGGGTTTTTGACCAATCTTGTGCATCCAATAGGTGTGTTTGTGTCATTGGATGAACGTTTAGGTCATGTTCGTCTTCCCAAGTCTTAATGTTGTCCAATTTAGGTTTTTAACCAATCTTGTGCATCCAATAGGTGTGTTTGTGTCATTTTATTAAAATTGCGGTCATTTTCGTCCTCCCTAGGCAAATTCTTTTCCAATTCGGATTTTGAAACAATCTTGTGCATCCAATAGCTGTGTTTGTGTCATTGGATGAACATTTAGGTCGTTTTCGTCCTCCCTATGATTATTCTTGTCCAATTAGGGTTTTTAACCAATCTTTTGCATCCAATAGGTGTGTTTGTGTCATTGGGTGAACATTTAGGTCATTTTCGTCTTCCCAAGTCTTAATGTCGTCCAATTTGGGTTTTTAACCAATCTTGTGCGTCCAATGGGTGTGTTTGTGTCATTGGATTAAAATTTAAGTCATTTTCGTCCTCCCTAGGCAAATTCTTGTTCAATTAGGGTTTTAAACCAATCTTGTGCATCCAATAGGTGTGTCTGTTTCATTGGATGAACATTAAGGTCATTTTCGACCTCCCTACACTTAATTTTGTCCGATTAGGGTATTTAACCAATCTTTTGCACCCAATAGGTGTGTTTGTGTCATTGGACGAACATTTAGGTCATTTTCGTCCTCCCAAGTCTTAATCTTGTCCAATTGCGGTGTTTAACCAATCTTGTGTATCCAATAGGTGTGTCTGTGTCATTGGATCAACATTTAGGTCATTTTCGTCCCCCCTACACTTAATCTAGTCCAATTAGGGTTTTTAACCCATCTTGTGTATCCATTAGGTGTGTTTGTGTTAGTGGATGAACATTTAGGTCATTTTCATCCTCGCTACACTTAATCTTGTCCAATTAGGGTTTTTAACCCATCTTGTGCATCCAATAGGTGTGTTTGTGTTAGTGGATTAAAATTTAGGTCATTTTCGTCCTCCCTAGGCAAAATCTTGTCCAATTAGGGTTTTTAACCAATCTTGTGCATCCAATAGGTGTGTTTGTGTCATTGGATAAACATTAAGGTCGTTTTTGTGCTCCCTACACTTAATATTGTCCAATTAGGGTTTTTAACCAATCTTTTGCATCCAATAGGTGTGTTTCTGTCATTGGATGAACTTTTAGGTCATTTTCGTCCTCCCTAGGCTTATTCTTGTCCAATTAGGGATTTGAACGAATCATGTGCATCCAATAGGTGTGTTTGTGTCGTTGGATGAAAATTTAAATCATTTTTGTCCTACCTACACTTAATATTGTCCAATTAGGGTTTTTTACTAATCTTTTGCATCCAATAGGTGTGTATGTGTCATTCGATGAACATTTAGGTCATTTTCGTCCTCCCTACGATTATTCTTGTCAAAGTAGGGTTTTTAACCAACCTTGTGTATCCAATAGGTCTGTTTGTGTCATTGGATGAACATTTACGTCATTTTCGTCCTCCCAAGTCTGAATCTTGTCCAATTAGGGTTTTTAACCAATCTTGTGCATCCAATAGGTGTGTTTGTGTCATTGGATGAACATTTAGTTCATTTTCATCCTCCCTACACTTAATCTTGTCCAATTAGTGTTTTTAACCCATCTTGTGCATCCAATAGGTGTGTTTCTGTTAGTGGATGAACATTTGGGTCACTATCATCCTCCCTACGATTATTCTTGTCCAATTAGGGTTTTTGACCAATCTTGTGCATCCAATAGGTGTGTTTGTGTCATTGGATGAACATTTAGGTCATTTTCGTCTTCCCAAGTCTTAATGTTGTCCAATTTGGATTTTTAACCAATCTTGTGCGTCCAATAAGTGTGTTTGTGTCATTGGATGAACATTTAGGTCATTTTGGTCCTCCGTACACTTTATCTTGTCCAATTAGGGTTTTTAGCCCATCTTGAGCATCCAATAGGTGTGTTTGTGTTATTGGATGAACCATAGGTCATTTTCGTCCTCCCTACGATTATTCTTGTCCAATTAGGGTTTTTAACAAATCTTGTGCATCCAATAGGTGTGTTTGTGTCATTGGATGAACATTTTTGGTCATTTTCGTCTTCCCAAGTCTTAATCTTGTCGAATTTGGGGTTTTAACCAATCTTGTGCATCCAATAGGTGTGTTTGTGTTATTTGAGTAAAATTTAAGTGTTTTTTGTCCTCCCTAGGCAAATTCTTAACCATTAACGGTTTTTAACAAATCTTGTGCTTCCAATAGGTTTTTTTGTTTCATTGGATGAACATTTAGGTCCTTCTTGTCCTCCCTACAATTAATCTTGTCCAATTAGGGTTTTAAACCCATCTTGAACATCCAATAGGTGTGTTTGAGTTATTGGATGAACATTTAGGTCATCTTTGTCCTCCCTACGATTATTATTGTCCAATTAGGGTTTTTAACCAATCTTGTGCATCCAATAGGTGTGTTTGTGTCATTGGATGAACAATTTGGTCATTTTATTCTTCCCAAGTCTTAATATTGTCCAATTAGGGTTTTTAACCAATCTTTTGCATCCAATAGGTGTGTTTGGGTCATCGGATGAACGTTTAGGTCATTTTCGTCCTCCCTAGGCTTATTCTTGTCCAATTAGGGTTTTGAAACAATATCTTGTGCATCCAATAAGTGTGTTTGTGTCATTGGATGAAAATTTAGGTCATTTTTGTCCTCCCTACACTTAATCTTGTCCAATTAGGGTTTTTAACAAATCTTGTGCATCCAATAGGCGTGATTGTGTCATTGGATTAACATTACGGTTATTTTCGTCCTCCCTACACTTAAGCTTGTCCAATTAGGGTTTTTAACCAATCTTGTGCATCGAATAGGTTTGTTTGTGTCATTGGATGAACATTTAGGTAGTTTTCGTCCTCCCAAGTCTGAATCTTGTCCAATTAGGGTTTTTAACCAATCTTGTGCATCCAATAGGTGTGTTTGTGTCATTGGATGAACATTTAGTTCATTTTCATCCTCCCTACACTTAATCTTGTCCAATTAGTGTTTTTAACCCATCTTGTGCATTCAATAGGTGTGTTTGTGTTATTGGATGAACATTTAGGTCATTTTCGTCCTCCCTACGATTATTCTTGTCCAATTAGGATTTTTAAACAATCTTGTGCATCAAATGGGTGTGTTTGTGTCATTGGATGATCATTTAGGTCATTTTCTTCTTCCCAAGTGTTAATGTTGTCCAATTTGGGTTTTTAACCAATCTTGTGCATCCAATACGTGTGTTTGTGTCATTGGATGAACATTTAGGTCATTTTTGTCCTCCCTACACTTAAGCTTGTCCAATTAGGGTTTTTAACACATCTTGAGCATCCAATAGGTGTGTTTGTGTTATTGGATGAACCATTGGTCATTTTCGTCCTCCCTACGATTATTCTTGTCCAATTAGGGTTTTTAACCAATCTTGTGCATCCAATAGGTGTGTTTGTGTCATTGGATGAAAATTTTGGTCATTTTCGTCTTCCCAAGTCTTAATCTTGTCCAATTTGGGGTTTTAACCAATCTTGTGCATCCAATAGGTGTGTTTGTAATATTGGATAAAAATTTAGGTCATTTTTGTCCTCCCTAGGCAAATTCTTGTCCAATTAGGGTTGTTAACCAATCTTGTGCATCCAATAGGTGTGTTTGTGTCATTGGATGAACATTTAGTTCATTTTCATCCTCCCTACACTTAATCTTGTCCAATTAGTGTTTTTAACCCATCTTGTGCATCCAATACGTGTGTTTGTGTCATTGGATGAACATTTAAGTAATTTTTGTCCTCCCTACACTTAAGCTTGTCTAATTAGGATTTTGAAACAATCTTGTGCATCAAATGGGTGTGTTTGTGTCATTGGATGATCATTTAGGTCATTTTCTTCTTCCCAAGTGTTAATGTTGTCCAATTTGGGTTTTTAACCAATCTTGTGTGTCCAATAGGTGTGTCTGTGTCATTGGATTAAAATTGAGGTCATTTTCGTCCTCCCTAGGCAACTTCTTGTTCAATTAGGGTTTTTAACCAATCTTGTGCATCCAATACGTGTGTTTGTGTCATTGGATGAACATTTAGGTCATTTTTGTCCTCCCTACACTTAAGCTTGTCTAATTAGGGTTTTTAACACATCTTGAGCATCCAATAGGTGTGTTTGTGTTATTGGATGAACCATTGGTCATTTTCGTCCTCCCTACGATTATTCTTGTCCAATTTGGGTTTTTAACCAATCTTGTGCATCCAATAGGTGTGTTTGTGTCATTGGATGAAAATTTTGGTCATTTTCGTCTTCCCAAGTCTTAATCTTGTCCAATTTGGGGTTTTAACCAATCTTGTGCATCCAATAGGTGTGTTTGTAATATTGGATAAAAATTTAGGTCATTTTTGTCCTCCTTAGGCAAATTCTTGTCCAATTAGGGTTGTTAACCAATCTTGTGCATCCAATAGGTGTGTTTGTGTCATTGGATGAACTTTTAGGACATTTTTGATCTCCCTACAATTAATCTTGTCCAATTAGGGTTTTTAACCCATCTAGAACATCCAATAGGTGTGTTTGAGTTATTGGATGAACATTTAGGTCATCTTCGTCCTCCATACGATTATTCTTGTCCAATTAGGGTTTTTAACCTTTCTTGTGCATCCAATAGGTGTGTTTGTGTCATTGGATCAACATTTTGGTCATTTTCGTCTTCCCAAGTCTTAATGTTGTCGAATTTGGGTTTTTAACCAATCTTGTGCATCTCATAGGTGTGTTTGTGTCATTGGATTAAAATTTAGGTCATTTTCGTCCTCCCTAAGTAAATTCATGTTCAATTAGGGTTTTTAACCAATCTTGTGCATCCAATAGGTGTGTTTGTGTCATTGGATAAATATTAAGGTCATTTTCGACCTCCCTACACTTAATTTTGTCCAATTAGGGTATTTAACCAATCTTTTGCACCCAATAGGTGTGTTTGTGTCATTGGATGAACATTTAGGTCATTTTCGTCCTCCCAAGTCTTAATCTTGTCCAATTACAGTGTTTAACCAATCTTATGTATCCAATAGGTGTGTTTGTGTCATTGGATGAACATTTAGGTCGTTTTCGTCCTCCCTACTCTTAATCTTGTCCAATTAGGGTTTTTAACCCATCTTGAGCATCCAGTAGGTGTGTTTGTGTCATTGGATGAACTTTTAGGTTATTTTCATCCTCCCTAGGCTTATTCTTGTCCAATTAGGGTTTTGTACCAATCTTCTGCATCCAATAGGTGTGTTTGTGTCATTCAACGAACATTTCGGTCATTTTTGTCCTCCCTACACTTAATATTGTCCAATTAGGATTTTTAACTAATCTTTTGCATCCAGTTGGTGTGTTTGTGTCATTGGATGAACATTTAGGTCGTTTTCGTCCTCCCTACTCTTAATCTTGTCCAATTAGGGTTTTTAACCCGTCTTGAGCATCCAGTAGGTGTGTTTGTGTCATTGGATGAACTTTTAGGTCATTTTCGTCCTCCCTAGGCTTATTCTTGTCCAATTAGGGTTTTGAACCAATCTTCTGCATCCAATAGGTGTGTTTGTGTCATTGAACGAACATTTAGGTCATTTATGTCCTCCCTACACTTAATATTGTCCAATTAGGATTTTTAACTAATCTTTTGCATCCAATAGGTGTGTTTGTGTTAGTGGATGAACATTTGGGTCATTATCATCCTCCCTACGATTATTCTTGTCCAATTAGGGTTTTTGACAAATGTTGTGCATCCAATAGGTGTGTTTGTGTCATTGGATGAACATTTAGGTCATTTTCATCCTCCATACACTTAATCTTGTCCAATTAGGGTTTTTAACCCATCTTGTGCATCCATTAGGTGTGTTTGTGTAGATGGATGAACATTTAGGTCGTTATCATCCTCCCTACGATTATTCTTGTCGAATTAGGGTTTTTGCCCAATCTTGGGCATCCGATAGGTGTGTTTGTGTCAGTGGATAATAATTTAGGTCATTTTTGTCCTCCCTACACTTAATATTGTCCAATTAAGGTTTTTAACTAATCTTTTGCATCCATTAGGCGTGTTTGTGTCGTTGGATGAACATTTAGGATTTTTAACCAATCTTGTGCATCCAATAGCTCTTTCTATGTCATTGGATGATCATTTAGGTCATTTTTGTCTTCCCAAGTCTTAACGTTGTCCAATTTGGGTTGCTAACCAATCTTCTGCATCCAATAGGTGTGTTTGTGTCACTGGATTAAAATTTAGGTCATTTTCGTCCTCTCCAAACAAATTCTTGTTCAATTAGGGTATTTAACCAATCGTTTGCACCCAATAGGTGTGTTTCTATCATTGGATGAACATTTAGGTCATTTTCGTCCTCCCTAGTCTTAATCTTATCCAATTACGGTGTTTAACCAATCTTGTGTATCATATAGGTGTGTTTGTATCATTGGATGAACATTTAGGTCATTTTCGTCCTCCCTACTCTTAATCTTGTCCAATAAGGGTTTTTAACCCATCTTAAGCATCCAGTAGGTGTGTTTGTCGCATTGGATGAACTTTTAGGTCATTTTCGTCCTCCCTAGGCATATTCTTGTCCAATTAGGGTTTTGAACCAATCTTGTGCATCCAATAGGTGTGTTTGTGTCATTGGATGACTATTTAGGTCATTTTCGTCCTCCCTACAATTATTCTGGTCCAATTAGGGTTTTTAACCAACCTTGTGCATCCAATAGGTCTGTCTGTGACATAGGATGAACATTTAGGTCATTTTTGTCTTCCAAAGTCTTAACATTGTCCAATTTGGGTTTTTAACCAATCTTGTGCATCCAATAGGTGTGTTTGTGTCATTGGATTCAAATTTAGGTCATTTTCGTTCTCCCTAGGCAAATTCTTGTTCAATTAGGGTATTTAACCAATCTTGTGCATCCAATAGGTGTGTTTGTGTCATTGGATGAACATTAAGGTCATTTTCGACCTCCATACACTTAATTTTGTCCAATTAGGGTATTTAACCAATCTTTTGCACCCAATAGGTGTGTTTGTGTCATTGGACGAACATTTAGGTCATTCTTAATCTTGTCCAATTACGGTGTTTAACCAATCTTGTGTATCCAATAGCTGTGTCTGTGTCATTGGATCAACATTTAGGTCATTTTCGTCTTCCCTACACTTAATCTTGTCCAATTACGGTTTTTAACCCATCTTGTGCATCCAATAGGTGTGTTTGTGTTAGTGGATGAACATTTGGGTCATTATCATCCTCCCTACCATTATTCTTGTCCAATTAGGGTTTTTGATGAATCTTGTGCATCCAATAGGTATGTTTTTGTCATTGGATGAACGTTTAGGTCATTTTCGTCTTCCCAAGTCTAAATGTTGTCCAATTTGGGTTTTTAACCAATCTTGTGCATCCAATAGGTGTGTTTGTGTCATTGGATTAAAATTGAGGTCATTTTCGTCCTCCCTAGGCAAATTCTTGTCCAATTCGGGTTTTGAAACAATCTTGTGCATCCAATAGCTGTGTTTGTTCATTTGATGAACATTTAGGTCGTTTTCGTCCTCCCAAGTCTTGATGTTGTCCAATTTGGGTTTTTAACCAATCTTGTGCGTCCAATGGCTGTGTTTGTGTCATTGGATTAAAATTTAAGTCATTTTCATCCTCTCTAGGCAAATTCTTGTTCAATTAGGGTTTTTAACCAATCTTGGGCATCCAATAGGTGTGTTTGTGTCATTGGATGAACATTAAGGTCATTTTCGACCTCCCTACAATTAATTTTGTCCAATTAGGGTATTTAACCAATCTTTTGCACCCATTAGGTGTGTTTGTGTCATTGGACGAACATTTAGGTCATTTTCGTCCTCTCAAGTCTTAATCTTGTCCAATTACGGTGTTTTACCAATCTTGTGTATCCAATAGGTGTGTCTGTGTCATTGGATCAACATTTCGGTCATCTTCGTCTTCCCTACACTTAATCTTGTCCAATTAGGCTTTTTAACCCATCTTGTGCATCCAATAGGTGTGTTTGTGTTAGTGGATGAACATTTGGGTCATTATCGTCCTCCCTACGATTATTCTTGTCTAATTAGGGTTTTTGATCAATCTTGTGCATCCAATAGGTGTGTTTGTGTCATTGGATGAACGTTTAGGTCATGTTCGTCTTCCCAAGTCTTAATGTTGTCCAATTTAGGTTTTTAACTAAACTTGTACATCCAATAGGTGTGTTTGTGTCATTGGATTAAAATTGCGGTCATTTTCGTCCTCCCTAGGCAAATTCTTGTCCAATTCGGATTTTGAAACAACCTTATGCATCCAATAGCTGAGTTTATGTCATTGGATGAACATTTAGGTCGTTTTCGTCCTCCCTATGATTATTCTTGTCCAATTAGGGTTTTTACCCAATCTTTTGCATCCAATAGGTGTGTTTGTGTCATTGGGTGAACATTTAGGTCATTTTCGTCTTCCCAAGTCTTAATGTCGTCCAATTTGGGTTTTTAACCAATCTTGTGCGTCCAATGGGTGTGTTTGTGTCATTGGATTAAAATTTAAGTCATTTTTGTCCTCCCTAGGCAAATTCTTGTTCAATTAGGGTTTTTAACCAATCTTGTGCATCCAATAGGTGTGTCTGTGTCATTGGATGAACATTAAGGTCATTTTCGACCTCCCTACACTTAATTTTGTCCGATTAGGGTATTTAACCAATCTTTTGCACCCAATAGCTGTGTTTGTGTCATTGGACGAACATTTAGGTCATTTTCGTCCTCCCAAGTCTTAATCTTGTCCAATTACGGTGTTTAACCAA